>CM030872.1:808292-1268292 GCA_018105865.1 Metaphire vulgaris
TAGCACTAATAGTCTAATATATGCATTGTCCAATGTAAAAAAACAGGTTATCAATTATATAATATTTTTGTGGTCTATAGAACTTGTCATACAAGAAACCAGATCTCTTAAACCCCTTCTTATCTCTCGTTCGATTTTTTAGACATTTGACAGAGAACAGATTTCTGAAAGACTTTGTATAGTGTTGTTTCATTTTTGTGGCATTTCAAAAGCTCTAGAAAAAAATTGAGGCAGAATATATTGACAATTCTAGTACGGTTTGACTCAGCTAAGCTGGGGATACACGAAAATGTGGTTTTAATTTGTTTCATCACTCTTCTGACTTTTGCATAGCAGCCCACTGTAGCACTAATATATGCATTGTCAATGTCAAAGAGGACATTAATTATATAATATTTTTGTGGTCTATAGAACTTGTCATACAAGAAACCAGCTCTCTTAAACCCCTTCTTATCTCTCGTTCGATTTTTTAGACATTTGACAGAGAACAGATTGCTGAAAGACTTTGTAGGCCTATAGTGTTGTTTCAAATGGATCACCATTTTTCAGGGCATTTCAATGCTCTAGAATAAAATTGAGGCAGAATATATTGACAATTCTAGTACGGTTTGACTCAGCTAAGCTGGGGATACACGAAAATGTGGTTTTAATTTGTTTCATCACTCTTCTGACTTTTGCATATCAGCCTACTGTAGCACTAATAGTCTAATATATGCATTGTCAATGTCAAAAAGGGTTATCAATTATATAATATTTTTGTGGTCTATAGAACTTGTCATACAAGAAACCAGCTCTCTTAAACCCCTTCTTATCTCTCGTTCGATTTTTTAGACATTTGACAAGAACAGATTTCTGAAAGACTTTGTATAGTGTTGTTTCATTTTCGTGGCATTTTTCAGGCATTTCAATGCTCTAGAATAAAATTGAGGCAGAATATATTGACAATTCTAGTACGGTTTGACTCAGCTAAGCTGGGGATACACGAAAATGTGGTTTTAATTTGTTTCATCACTCTTCTGACTTTTGCATATCAGCCTACTGTAGCACTAATATATGCATTGTCAATGTCAAACAGGTTATCAATTATATAATATTTTTGTGGTCTATAGAACTTGTCATACAAAAAACCAGCTCTCTTAAAGCCCTTCTTATCTCTCGTTCGATTTTTTAGACATTTGACAAAGAACAGATTTCTGAAAGACTTTGTATAGTGTTGTTTCATTTCACATTTTTGTGGCATTTCGAAAGCTCTAGAAAAAAATTGAGGCAGAATATATTGACAATTCTAGTACGGTTTGACTCAGCTAAGCTGGGGATACACGAAAATGTGGTTTTAATTTGTTTCATCACTCTTCTGACTTTTGCATAGCAGCCCACTGTAGCACTAATATATGCATTGTCCAATGTCAAAGAGGACATTAATTATATAATATTTTTGTGGTCTATAGAACTTGTCATACAAGAAACCAGCTCTCTTAAAGCCCTTCTTATCTCTCGTTCGATTTTTTAGACATTTGACAAAGAACAGATTGCTGAAAGACTTTGTAGGCCTATAGTGTCGTTTCAAATGGATCACCATTTTTCGGGGCATTTCAAATGCTCTAGAATAAAATTGAGGCAGAATATATTGACAATTCTAGTACGGTTTGACTCAGCTAAGCTGGGGATACACGAAAATGTGGTTTTAATTTGTTTCATCACTCTTCTGACTTTTGCATATCAGCCTACTGTAGCACTAATAGTCTAATATATGCATTGTCCAATGTAAAAAAAACAGGTTATCAATTATATAATATTTTTGTGGTCTATAGAACTTGTCATACAAGAAACCAGCTCTCTTAAACCCCTTCTTATCTCTCGTTCGATTTTTTAGACATTTGACAGAGAACAGATTTCTGAAAGACTTTGTATAGTGTTGTTTCATTTGGATCACCATTTTTCGCGGCATTTCGAATGCTCTAGAATAAAATTGAGGCAGAATATATTGACAATTCTAGTACGGTTTGACTCAGCTAAGCTGGGGATACACGAAAATGTGGTTTTAATTTGTTTCATCACTCTTCTGACTTTTGCATAGCAGCCTACTGTAGCACTAATATATGCATTGTCCAATGTCAAAGAGGACATTAATTATATAATATTTTTGTGGTCTATAGAACTTGTCATACAAGAAACCAGCTCTCTTAAAGCCCTTCTTATCTCTCGTTCGAATTTTTAGACATTTGACAGAGAACAGATTTCTGAAAGACTTTGTATGCCTATAGTGTCGTTTCAAATGGATCACCATTTTTCGTGGCATTTCAAATGCTCTAGAATAAAATTGAGGCAGAACATATTGACAATTCTAGTACGGTTTGACTCAGCTAAGCTGGGGATACACGAAAATGTGGTTTTAATTTGTTTCATCACTCTTCTGACTTTTGCATATCAGCCTACTGTAGCACTAATAGTCTAATATATGCATAGTCCAATGTAAAAAAACAGGTTATCAATTATATAATATTTTTGTGGTCTATAGAACTTGTCATACAAGAAACCAGATCTCTTAAACCCCTTCTTATCTCTCGTTCGATTTTTAGACATTTGACAGAGAACAGATTTCTGAAAGACTTTGTATAGTGTTGTTTCATTTTCGTGGCATTTCGAATGCTCTAGAATAAAATTGAGGCAGAATATATTGACAATTCTAGTACGGTTTGACTCAGCTAAGCTGGGGATACACGAAAATGTGGTTTTAATTTGTTTCATCACTCTTCTGACTTTTGCATAGCAGCCCACTGTAGCACTAATATATGCATTGTCTCAATGTCAAACAGGTTATCAATTATATAATATTTTTGTGGTCTATAGAACTTGTCATACAAGAAACCAGCTCTCTTAAACCCCTTCTTATCTCTCGTTCGATTTTTTAGACATTTGACAAAGAACAGATTTCTGAAAGACTTTGTATAGTGTTGTTTCAAATGGATTTTTTGGGGCATTTCAATGCTCTAGAAAAAATTGAGGCAAAATATATTGACAATTCTAGTACGGTTTGACTCAGCTAAGCTGGGGATACACGAAAATGTGGTTTTAATTTGTTTCATCACTCTTCTGACTTTTGCATAGCAGCCTACTGTAGCACTAATATATGCATTGTCCAATGTCAAACAGGTTATCAATTATATAATATTTTTGTGGTCTATAGAACTTGTCATACAAAAACCAGCTCTCTTAAAGCCCCTTCTTATCTCTCGTTCGATTTTTTAGACATTTGACAAAGAACAGATTGCTGAAAGACTTTGTAGGCCTATAGTGTCGTTTCAAATGGATCACCATTTTTTCGGGCATTTCAATGCTCTAGAATAAAATTGAGGCAGAATATATTGACAATTCTAGTACGGTTTGACTCAGCTAAGCTGGGGATACACGAAAATGTGGTTTTAATTTGTTTCATCACTCTTCTGACTTTTGCATATCAGCCTACTGTAGCACTAATAGTCTAATATATGCATTGTCCAATGTAAAAAAACAGGTTATCAATTATATAATATTTTTGTGGTCTATAGAACTTGTCATACAAGAAACCAGATCTCTTAAACCCCTTCTTATCTCTCGTTCGATTTTTAGACATTTGACAGAGAACAGATTTCTGAAAGACTTTGTATAGTGTTGTTTCATTTTCCATTTTCATTTCAGAAAGCTCTATAATAAAATTGAGGCAGAATATATTGACAATTCTAGTACGGTTTGACTCAGCTAAGCTGGGGATACACGAAAATGTGGTTTTAATTTGTTTCATCACTCTTCTGACTTTTGCATATCAGCCTACTGTAGCACTAATATATGCAATTGTCCAATGACAAACAGGTTATCAATTATATAATATTTTTGTGGTCTATAGAACTTGTCATACAAGAAACCAGCTCTCTTAAAGCCCTTCTTATCTCTCGTTCGATTTTTTAGACATTTGACAAAGAACAGATTTCTGAAAGACTTTGTATAGTGTTGTTTCATTTTCACCATTTTTCGGGGCTCTAGAAAAAAGAATAAAATTGAGGCAGAATATATTGACAATTCTAGTACGGTTTGACTCAGCTAAGCTGAGGATACACGAAAATGTGGTTTTAATTTGTTTCATCACTCTTCTGACTTTTGCATAGCAGCCTACTGTAGCACTAATATATGCAATGTCCAATGTCAAACAGGTTATCAATTATATAATATTTTTGTGGTCTATAGAACTTGTCATACAAGAAACCAGCTCTCTTAAAGCCCTTCTTATCTCTCGTTCGATTTTTAGACATTTGACAAAGAACAGATTGCTGAAAGACTTTGTAGGCCTATAGTGTTGTTTCAAATGGATCACCATTTTTCAGGGCATTTCGAATGCTCTAGAATAAAATTGAGGCAGAATATATTGACAATTCTAGTACGGTTTGACTCAGCTAAGCTGGGGATACACGAAAATGTGGTTTTAATTTGTTTCATCACTCTTCTGACTTTTGCATATCAGCCTACTGTAGCACTAATATATGCATTGTCAATGTAAAAAACAGGTTATCAATTATATAATATTTTTGTGGTCTATAGAACTTGTCATACAAAAAACCAGCTCTCTTAAACCCCTTCTTATCTCTCGTTCGATTTTTTAGACATTTGACAGAGAACAGATTTCTGAAAGACTTTGTATAGTGTTGTTTCATTTTTTTCAGGGCATTTCAAAATGCTCTAGAAAAAATTGAGGCAGAATATATTGACAATTCTAGTACGGTTTGACTCAGCTAAGCTGGGGATACACGAAAATGTGGTTTTAATTTGTTTCATCACTCTTCTGACTTTTGCATATCAGCCTACTGTAGCACTAATATATGCAATGTCCAATGACAAACAGGTTATCAATTATATAATATTTTTGTGGTCTATAGAACTTGTCATACAAGAAACCAGCTCTCTTAAAGCCCTTCTTATCTCTCGTTCGATTTTTTAGACATTTGACAGAGAACAGATTTCTGAAAGACTTTGTATAGTGTTGTTTCATTTTCACCATTTTCGTGGCATTTCAAAAGCTCTAGAAAAAAATTGAGACAGAATATATTGACAATTCTAGTACGGTTTGACTCAGCTAAGCTGGGGATACACGAAAATGTGGTTTTAATTTGTTTCATCACTCTTCTGACTTTTGCATAGCAGCCCACTGTAGCACTAATATATGCATTGTCCATGTCAAAGAGGACATTAATTATATAATATTTTTGTGGTCTATAGAACTTGTCATACAAGAAACCAGCTCTCTTAAAGCCCTTCTTATCTCTCGTTCGATTTTTAGACATTTGACAAAAACAGATTGCTGAAAGACTTTGTATAGTGTTGTTTCAAATTTCACCATTTTGGCATTTCAAATGCTCTAGAATAAAAAATTGAGGCAGAATATATTGACAATTCTAGTACGGTTTGACTCAGCTAAGCTGGGGATACACGAAAATGTGGTTTTAATTTGTTTCATCACTCTTCTGACTTTTGCATATCAGCCTACTGTAGCACTAATAGTCTAATATATGCATTGTCCAATGTAAAAAAACAGGTTATCAATTATATAATATTTTTGTGGTCTATAGAACTTGTCATACAAGAAACCAGCTCTCTTAAACCCCTTCTTATCTCTCGTTCGATTTTTTAGACATTTGACAGAGAACAGATTTCTGAAAGACTTTGTATAGTGTTGTTTCATTTTTTCTGGCATTTCAAAAGCTCTAGAAAAAAATTGAGACAGAATATATTGACAATTCTAGTACGGTTTGACTCAGCTAAGCTGGGGATACACGAAAATGTGTTTTAATTTGTTTCATCACTCTTCTGACTTTTGCATATCAGCCTACTGTAGCACTAATATATGCATTGTCAATGACAAACAGGTTATCAATTATATAATATTTTTGTGGTCTATAGAACTTGTCATACAAAAAAACCAGCTCTCTTAAACCCCTTCTTATCTCTCGTTCGATTTTTTAGACATTTAACAAAGAACAGATTGCTGAAAGACTTTGTAGGCCTATAGTGTCTTTTCAAATGGATCACCATTTCTCGGGGCATTTCGAATGCTCTATAATAAAATTGAGGCAGAATATATTGACAATTCTAGTACGGTTTGACTCAGCTAAGCTGGGGATACACGAAAATGTGGTTTTAATTTGTTTCATCACTCTTCTGACTTTTGCATATCAGCCTACTGTAGCACTAATATATGCATTGTCCAATGTCAAACAGGTTATCAATTATATAATATTTTTGTGGTCTATAGAACTTGTCATACAAGAAACCAGCTCTCTTAAACCCCTTCTTATCTCTCGTTCGATTTTTTTAGACATTTAACAAAGAACAGATTGCTGAAAGACTTTGTAGGCCTATAGTGTTGTTTTCAAATGGATCACCATTTTCAGGGCATTTCAATGCTCTAGAATAAAATTGAGGCAGAATATATTGACAATTCTAGTACGGTTTGACTCAGCTAAGCTGGGGATACACGAAAATGTGGTTTTAATTTGTTTCATCACTCTTCTGACTTTTGCATATCAGCCTACTGTAGCACTAATATATGCAATGTCCAATGTCAAACAGGTTATCAATTATATAATATTTTTGTGGTCTATAGAACTTGTCATACAAGAAACCAGCTCTCTTAAACCCCTTCTTATCTCTCGTTCGAATTTTTAGACATTTGACAGAGAACAGATTTCTGAAAGACTTTGTATAGTGTTGTTTCATTTTTTCATTTCTCAGGGCATTTCAGAAAGCTCTAGAAAAAAATTGAGGCAGAATATATTGACAATTCTAGTACGGTTTGACTCAGCTAAGCTGGGGATACACGAAAATGTGGTTTTAATTTGTTTCATCACTCTTCTGACTTTTGCATATCAGCCTACTGTAGCACTAATATATGCATTGTCCAATGACAAACAGGTTATCAATTATATAATATTTTTGTGGTCTATAGAACTTGTCATACAAGAAACCAGCTCTCTTAAACCCCTTCTTATCTCTCGTTTGATTTTTAGACATTTAACAAAGAACAGATTGCTGAAAGACTTTGTAGGCCTATAGTGTCGTTTCAAATGGATCACCATTTTTCGGGGCATTTCGAATGCTCTAGAATAAAATTGAGGCAGAATATATTGACAATTCTAGTATGGTTTGACTCAGCTAAGCTGGGGATACACGAAAATGTGGTTTTAATTTGTTTCATCACTCTTCTGACTTTTGCATATCAGCCTACTGTAGCACTAATAGTCTAATATATGCATTGTCCAATGTAAAAAAAAAAACAGGTTATCAATTATATAATATTTTTGTGGTCTATAGAACTTGTCATACAAGAAACCAGATCTCTTAAACCCCTTCTTATCTCTCGATTGATTATTAGACATTTGACAGAGAATAGATTTCTGAAAGACTTTGTATAGTGTCGTTTCATTTTTCGTGGCATTTCAAAAAGCTCTAGAAAAAATTGAGGCAGAATATATTGACAATTCTAGTACGGTTTGACTCAGCTAAGCTGGGGATACACGAAAATGTGGTTTTAATTTGTTTCATCACTCTTCTGACTTTTGCATATCAGCCTACTGTAGCACTAATATATGCATTGTCAATGTCAAACAGGTTATCAATTATATAATATTTTTGTGGTCTATAGAACTTGTCATACAAGAAACCAGCTCTCTTAAACCCCTTCTTATCTCTCGTTCGATTTTTTTAGACATTTAACAAAGAACAGATTGCTGAAAGACTTTGTAGGCCTATAGTTCGTTTCAAATGGATCACCATTTTTCAGGGCATTTCAATGCTCTAGAATAAAATTGAGGCAGAATATATTGACAATTCTAGTACGGTTTGACTCAGCTAAGCTGGGGATACACGAAAATGTGGTTTTAATTTGTTTCATCACTCTTCTGACTTTTGCATAGCAGCCCACTGTAGCACTAATATATGCATTGTCCAATGTCAAACAGGTTATCAATTATATAATATTTTTGTGGTCTATAGAACTTGTCATACAAGAAACCAGCTCTCTTAAACCCCTTCTTATCTCTCGTTCGATTTTTTAGACATTTGACAAAGAACAGATTGCTGAAAGACTTTGTATAGTGTCGTTTCAAATGGATCACCATTTTTCGGGGCATTTCGAATGCTCTAGAATAAAATTGAGGCAGAATATATTGACAATTCTAGTACGGTTTGACTCAGCTAAGCTGGGGATACACGAAAATGTGGTTTTAATTTGTTTCATCACTCTTCTGACTTTTGCATATCAGCCTACTGTAGCACTAATATATGCAATGTCCAATGTCAAACAGGTTATCAATTATATAATATTTTTGTGGTCTATAGAACTTGTCATACAAGAAACCAGCTCTCTTAAACCCCTTCTTATCTCTCGTTCGATTTTTTAGACATTTAACAAAGAACAGATTGCTGAAAGACTTTGTAGGCCTATAGTGTCGTTTCAAATGGATCACCATTTTTCAGGGCATTTCGAATGCTCTAGAATAAAATTGAGGCAGAATATATTGACAATTCTAGTACGGTTTGACTCAGCTAAGCTGGGGATACACGAAAATGTGGTTTTAATTTGTTTCATCACTCTTCTGACTTTTGCATATCAGCCTACTGTAGCACTAATATATGCATTGTCCAATGACAAACAGGTTATCAATTATATAATATTTTTGTGGTCTATAGAACTTGTCATACAAGAAACCAGCTCTCTTAAAGCCCTTCTTATCTCTCGTTCGATTTTTTAGACATTTGACAGAGAACAGATTTCTGAAAGACTTTGTATAGTGTTGTTTCATTTTCGTGGCATTTCGAAAGCTCTAGAAAAAAATTGAGGCAGAATATATTGACAATTCTAGTACGGTTTGACTCAGCTAAGCTGGGGATACACGAAAATGTGGTTTTAATTTGTTTCATCACTCTTCTGACTTTTGCATAGCAGCCTACTGTAGCACTAATATATGCATTGTCCAATGTCAAAGAGGACATTAATTATATAATATTTTTGTGGTCTATAGAACTTGTCATACAAGAAACCAGCTCTCTTAAAGCCCTTCTTATCTCTCGTTCGAATTTTTAGACATTTGACAGAGAACAGATTGCTGAAAGACTTTGTAGGCCTATAGTGTCGTTTCAAATGGATCACCATTTTTCGGGGCATTTCGAATGCTCTAGAATAAAATTGAGGCAGAATATATTGACAATTCTAGTATGGTTTGACTCAGCTAAGCTGGGGATACACGAAAATGTGGTTTTAATTTGTTTCATCACTCTTCTGACTTTTGCATATCAGCCTACTGTAGCACTAATAGTCTAATATATGCATTGTCCAATGTAAAAAAACAGGTTATCAATTATATAATATTTTTGTGGTCTATAGAACTTGTCATACAAGAAACCAGCTCTCTTAAACCCCTTCTTATCTCTCGTTCGATTTTTAGACATTTGACAGAGAACAGATTTCTGAAAGACTTTGTATAGTGTTGTTTCATTTTCGTGGCATTTCGAAAGCTCTAGAAAAAATTGAGACAGAATATATTGACAATTCTAGTACGGTTTGACTCAGCTAAGCTGGGGATACACGAAAATGTGGTTTTAATTTGTTTCATCACTCTTCTGACTTTTGCATATCAGCCTACTGTAGCACTAATATATGCATTGTCCAATGACAAACAGGTTATCAATTATATAATATTTTTGTGGTCTATAGAACTTGTCATACAAGAAACCAGCTCTCTTAAACCCCTTCTTATCTCTCGTTTGATTTTTTAGACATTTAACAAAGAACAGATTGCTGAAAGACTTTGTAGGCCTATAGTGTCGTTTCAAATGGATCACCATTTTTCGGGGCATTTCGAATGCTCTAGAATAAAATTGAGGCAGAATATATTGACAATTCTAGTACGGTTTGACTCAGCTAAGCTGGGGATACACGAAAATGTGGTTTTAATTTGTTTCATCACTCTTCTGACTTTTGCATAGCAGCCTACTGTAGCACTAATATATGCAATGTCCAATGTCAAACAGGTTATCAATTATATAATATTTTTGTGGTCTATAGAACTTGTCATACAAGAAACCAGCTCTCTTAAACCCCTTCTTATCTCTCGTTCGATTTTTTAGACATTTAACAAAGAACAGATTGCTGAAAGACTTTGTAGGCCTATAGTGTTGTTTCAAATGGATCACCATTTTTCGGGGCATTTCGAATGCTCTAGAATAAAATTGAGGCAGAATATATTGACAATTCTAGTACGGTTTGACTCAGCTAAGCTGGGGATACACGAAAATGTGGTTTTAATTTGTTTCATCACTCTTCTGACTTTTGCATAGCAACCTACTGTAGCACTAATATATGCAATGTCCAATGTCAAACAGGTTATCAATTATATAATATTTTTGTGGTCTATAGAACTTGTCATACAAGAAACCAGCTCTCTTAAACCCCTTCTTATCTCTCGTTTGATTTTTTAGACATTGGACAGAGAACAGATTTCTGAAAGACTTTCTATAGTGTTGTTTCATTTTCGTGGCATTTCGAAAGCTCTAGAAAAAAATTGAGGCAGAATATATTGACAATTCTAGTACGGTTTGACTCAGCTAAGCTGGGGATACACGAAAATGTGGTTTTAATTTGTTTCATCACTCTTCTGACTTTTGCATATCAGCCTACTGTAGCACTAATATATGCATTGTCCAATGACAAACAGGTTATCAATTATATAATATTTTTGTGGTCTATAGAACTTGTCATACAAGAAACCAGCTCTCTTAAACCCCTTCTTATCTCTCGTTTGTTTTTTTAGACATTTAACAAAGAACAGATTGCTGAAAGACTTTGTAGGCCTATAGTGTCGTTTCAAATGGATCACCATTTTTCGGGGTATTTTGAATGCTCTAGAATAAAATTGAGGCAGAATATATTGACAATTCTAGTACGGTTTGACTCAGCTAAGCTGGGGATACACGAAAATGTGGTTTTAATTTGTTTCATCACTCTTCTGACTTTTGCATAGCAGCCTACTGTAGCACTAATATATGCAATGTCCAATGTCAAACAGGTTATCAATTATATAATATTTTTGTGGTCTATAGAACTTGTCATACAAGAAACCAGCTCTCTTAAACCCCTTCTTATCTCTCGTTCGATTTTTTAGACATTTAACAAAGAACAGATTGCTGAAAGACTTTGTAGGCCTATAGTGTCGTTTCAAATGGATCACCATTTTTCGGGGCATTTCGAATGCTCTAGAATAAAATTGAGACAGAATATATTGACAATTCTAGTACGGTTTGACTCAGCTAAGCTGGGGATACAGGAAAATGTGGTTTTAATTTGTTTCATCACTCTTCTGACTTTTGCATATCAGCCTACTGTAGCACTAATATATGCAATGTCCAATGTCAAACAGGTTATCAATTATATAATATTTTTGTGGTCTATAGAACTTGTCATACAAGAAACCAGCTCTCTTAAACCCCTTCTTATCTCTCGTTTGATTTTTAGACATTTGACAGAGAACAGATTTCTGAAAGACTTTGTATAGTGTTGTTTCATTTTCGTGGCATTTCGAAAGCTCTAGAAAAAAATTGAGGCAGAATATATTGACAATTCTAGTACGGTTTGACTCAGCTAAGCTGGGGATACACGAAAATGTGGTTTTAATTTGTTTCATCACTCTTCTGACTTTTGCATATCAGCCTACTGTAGCACTAATATATGCATTGTCCAATGACAAACAGGTTATCAATTATATAATATTTTTGTGGTCTATAGAACTTGTCATACAAGAAACCAGCTCTCTTAAACCCCTTCTTATCTCTCGTTTGATTTTTTAGACATTTAACAAAGAACAGATTGCTGAAAGACTTTGTAGGCCTATAGTGTCGTTTCAAATGGATCACCATTTTTCGAGGCATTTCAAATGCTCTAGAATAAAATTGAGGCAGAATATATTGACAATTCTAGTATGGTTTGACTCAGCTAAGCTGGGGATACACGAAAATGTGGTTTTAATTTGTTTCATCACTCTTCTGACTTTTGCATATCAGCCTACTGTAGCACTAATATATGCATTGTCCAATGACAAAAGGTTAATCAGGTTATCAATTATATAATTTTTTGTGTTCTATAGTCTTATAGAACTTGTCATACAAGAAACCAGCTCTCTTAAACCCCTTCTTATCTCTCGTTCGATTTTTTAGACATTTAACAAGGAACAGATTGCTGAAAGACTTTGTAGGCCTATAGTGTCGTTTCAAATGCATCACCATTTTTCGGTGCATTTCGAATGCTCTAGAATAAAATTGAGGCAGAATATATTGACAATTCTAGTATGGTTTGACTCAGCTAAGCTGGGGATACACGAAAATGTGGTTTTAATTTGTTTCATCACTCTTCTGACTTTTGCATAGCAGCCCACTGTAGCACTAATATATGCATTGTCCAATGTCAAAGAGGACATTAATTATATAATATTTTTGTGGTCTATAGAACTTGTCATACAAGAAACCAGCTCTCTTAAACCCCTTCTTATCTCTCGTTCGATTTTTTAGATATTTAACAAAGAACAGATTGCTGAAAGACTTTGTAGGCCTATAGTGTCGTTTAAAATTGATCACCATTTCTCGGGGCATTTCGAATGCTCTAGAATAAAATTGAGGCAGAATATATTGACAATTCTAGTATGGTTTGACTCAGCTAGGCTGGGGATACACGAAAATGTGGTTTTAATTTGTTTCATCACTCTTCTGACTTTTGCATATCAGCCTACTGTAGCACTAATATATGCATTGTCAATGACAAACAGGTTATCAATTATATAATATTTTTGTGGTCTATAGAACTTGTCATACAAGAAACCAGCTCTCTTAAACCCCTTCTTATCTCTCGTTCGATTTTTTAGACATTTGACAGAGAACAGATTTCTGAAAGACTTTGTATAGTGTTGTTTCATTTTCGTGGCATTTCGAAAGCTCTAGAAAAAAATTGAGACAGAATATATTGACAATTCTAGTACGGTTTGACTCAGCTAAGCTGGGGATACACGAAAATGTGGTTTTAATTTGTTTCATCACTCTTCTGACTTTTGCATAGCAGCCTACTGTAGCACTAATATATGCAATGTCCAATGTCAAACAGGTTATCAATTATATAATATTTTTGTGGTCTATAGAACTTGTCATACAAGAAACCAGCTCTCTTAAACCCCTTCTTATCTCTCGTTCGATTTTTTTAGACATTAACAAAGAACAGATTGCTGAAAGACTTTGTAGGCCTATAGTGTCGTTTCAAATGGATCACCATTTTTCGGGGCATTTCGAATGCTCTAGAATAAAATTGAGGCAGAATATATTGACAATTCTAGTACGGTTTGACTCAGCTAAGCTGGGGATACACGAAAATGTGGTTTTAATTTGTTTCATCACTCTTCTGACTTTTGCATATCAGCCTACTGTAGCACTAATATATGCATTGTCCAATGACAAACAGGTTATCAATTATATAATATTTTTGTGGTCTATAGAACTTGTCATACAAGAAACCAGCTCTCTTAAAGCCCTTCTTATCTCTCGTTCAATTTTTTAGACATTTGACAGAGAACAGATTTCTGAAAGACTTTGTATAGTGTTGTTTCATTTTCGTGGCATTTCGAAAGCTCTAGAAAAAAATTGAGACAGAATATATTGACAATTCTAGTACGGTTTGATTGAGCTAAGCTGGGGATACACGAAAATGTGGTTTTAATTTGTATCATCACTCTTCTGACTTTTGTATATCAGCCTACTGTAGCACTAATATATGCATTGTCCAATGACAAACAGGTTATCAATTATATAGGCCTTAGCTCATTAGCTTTTTGACATATCTGCTCATAATGTATTTACTTTATCAAAATCAGTTGGCTTTGACACCGAAAACATATTTAACTAATTATCAAACCATTTATAAGTAGTTTTTCTGAAGAAAACTCTGAAATTGGACCAGAACGTGTTCCATTGCAGACTTGTCAAAATCGTAATGACAAGCACTGCTGCCACATGCTTCAGGCGCAGGCATAATAGTGATAATATGCTGAAATATCATAATTTGTAGGTATTGGCTCTTCTAATATTCCCATCATCTTTTTCAGTGTATGTACTTGTGTCACCATATGCCGTGTAGTGTTGAATTGAGTGACAGTAACGTCAATTGTCCAGCTGTCAGGTACTAATGTTAGAATCTGGATCTTTTGTATTTTTGGTGCTTGTCTGAACTTTGCTTTCATCTCTGCTATCAGCTTGTCAAGATCTTTGCACTTCTCACAACGCTTCTCCAGTTGCTCAGTACAAATGACTAGTACGCAACCTTTGCTAGTTTAGCTGCTCTTTTGGTCAACATTATTGAAGCTTGCTTGACTTTTCACTTCAAATATGGAACTGCATCTCGTCGGCTGACTTTTTGCATCTTTAACGGAGAGCATCCTGCTCCAGTTAGGCTACTGCTCAAAGATTCTTCAGATATGATGTCTGGTTCAGAATCCTCAGAAGAAGAATGTAGTTTCACAGATCCTGCAGTGTCGTCAGACTGGCTGCTGAACATCATTAAACGGCAAGATGTGCAAAGTTTTTGACCGGGTTTGATACCTATCTGTGTTGCCTGTCCAGAAGAAACTGGACCTGTCTTAACAGTTTTGCTGTGCCATTTTAATGGCTCACAACATTTCATCTGCAACAGTTCGTACTTTGTTAGAAATATTGGCTCATGATGCATACATACAGTCGGATTTTCAATGGTGTCCATCACTGCACCATTTTGCCACAGCAATAGTGCCTGGTTTTCAGATATACATTATACAGTCTCTTATAAACTTCAAACCAGTTAATTTTCCACTATGCACAGTTTTATTGCAGTTTGAGCCATCCATCAAAACTTGTCCAATACTGCAGGTCATTTCTGTAAAATCACGTCAAATTGTTTAAATTGATCATCAGGAACCAACTTTTTACATAGCTCAAATTTAAAGAGACAGAGGCTGAATAGTCAACCATAATTAGCGATAATGTACACTTAAAACAAACATTTATTTTTGCTTTGAATTGCACCAACGTTTGCAGAAAACAAAATGACTGAATATAGTATGCTACACTGCTAATTATTCGATTGCAAAAAATATGAAAACAAAATTCAATAATATAATTACCAGTATTTAAGGCATCATAGTTTAAATTTTATTTGAGATTTCTACACGATATATTTAATCACTAGCATAAAATTAAGTTTGTTGGTTATTAGTAATGATCTAAATACTTTAAGATTGAACCATTAGCTTCACCAAATGTTTAAAGAATCACTAAATCAGCAACGTTCGTCTTGCACGTATTTCGCGAGTAGCAAAAACGACTATTTTCGACACTTAATAAAGTTCTTAAAACCAAAAAGGCCATCACAATTTTTTTATCAGTTATTATTTGATATGTGATCTATGCAAAATCACAAAAAAATTAGAAAAATATTTAGCACTTTTTGCACACTGTGGTCCCGAAGTGGAGACCGTTGTCGAACTGCACCATCTTTGGAAGTCAGTATACAATGCATTTAAAGGAATAGACAGTTACAAATTTGTATATGAAATAACTGTAATATGTAGAATAAACATTGTTTATATCAAAACAAAATACAAAATACGGTACTTTTTGAGTTATAAAGCTTCAAAGTGGCAAATTTTTCTAAATTTCGATCTGAAAAGCCATCTTTGACACTTTCTAACTAAAAAATTTGATGCACTATGTGTGACATTATTATATGCTGAGAATCAGCATGAAAAACTGTACAAACACAACAAATTTTAGCCTCCTAGCCCTCATACCGGTAGTTCAAATATTATTAGCATGTAAACATCACGTTGCAGTCAGATTCGCGATATAACGTTCTGCGGGCCTATTACAAAAGGGCACATAACTTTCAAACTACAGTGAATATTTCAGTAAAAATTGGTATTTTCCCATCAAATAGATATATAAACATATGGTGAAAATTTCATGCAATTCTGAGATGGTGAGGTGGGGACCATTGGTTGAGTTGACACGGAATGACCCTGGTCTTTTTCAGGACTTGGCTATTATTTCTATCGTCGGCAGACAGTAGCGTTCAGAGGGGTGAGGTGGGGCGGTGGCCCCTGGCGCCGACCAGATGGGGGCTCCAAAATTGACTCAGCGACCCTGTTTTTGCTCGTCAAACATTTTTTATCGACTTGGCCCCGGGCGTCTGCCACTCTCAGCACGCGCAGTCGGCAGACAATTTCTTCTAGCATTGACATTTTCCGGGTCCAGTGTTTATTCTAGCCACCTAGACATTGGGGGGATTTTGAAATGTTTGGGGGGGGGCAAGGTCTGAGTCTCCACGCTTTTGGGGGGGGGGAAGTTTCCATCCCCCCAGTCAACATACAAAAAATTGGTGTGGGGGATTTTAAAACTTGGGGATTTCCCTCCAGACCAAGGCCTAGAATAAACACTGCTTTGTAGACATTTGACAGAGAATAGATTTCTGTAAGACTTTGTATTGTGTTTTTCGTGGCATTTCGAACGCTCTAGACTTGAAATGATGAAGAATATATTGACTGTTCTAATATGGTTTGATGCAATGAAGATGGGGACACAAGAAAATGTCGATATTATTCGTTTCATCAGTCTTCTGGATTTTTCATACCTATAGCTTACTATAGGAATACTTCTTCTGCAGGCCAATGTCAAACAGGGTATCAATTTTATAATATTTCTGTGGTCTATAAAACCTGTGATACAAGAAGTCAGCTATCTTAAGACCCCTCTTATCTCTCGATAGCCTTTGTAGCAGTATTTATTCTAGCCACCTTGACATTGGGGGGATTTTGAAATGTTTGGGGGGGCAAGGTCTGAATCGCCACACTTTTGGGGGGATATTTCCATCCCCTTAGCCAACATAAAAAAATTTGGGGGAATTTAAAAACTCTGTGGGGGAAATTCTCCCCCAGACATGGCCTAGAATAAACACTGTCCGGGTCTTCATTGAAAGGCGATGCAATGATGATGATGATGATGATTATTATTATTATTATTATTATTATTATTATTATTATTATTATTAAGATGATTTGGAAGTCGTCATTTGAGTTGAAGTTTCATATCCACAGCGAGTAGCGACGTCTGAAGAGACAGAGTTTAGTCGCCATTTTGCAAAACAGTCAATTGCGTGGCTGAATGAACAGCTGAAATGACTGCACTTAATCCATTTGGATCTGGACGCAACGGCCTTTCTACACCAAGTGCAGTTGCTGCTTAATGGAGGACTTCAGTTAGCAATTCATATAGCGCCTAATCCTGTTGTTTCCACAGTAAAATATTATAAGTTCTTGACACTCGTTTTGCAATATCTGCTTTTCGTGCATCGTAAGCACTTTCTTTGGCACCAAATTACCGTTTCTATCAAATGGATCAATTGAATTTACAATTTCGTGCAAGGACAGAATTGTCTGAAGTCGCAATGGACAGACACATCTAGATTACCTTACTTGCATTTCTATTCAGATTCTGACATCAGCATATGTCTTGAGGACATATATCGTGGCAAATTGTTGCTATATGCAGCCTGCTATTTGCTAGATGCATTGCATTTGAAGCCTGCTTGTCGAATGATTGCAAACCGCTGGGGTGTATGTATTTCACTCGGTGCAGCTGCCAGCTTCCGTTATGTCGTCATAGGTCTTGAATATTCATCGTTATGCATATTCATGGGCATTGGTCAGAAGATTTTCTCTCGGCTGTTTTGATTAGGCGCACGGAAGTATGAAAATTGATGACCGCCGGATTCTCTCGCTAGGTGGACAACGAGAATCGGCCGAATATTGCAAATGGCAAAGATAGCGGCTCGCCGGTCACGTGACCGACCTGAGTGATGACGTCGGCACCGACATGCGTTTGATGTGAAGGCTGAGTCTATAGTTATGGAACGACGGTTATTGTCAAGGACGTCTAAGTGGTGACCTTGGTTATTGTAGAGGAGAAGCGACAATCTTATGTCGCGACCATTTGCCACCCGTTTTTCCTTTGACCCTTGTTCACTTGTTGCAACAAATGGATGGCGGTGATGCCTCCTAAGGACTTTGTCAGAGGAAACAAACGTCACCGATGTTTAGACAAACGATTTGTTGTAAAAAGAAGCGATCCAGGAAAGCCTTTGCTTTAACTGTTCAGTTACCATAATTTGCGACTATAGAGTAGGGAACGTTTGATTATTGTAAGTGATTTTATCCTAAGTTTTCTTTTATTTATATATTCTGTTAAGTACATTAGAATAAGCAGCTATTGAGTTCACTTACTTGCGTAATTAGTTATATGGTAGCGATTAATCGCAGTAACCGACCATTTAATTATAGTGCACCTTAATTTCAAAATCGTTATCGTTAACTTCAGTTAAGGTGCCCTAGCTTCTGGTCTTTGCCATTCTCACAGCGCTATAAAATTGTCTCAGCAGCAGCAGCAACAACAACAACAGTAATAATGATGATAATATTTCTTTTCTTCTTCTTCTTCTTCTTCTTCTTCTTCTTCTTCTTCTTATTATTATTATTATTATTATTATTATTATTATTATTATTATTATTATTATTATTGTTGTTGTTGTTGTTGTTGTTGTTGTAGTTCTTCTTCTTCTTCCTCTTCTTCTTCTTCTTCTTCTTCTTCTTCTTCTTCTTATTATTATTATTATTATTATTATTATTATTATTATTATTATCATTATTATTATTATTATTATAAAGCGTAATTTCTAGTGTTTGTTTGAATGCATCTGTTCTATTTCCAGACTGTTTTGTGTTCTTTGTCCGTTGGATGATGATTATGTATCCGGATAATAATTCTTCAGTTGTCTTTTTCTTCTTCTTCTTCGTCTCCATTGTTGTATTTCCCGGCGGCTGTTGTTGTCTTCTTCTCGACGGATCTCCCGGATCGTATCTTCGGTATCCGCAGTGGAGTCCCTGTCACAATGGATCCTTCTTCCTCGAGTTTTCCACTCGCTATCCCGCCGGATTGCTTCTCTACGCCCAGGACTTCCGGCCAAACACCTCTGCCTTTCTCGAGCTCAAGCTGGTTCGCGGCGCCCTCAGATTTCGGATACGGGACACGGAAGAGGAGGGGTCCGGATCCATCTCGACCGGAAGCGAGTACGGCGACGGCAAATATCATTCTTTAGCGCTACATAAATCGCCGGACGCGACCGTCGTCGTCGTTGACGGCGTCCAGAGCGGTCACGTGACGACGAGACGGCGGAAGTCCGATTCTCCCCCCGCCGAGTACGGTCACGTGTTCGTCGGCGGTTTGCCGCGCGACTTCGGCGTCCGACAGGTGGTTCTGTCGTCTGCGCTGTACGAGCCTCGTTTCCGCGGCTCGGTTCGCGGCGTCGCCTCGTCCCAATGCGGAGGAGGAGGAAGAGGAGGAGGAGGGGATCGACGGGAAGTCGAAATGCACGATGGGAACGGCATCCGGGTTCTCGACGACTACGACGCATGCTCAGACCACGACCCGTGTGTGAACGGGGGCCAGTGCATCAGCACCGACGCTGGTCCCCTGTGCGACTGCACGCGCACCGACTACGCCGGAATCAACTGCGATGAAGGTAAGTAAGTACGTCGACGCTTCATTTATGTAGCGCATGAGGTACGCAGAGCATTAGGAATTTCTTATGTTGAATTTTGAATGAGATGGTCACAAACATATATAGTGGACGTACTTGTTTGAAATAGATTCGCTAATTGCTGAGTACTTGCGGCCAGCAGTCAGTGATGTTAACAAGGACTGCCCCGCCTCCCCCAAGGACGAAGGTAAGGACGAGGACTTCAAATTGGTCCTCAAGGACAAGGACCAGGACAAGAATTAACATCACTGGCGGCCTGGATACTTGTAAAAGTTTTCCTATAACCGGAATGTGTTGTTCCTTCCTCTTATCCACCGATGTACGTCAAAATGAGTGGAATGTCTTTTAGCGGATATGCCATATAATTAAATTATATATATATATATATATATATATATATATATATATATATATATACTGTATATACTGTGTGCTACTTTTCCTGTCAGGGCGGCTGCCATTGTCAGTGATTCTTTCCTCCCTCTGTCTGTCAGTCTGATGTCAGTTGCCACTTGCTGTGACGACGGTTACCACATCCTCCTCCTCTCCGGCCTCTCCGCGGTTGACACCCTCCCACCGGCTCGACCACGCGGTTCACCGGTGAAGAGACGTGCAGCGAAAACGAAGATTGGGTTTAGAATAGAGGGAGAAGGGGAGGGTAAGAATCGCTGCGAGACCGTAGAGACTTTACTGTGTAGAGGTGGTTGGGTGGATGGGTGGTGGAAATGGGTGGGTCGCCGGGTGGATATGGTGGCATTTGCCGTTTCAAGCGGTGAATGGATTGAGAAGGGAATTGGAAACGAGTGAAATGAATGAGTGAATGAATGAATGCATTAATACATGAATGAATGAATAATATCTTAATACGCGGCTCTTCCCTTGATCGCCCTACTAGGCATTCCGCCAGATAATCGCCAGGACTTTCATATAGTTGATGTCGCTCGTTCTCGTACAGTCATTGGCGTTAGTGTGTAGTATGAAATGGCTGGCTGTGCTCTATTTCGAACCCTCTAGACCGAAATTGAGAATGATACTACTGATTATTCTTGCACTGTTCAAAGCAACTAAGAAGGAACAAGAGGAAAATGTGGATTTTGTGACGGAATGTCTTGAAATCGATTAGATGTTTGATTATCTAGGTCCAAAATACCGTCAATTTGCTTCACTCACACACAGCGAATTAATTATAAAACTCGTTTTGATATCTATAAATCCTGTTGTAGGCCAATCATCAGCCAGATATCTTAATACGCGGCTCTTCTCTTGATCGCCCTACTAGGCAGTCATTGGCGTTAGTGTGTAGTATGAAATGGCTGGCTGTGCTCTATTTCGAACCCTCTAGGCCGAAATTGAGAATGATACTACTGATTATTTTTGCAAATATGAAAGCAATGAAGATATAACAAGAGGAAAATGTGGATTTTGTTTCTAGAATTTCTTGAAATATATTAGATGTTTGATTATATAGGTCCAACAGGCCTTCAATTGGCTCCTTTCACACAGCGAATTAATTATAAAACTCGTTTTCATATCCATAAATCCTGTTGTAGGCCTATCATCAACCAGATATCTTAGTACGCGGCTCTTCTCTTGATCGCCCTACTAGGCATTCCGCCAGATATTCGCCAGGACTTTCATTTAGTTGATGTCGCTCGTTCTCGTACGGTCATTGGCGTTAGTGTGTAGTATGAAATGGCTGGCTGGCTGTGCTCTATTTCGAGCCCTCTAGAGTCTAGACCGAAATTGAGAATGATACTACTGATTATTCTTGCACTGTTCAAAGCAATTACGAAGGAACAAATCGAAAATGTGGATTTTGTGACGGAATTTCTTGAAATCTATTAGATGTTTGATTATCTAGGTCCAAAATACCGTCAATTTACTTCACTCTCACACAGCGAATTAATTATAAAACTCGTTTTCATATCTATAAATCCTGTTGTAGGCCAATCATCAACCAGATATCTTAATACGCGGCTCTTCCTTTGATCGCCCTACTAGGCATTCCGCCAGATATTCGCCAGTACTTTCATATAGTTGATGTCGCTCGTTCTCGTACAGTCATTGGCGTTATAGTGTAGTATGAAATGGCTGGCTGCCTGTGCTCTATTTAGAACCCTCTAGGCCGAAATTGAGAATGATACTACTGATTATTTTTGCAAATATGAAAGCAATGAAGATGTAACAAGAGGAAAATGTGGATTTTGTTTCTAGAATTTCTTGAAATATATTAGATGTTTGATTATATAGGTCCAACAGGCCTTCAATTGGCTCCTTTCACACAGCGAATTAATTAGCACGGGTGCCAGCCAGCATGGGTGCCAGCGAGCACGGGTGCCAGCCAGCACGGGTGCCAGCCAGCACTGGTGCCAGCCAGCACGGGTGCCAGCCAGCACGGGTGCCAGCCAGCACGGGTGCCAGCCAGCACTGGTGCCAGCCAGCACGGGTGCCAGCCAGCACTGGTGCCAGCCAGCACTGGTGCCAGACAGCACGGGTGCCAGCCAGCACGGGTGCGAGGCAGCACGGGTGCCAGCCAGCACGAGTGCCAGCCAGCACGGGTGCCAGCCAGCACGGGTGCCAGCCAGCACGGGTGCCAGCCAGCACGAGTGCCAGCCAGCACGGGTGCCAGCCAGCACGGGTGCCAGCCAGCACGGGTGCCAGCGAGCACGGGTGCCAGCGAGCAAGGGTGCCAGCCAGCACGGGTGCCAGCCAGCGCGGGTGCCAGCCAGCACGGGTGCCAGCCAGCACGGGTGCCAGCCAGCACGGGTGCCAGCTAGCACAGGTGCCAGGCAGCACGGGTGCCAGCGAGCACGGGTGCCAGCCAGCACGGGTGCCAGCCAGCACGGGTGCCAGCCAGCACGGGTGCCAGCCAGCACGGGTGCCAGCCAGCACGGGTGCCAGCCAGCACGGGTGCCAGCCAGCACGGGTGCCAGCCAGCACGGGTGCCAGCCAGCACGGGTGCCAGCCAGCATGGTGCCAGCCAGCCAGCACGGGTGCCAGCCAGCTCGAGTGCCAGCCAGCACGGGTGCCAGCCAGCACGGGTGCCAGCCAGCAAGGGTGCCAGCCAGCACGGTGCCAGCCAGCACGGTGCCAGCCAGCCAGCACGGGTGCCAGCCAGCACGGGTGCCAGCGAGCACGGGTGCCAGCCAGCACGGGTGCCAGCCAGCACGGGTGCCAGCCAGCACGGGTGCCAGCCAGCACGGGTGCCAGCCAGCACGGGTGCCAGCCAGCACGGGTGCCAGCCAGCACGGGTATAGGCAATAGGAATAGGCAATAGGAATAGGCAATAGGAATAGGCAATAGGAATAGGCAATGTCTTTAGGCAGATTTTATGGGGCAGCCCTGGGAGAAATCTAGTCTTGCTGGAAGGGAACAATCGGGGCCAAGAGGATGCAACTGGGGCTAATTTGGGGTCCAATCGTATTTAAACAGGATGATTAGTCATCGGAACATCCTAGTGGACATCTTATCCGTTTATAGACCAGACTGTAAATTATTTTGATTAGCGTCGCCACCGGGAGGGGGCAAAGGGGGGCAACTACTCCAAACCTGCCCTAGACCACCTACCAGATTCGCGCAAATCCGGTGAGAAAGTTTCTGTGGATGGGTGAGGGGTGGGTAAGGAATCTGACACGCTAAGCCCCTTTTACCCCTCAACCAAATATTCCTGGCGACTGCGTTCTAAATACAGAAGACGATGGCCTAAGTTTGCAATAGCGATTGATATCGATGTACTAAAGGATGCTAAAGATAGTGGCTCACTATGGTGCTTGAAATCGATCGCTAACAGGACGAAATAAGTTTCAAAAATGCTTTGAAGTTGCACAAATCCTATGCATTATTAGCATTATGGAAAAAAGGTGGTTGTCGTGGATGAAACGTTTTAAATGGAAGAGGTGATGGCCTATGATTGAAATAGCGATTGATATCGATGTGCTAAAGGATGCTAAAGATAATCTCTCAATATGGTACTTGACGTCGATCTCTAACAGGACGAAGTATGTTTCAAATATGCGCTTAAATTTGCCTAAATCTTATGCATTACACAGGCCTGCATTTTTACCTTTTGAAAATTGTTTTAATTTCAAAGGCTGAATTGTATGTAGTTTAATGTGCTAATTTCATAAATGAAAACCGTTTTCCTCCATCACGTAAGAATTTTTAACAAAACACGAAATGAAATTGATACGGTAAGCTAAAACATTAGCATATATATTAGCAGTACAAGCGTATGTACTTGATCCTGGTTTTTAGGTTTTTAGGTTTTTTGGTTTTTAGGGGTTTTAGGTTTTTAGGGTTTTTAGGGTTTTTAGAGTGTTCAGGTTTTTAGGGTTTTAAGGTTTTTAGGGTTTTAAGGTTTTTAGGATTTTAGGGTTTTTAGCTTTTAGGGTTTTTTGGTTTTTAGGGTTTTTGGGTTTTTAGGTTTTTAGGGTTTTTAGGTTTTTTGCTCTTTATAGGTTTTAGGGGTTTTGTGTTTTTAGGGTTTTTATGGTTTTAAGGTGGGTTAGGGTTAGGGGGATTAGGGAGGAGGTAAGGGGGAATTAGGGGGAATGCGCTTGAGGGTTCTAACACGAAATTTGAGCAATACAGCAATATGACACGAATTTTTGGGTCGCCTGAAAATTTGTCATGGAAAGCACGGGTTCTAGCACGGGTGCCAGCCAGCACGGGCGCCAGCGAGCATGGGTGCCAGCCAGCACGGGTGCCAGCCAGCACGGGTGCCAGCCAGCACGGGTGCCAGCCAGCACGGGTGCCAGCCAGCACGGGTGCCAGCCAGCACGGGTGCCAGCCAGCACGGGTGCCAGCCAGCACGGTGCCAGCCAGCACGGGTGCCAGCCAGCACGGGTGCCAGCCAGCACGGGTGCCAGCGATCACGGGTGCCAGCGAGCACGGGTATAGGCAATAGGAATAGGCAATAGGAATAGGCAATAGGAATAGGCAATGTCTTTAGGCAGATTTTATGGGGCAGCCCTGGAAGAAATCTAGTCTTGCTGGAAAGGAACAATCGGGGCCAAGAGGATGCAACTGGGGCTAATTTGGGGTCCAATCGTAATTAAACAGGATGATTAGTCATCGGAACATCCTAGTGGACATCTTATCCGTTATAGACCAGACTGTAAATTATTTTGATTAGCGTCGCCACCGGGAGGGGGCAAAGGGGGGCAACTACTCCAAACCTGCCTAGACCACCTACCAGATTCGCGCAAATCCGGTGAGAAAGTTTCTGTGGATGGGTGAGGGGTGGGTAAGAATCTGACACGCTAAGCCCCTTTTACCCTCAACCAAATATTCCTGGCGACTGCGTTCTAAATACAGAAGACGATGGCCTAAGTTTGCAATAGCGATTGATATCGATGTACTAAAGGATGCTAAAGATAGTGGCTCACTATGGTGCTTGAAATCGATCGCTAACAGGACGAAATAAGTTTCAAAAATGCTTTGAAGTTGCACAAATCCTATGCATTATTAGCATTATGGAAAAAGGTGGTTGTCGTGGATGAAACGTTTTAAATGGAAGAGGTGATGGCCTATGATTGAAATAGCGATTGATATCGATGTGCTAAAGGATGCTAAAGATAATCTCTCAATATGGTACTTGACGTCGATCTCTAACAGGACGAAGTATGTTTCAAATATGCGCTTAAATTTGCCTAAATCTTATGCATTACACAGGCCTGCATTTTTTACCTTTTTGAAAATTGTTTTAATTTCAAAGGCTGAATTGTATGTAGTTTAATGTGCTAATTTCATAAATGAAAACCGTTTTCCTCCATCACGTAAGAATTTTTAACAAAACACGAAATGAAATTGATACGGTAAGCTAAAACATTAGCATATATATTAGCAGTACAAGCGTATGTACTTGATCCTGGTTTTTAGGTTTTTAGGTTTTTTGGTTTTTAGGGGTTTTAGGTTTTTAGGGTTTTTAGGGTTTTTAGAGTGTTCAGGTTTTTAGGGTTTTAAGGTTTTTAGGGTTTTAAGGTTTTTAGGATTTTAGGGTTTTTAGCTTTTAGGGTTTTTTGGTTTTTAGGGTTTTTGGGTTTTTAGGTTTTTAGGGTTTTTAGGTTTTTTGCTCTTTATGGGTTTTAGGGGTTTTGTGTTTTTAGGGTTTTTATGGTTTTAAGGTGGGTTAGGGTTAGGGGGATTAGGGAGGAGGTAAGGGGGAATTAGGGGGAATGCGCTTGAGGGTTCTAACACGAAATTTGAGCAATACAGCAATATGACACGAATTTTTGGGTCGCCTGAAAATTTGTCATGGAAAGCACGGGTTCTAGCACGGGTGCCAGCCAGCACGGGCGCCAGCGAGCATGGGTGCCAGCCAGCACGGGTGCCAGCCAGCACGGGTGCCAGCCAGCACGAGTGCCAGCCAGCACGGGTGCCAGCCAGCACTGGTGCCAGCCAGCACGGGTGCCAGCCAGCACGGGTGCCAGCCAGCACGGTGCCAGCCAGCACGGGTGCCAGCCAGCACGGGTGCCAGCCAGCACGGGTGCCAGCCAGCATGGGTGCCAGCCAGCACGGTGCCAGCCAGCACGGGTGCCAGCGAGCACGGGTATAGGCAATAGGAATAGGCAATAGGAATAGGCAATAGGAATAGGCAATGTCTTTAGGCAGATTTTATGGGGCAGCCCTGGAAGAAATCTAGTCTTGCTGGAAAGGAACAATCGGGGCCAAGAGGATGCAACTGGGGCTAATTTGGGGTCCAATCGTAATTAAACAGGATGATTAGTCATCGGAACATCCTAGTGGACATCTTATCCGTTATAGACCAGACTGTAAATTATTTTGATTAGCGTCGCCACCGGGAGGGGGCAAAGGGGGGCAACTACTCCAAACCTGCCCTAGACCACCTACCAGATTCGCGCAAATCCGGTGAGAAAGTTTCTGTGGATGGGTGAGGGGTGGGTAAGGAATCTGACACGCTAAGCCCCTTTTACCCCTCAACCAAATATTCCTGGCGACTGCGTTCTAAATACAGAAGACGATGGCCTAAGTTTGCAATAGCGATTGATATCGATGTACTAAAAGATGCTAAAGATAGTGGCTCACTATGGTGCTTGAAATCGATCGCTAACAGGACGAAATAAGTTTCAAAAATGCTTTGAAGTTGCACAAATCCTATGCATTATTAGCATTATGGAAAAAGGTGGTTGTCGTGGATGAAACGTTTTAAATGGAAAAGGTGATGGCCTATGATTGAAATAGCGATTGATATCGATGTGCTAAAGGATGCTAAAGATAATCTCTCAATATGGTACTTGACGTCGATCTCTAACAGGACGAAGTATGTTTCAAATATGCGCTTAAATTTGCCTAAATCTTATGCATTACACAGGCCTGCATTTTTTACCTTTTTGAAAATTGTTTTAATTTCAAAGGCTGAATTGTATGTAGTTTAATGTGCTAATTTCATAAATGAAAACCGTTTTCCTCCATCACGTAAGAATTTTTAACAAAACACGAAATGAAATTGATACGGTAAGCTAAAACATTAGCATATATATTAGCAGTACAAGCGTATGTACTTGATCCTGGTTTTTTTAGGTTTTTAGGTTTTTGGTTTTTTTAGGGTTTTAGGTTTTTAGGGTTTTTAGGGTTTTTAGAGTGTTCAGGTTTTTAGGGTTTTAAGGTTTTTAGGGTTTTAAGGTTTTTAGGATTTTAGGGTTTTTAGCTTTTAGGGTTTTTTTTGGTTTTAGGGTTTTTGGTTTTTAGGTTTTTTTTAGGGTTTTTAGGTTTTTGCTCTTTATGGGTTTTAGGGTTTTGTGTTTTTAGGGTTTTATGGTTTTAAGGTGGGTTAGGGTTAGGGGGATTAGGGAGGAGGTAAGGGGGAATTAGGGGGAATGCGCTTGAGGGTTCTAACACGAAATTTGAGCAATACAGCAATATGACACGAATTTTTGGGTCGCCTGAAAATTTGTCATGGAAAGCACGGGTTCTAGCACGGGCGCCAGCGAGCATGGGTGCCAGCCAGCACGGGTGCCAGCCAGCACGGGTGCCAGCCAGCACGGGTGCCAGCCAGCACGGGTGCCAGCCAGCACGTGTGCCAGCCAGCACTGGTGCCAGCCAGCACCAGGTGCCAGCCAGCACGGGTGCCAGCCAGCACGGTGCCAGCCAGCACGGTGCCAGCCAGCACGGGTGCCAGCCAGCCAGCCAGCCAGCACGGGTGCCAGCCAGCACGGTGCCAGCCAGCACGGGTGCCAGCCAGCACGGGTGCCAGCGATCACGGGTGCCAGCGAGCACGGGTATAGGCAATAGGAATAGGCAATAGGAATAGGCAATAGGAATAGGCAATGTCTTTAGGCAGATTTTATGGGGCAGCCCTGGGAGAAATCTAGTCTTGCTGGAAGGGAACAATCGGGGCCAAGAGGATGCAACTGGGGCTAATTTGGGGTCCAATCGTAATTAAACAGGATGATTAGTCATCGGAACATCCTAGTGGACATCTTATCCGTTTATAGACCAGACTGTAAATTATTTTGATTAGCGTCGCCACCGGGAGGGGGCAAAGGGGGGCAACTACTCCAAACCTGCCCTAGACCACCTACCAGATTCGCGCAAATCCGGTGAGAAAGTTTCTGTGGATGGGTGAGGGGTGGGTAAGGAATCTGACACGCTAAGCCCCTTTTACCCCTCAACCAAATATTCCTGGCGACTGCGTTCTAAATACAGAAGACGATGGCCTAAGTTTGCAATAGCGATTGATATCGATGTACTAAAGGATGCTAAAGATAGTGGCTCAATATGGTGCTTGAAATTGATCTCTAACAGGACGAAATAAGTTTCAAAAATGCTTTGAAGTTGCACAAATCCTATGCATTATTAGCATTATGGAAAAAAGGTGGTTGTCGTGGATGAAACGTTTTAAATGGAAGAGGTGATGGCCTATGATTGAAATAGCGATTGATATCGATGTGCTAAAGGATGCTAAAGATAATCTCTCAATATGGTACTTGACGTCGATCTCTAACAGGACGAAGTATGTTTCAAATATGCGCTTAAATTTGCCTAAATCTTATGCATTACACAGGCCTGCATTTTTTACCTTTTTGAAAATTGTTTTAATTTCAAAGGCTGAATTGTATGTAGTTTAATGTGCTAATTTCATAAATGAAAACCGTTTTCCTCCATCACGTAAGAATTTTTAACAAAACACGAAATGAAATTGATACGGTAAGCTAAAACATTAGCATATATATTAGCAGTACAAGCGTATGTACTTGATCCTGGTTTTTAGGTTTTTAGGTTTTTGGTTTTTAGGGTTTTTAGGTTTTTAGGGTTTTTAGGTTTTTAGAGTGTTCAGGTTTTTAGGGTTTTAAGGTTTTTAGGGTTTTAAGGTTTTTAGGATTTTAGGGTTTTTAGCTTTTAGGGTTTTTTGGTTTTTAGGGTTTTTGGGTTTTTAGGTTTTTTGCTCTTTATGGGTTTTAGGGGTTTTGTGTTTTTAGGGTTTTTATGGTTTTAAGGTGGGTTAGGGTTAGGGGGATTAGGGAGGAGGTAAGGGGGAATTAGGGGGAATGCGCTTGAGGGTTCTAACACGAAATTTGAGCAATACAGCAATATGACACGAATTTTTGGGTCGCCTGAAAATTTGTCATGGAAAGCACGGGTTCTAGCACGGGTGCCAGCCAGCACGGGCGCCAGCGAGCATGGGTGCCAGCCAGCACGGGTGCCAGCAGCCAGCACGGGTGCCAGCCAGCACGGGTGCCAGCCAGCACGGGTGCCAGCCAGCACTGGTGCCAGCCAGCACTGGTGCCAGCCAGCACGGGTGCCAGCCAGCACGGGTGCCAGCCAGCACGGGTGCCAGCCAGCACGGGTGCCAGCCAGCACGGGTGCCAGCCAGCACGGTGCCAGCCAGCACGGGTGCCAGCCAGCACGGGTGCCAGCGATCACGGGTGCCAGCGAGCACGGGTATAGGCAATAGGAATAGGCAATAGGAATAGGCAATAGGAATAGGCAATGTCTTTAGGCAGATTTTATGGGGCAGCCCTGGGAGAAATCTAGTCTTGCTGGAAGGGAACAATCGGGGCCAAGAGGATGCAACTGGGGCTAATTTGGGGTCCAATCGTAATTAAACAGGATGATTAGTCATCGGAACATCCTAGTGGACATCTTATCCGTTTATAGACCAGACTGTAAATTATTTTGATTAGCGTCGCCACCGGGAGGGGGCAAAGGGGGGCAACTACTCCAAACCTGCCCTAGACCACCTACCAGATTCGCGCAAATCCGGTGAGAAAGTTTCTGTGGATGGGTGAGGGGTGGGTAAGGAATCTGACACGCTAAGCCCCTTTTACCCCTCAACCAAATATTCCTGGCGACTGCGTTCTAAATACAGAAGACGATGGCCTAAGTTTGCAATAGCGATTGATATCGATGTACTAAAGGATGCTAAAGATAGTGGCTCAATATGGTGCTTGAAATTGATCTCTAACAGGACGAAATAAGTTTCAAAAATGCTTTGAAGTTGCACAAATCCTATGCATTATTAGCATTATGGAAAAAAGGTGGTTGTCGTGGATGAAACGTTTTAAATGGAAGAGGTGATGGCCTATGATTGAAATAGCGATTGATATCGATGTGCTAAAGGATGCTAAAGATAATCTCTCAATATGGTACTTGACGTCGATCTCTAACAGGACGAAGTATGTTTCAAATATGCGCTTAAATTTGCCTAAATCTTATGCATTACACAGGCCTGCATTTTTTACCTTTTTGAAAATTGTTATAATTTCAAAGGCTGAATTGTATGTAGTTTAATGTGCTAATTTCATAAATGAAAACCGTTTTCCTCCATCACGTAAGAATTTTTAACAAAACACGAAATGAAATTGATACGGTAAGCTAAAACATTAGCATATATATTAGCAGTACAAGCGTATGTACTTGATCCTGGTTTTTAGGTTTTTAGGTTTTTTGGTTTTTAGGGGTTTTAGGTTTTTAGGGTTTTTAGGGTTTTTAGAGTGTTCAGGTTTTTAGGGTTTTAAGGTTTTTAGGGTTTTAAGGTTTTTAGGATTTTAGGGTTTTTAGCTTTTAGGGTTTTTTGGTTTTTAGGGTTTTTGGGTTTTTAGGTTTTTAGGGTTTTTAGGTTTTTTGCTCTTTATGGGTTTTAGGGGTTTTGTGTTTTTAGGGTTTTTATGGTTTTAAGGTGGGTTAGGGTTAGGGGATTAGGGAGGGAGGTAAGGGGAATTAGGGGAATGCGCTTGAGGGTTCTAACACGAAATTTGAGCAATACAGCAATATGACACGAATTTTTGGGTCGCCTGAAAATTTGTCATGGAAAGCACGGGTTCTAGCACGGGTGCCAGCCAGCACGGGCGCCAGCGAGCATGGGTGCCAGCCAGCACGGGTGCCAGCCAGCACGGGTGCCAGCCAGCACGGGTGCCAGCCAGCACGAGTGCCAGCCAGCACGGGTGCCAGCCAGCACTGGTGCCAGCCAGCCAGCCAGCACACGGGTGCCAGCCAGCACGGGTGCCAGCCAGCACGGTGCCCAGCAGCCAGCCAGCAGCACGGTGCCAGCCAGCACGGGTGCCAGCCAGCAGCACGGGTGCCAGCCAGCACGGTGCCAGCCAGCACGGGTGCCAGCCAGCACGGGTGCCAGCGATCACGGGTGCCAGCGAGCACGGGTATAGGCAATAGGAATAGGCAATAGGAATAGGCAATAGGAATAGGCAATGTCTTTAGGCAGATTTTATGGGGCAGCCCTGGGAGAAATCTAGTCTTGCTGGAAGGGAACAATCGGGGCCAAGAGGATGCAACTGGGGCTAATTTGGGGTCCAATCGTAATTAAACAGGATGATTAGTCATCGGAACATCCTAGTGGACATCTTATCCGTTTATAGACCAGACTGTAAATTATTTTGATTAGCGTCGCCACCGGGAGGGGGCAAAGGGGGGCAACTACTCCAAACCTGCCCTAGACCACCTACCAGATTCGCGCAAATCCGGTGAGAAAGTTTCTGTGGATGGGTGAGGGGTGGGTAAGGAATCTGACACGCTAAGCCCCTTTTACCCCTCAACCAAATATTCCTGGCGACTGCGTTCTAAATACAGAAGACGATGGCCTAAGTTTGCAATAGCGATTGATATCGATGTACTAAAGGATGCTAAAGATAGTGGCTCACTATGGTGCTTGAAATCGATCGCTAACAGGACGAAATAAGTTTCAAAAATGCTTTGAAGTTGCACAAATCCTATGCATTATTAGCATTATGGAAAAAAGGTGGTTGTCGTGGATGAAACGTTTTAAATGGAAAAGGTGATGGCCTATGATTGAAATAGCGATTGATATCGATGTGCTAAAGGATGCTAAAGATAATCTCTCAATATGGTACTTGACGTCGATCTCTAACAGGACGAAGTATGTTTCAAATATGCGCTTAAATTTGCCTAAATCTTATGCATTACACAGGCCTGCATTTTTTACCTTTTTGAAAATTGTTTTAATTTCAAAGGCTGAATTGTATGTAGTTTAATGTGCTAATTTCATAAATGAAAACCGTTTTCCTCCATCACGTAAGAATTTTTAACAAAACACGAAATGAAATTGATACGGTAAGCTAAAACATTAGCATATATATTAGCAGTACAAGCGTATGTACTTGATCCTGGTTTTTAGGTTTTTAGGTTTTTTGGTTTTTAGGGGTTTTAGGTTTTTAGGGTTTTTAGGGTTTTTAGAGTGTTCAGGTTTTTAGGGTTTTAAGGTTTTTAGGGTTTTAAGGTTTTTAGGATTTTAGGGTTTTTAGCTTTTAGGGTTTTTTTTTTTTTTAGGTTTTTGGGTTTTTAGGTTTTTAGGGTTTTTAGGTTTTTTGCTCTTTATGGGTTTTAGGGGTTTTGTGTTTTTAGGGTTTTTATGGTTTTAAGGTGGGTTAGGGTTAGGGGGATTAGGGAGGAGGTAAGGGGGAATTAGGGGGAATGCGCTTGAGGGTTCTAACACGAAATTTGAGCAATACAGCAATATGACACGAATTTTTGGGTCGCCTGAAAATTTGTCATGGAAAGCACGGGTTCTAGCACGGGTGCCAGCCAGCACGGGCGCCAGCGAGCATGGGTGCCAGCCAGCACGGGTGCCAGCCAGCACGGGTGCCAGCCAGCCAGCCAGCACGGGTGCCAGCCAGCACACGGGTGCCAGCCAGCACTGGTGCCAGCCAGCACACGGTGCCAGCCAGCACGGGTGCCAGCCAGCACGGTGCCAGCCAGCACGGGTGCCAGCCAGCACGGGTGCCAGCCAGCACGGGTGCCAGCCAGCACGGTGCCAGCCAGCACGGGTGCCAGCCAGCACGGGTGCCAGCGATCACGGGTGCCAGCGAGCACGGGTATAGGCAATAGGAATAGGCAATAGGAATAGGCAATAGGAATAGGCAATGTCTTTAGGCAGATTTTATGGGGCAGCCCTGGGAGAAATCTAGTCTTGCTGGAAGGAACAATCAGGGCCAAGAGGATGCAACTGGGGCTAATTTGGGGTCCAATCGTAATTAAACAGGATGATTAGTCATCGGAACATCCTAGTGGACATCTTATCCGTTTATAGACCAGACTGTAAATTATTTTGATTAGCGTCGCCACCGGGAGGGGGCAAAGGGGGGCAACTACTCCAAACCTGCCCTAGACCACCTACCAGATTCGCGCAAATCCGGTGAGAAAGTTTCTGTGGATGGGTGAGGGGATGGGTAAGAATCTGACACGCTAAGCCCCTTTTACCCATCAACCAAATATTCCTGGCGACTGCGTTCTAAATACAGAAGACGATGGCCTAAGTTTGCAATAGCGATTGATATCGATGTACTAAAGGATGCTAAAGATAGTGGCTCAATATGGTGCTTGAAATCGATCTCTAACAGGACGAAATAAGTTTCAAAAATGCTTTGAAGTTGCACAAATCCTATGCATTATTAGCATTATGGAAAAAGGTGGTTGTCGTGGATGAAACGTTTTAAATGGAAAAGGTGATGGCCTATGATTGAAATAGCGATTGATATCGATGTGCTAAAGGATGCTAAAGATAATCTCTCAATATGGTACTTGACGTCGATCTCTAACAGGACGAAGTATGTTTCAAATATGCGCTTAAATTTGCCTAAATCTTATGCATTACACAGGCCTGCATTTTTTACCTTTTTGAAAATTGTTTTAATTTCAAAGGCTGAATTGTATGTAGTTTAATGTGCTAATTTCATAAATGAAAACCGTTTTCCTCCATCACGTAAGAATTTTTAACAAAACACGAAATGAAATTGATACGGTAAGCTAAAACATTAGCATATATATTAGCAGTACAAGCGTATGTACTTGATCCTGGTTTTTAGGTTTTTAGGTTTTTTGTTTTTTAGGGTTTTAGGTTTTTAGGGTTTTTAGGGTTTTAGAGTGTTCAGGTTTTTAGGGTTTTAAGGTTTTTAGGGTTTTAAGGTTTTTAGGATTTTAGGGTTTTTAGCTTTTAGGTTTTTTTTTTTTTTTAGGGTTTTTGGGTTTTTAGGTTTTTAGGGTTTTTAGGTTTTTTGCTCTTTATGGGTTTTAGGGGTTTTGTGTTTTTAGGGTTTTTATGGTTTTAAGGTGGGTTAGGGTTAGGGGGATTAGGGAGGAGGTAAGGGGGAATTAGGGGGAATGCGCTTGAGGGTTCTAACACGAAATTTGAGCAATACAGCAATATGACACGAATTTTTGGGTCGCCTGAAAATTTGTCATGGAAAGCACGGGTTCTAGCACGGGTGCCAGCCAGCACGGGCGCCAGCGAGCATGGGTGCCAGCCAGCACGGGTGCCAGCCAGCACGGGTGCCAGCCAGCACGGGTGCCAGCCAGCACGGGTGCCAGCCAGCACGGGTGCCAGCCAGCACTGGTGCCAGCCAGCACTGGTGCCAGCCAGCACGGGTGCCAGCCAGCACGGGTGCCAGCCAGCACGGTGCCAGCCAGCACGGGTGCCAGCCAGCACGGGTGCCAGCCAGCACGGGTGCCAGCCAGCACGGGTGCCAGCCAGCACGGGTGCCAGCCAGCACGGGTGCCAGCCAGCACGGGTGCCAGCGATCACGGGTGCCAGCGAGCACGGGTATAGGCAATAGGAATAGGCAATAGGAATAGGCAATAGGAATAGGAATAGGCAATGTCTTTAGGCAGATTTTATGGGGCAGCCCTGGGAGAAATCTAGTCTTGCTGGAAGGGAACAATCGGGGCCAAGAGGATGCAACTGGGGCTAATTTGGGGTCCAATCGTAATTAAACAGGATGATTAGTCATCGGAACATCCTAGTGGACATCTTATCCGTTTATAGACCAGACTGTAAATTATTTTGATTAGCGTCGCCACCGGGAGGGGGCAAATGGGGGCAACTACCCCAAACCTGCCCTAGACCACCTACCAGATTCGCGCAAATCCGGTGAGAAAGTTTCTGTGGATGGGTGAGGGGTGGGTAAGGAATCTGACACGCTAAGCCCCTTTTACCCCTCAACCAAATATTCCTGGCGACTGCGTTCTAAATACAGAAGACGATGGCCTAAGTTTGCAATAGCGATTGATATCGATGTACTAAAGGATGCTAAAGATAGTGGCTCAATATGGTGCTTGAAATTGATCTCTAACAGGACGAAATAAGTTTCAAAAATGCTTTGAAGTTGCACAAATCCTATGCATTATTAGCATTATGGAAAAAAGGTGGTTGTCGTGGATGAAACGTTTTAAATGGAAAAGGTGATGGCCTATGATTGAAATAGCGATTGATATCGATGTGCTAAAGGATGCTAAAGATAATCTCTCAATATGGTACTTGACGTCGATCTCTAACAGGACGAAGTATGTTTCAAATATGCGCTTAAATTTGCCTAAATCTTATGCATTACACAGGCCTGCATTTTTTACCTTTTTGAAAATTGTTTTAATTTCAAAGGCTGAATTGTATGTAGTTTAATGTGCTAATTTCATAAATGAAAACCGTTTTCCTCCATCACGTAAGAATTTTTAACAAAACACGAAATGAAATTGATACGGTAAGCTAAAACATTAGCATATATATTAGCAGTACAAGCGTATGTACTTGATCCTGGTTTTTAGGTTTTTTGGTTTTTAGGGGTTTTAGGTTTTTAGGGTTTTTAGGGTTTTTAGAGTGTTCAGGTTTTTAGGGTTTTAAGGTTTTTAGGGTTTTAAGGTTTTTAGGATTTTAGGGTTTTTAGCTTTTAGGGTTTTTTGGTTTTTAGGGTTTTTGGGTTTTTAGGTTTTTAGGGTTTTTAGGTTTTTTGCTCTTTATGGGTTTTAGGGGTTTTGTGTTTTTAGGGTTTTTATGGTTTTAAGGTGGGTTAGGGTTAGGGGGATTAGGGAGGAGGTAAGGGGGAATTAGGGGGAATGCGCTTGAGGGTTCTAACACGAAATTTGAGCAATACAGCAATATGACACGAATTTTTGGGTCGCCTGAAAATTTGTCATGGAAAGCACGGGTTCTAGCACGGGTGCCAGCCAGCACGGGCGCCAGCGAGCATGGGTGCCAGCCAGCACGGGTGCCAGCCAGCACGGGTGCCAGCCAGCACGGGTGCCAGCCAGCACGAGTGCCAGCCAGCACGGGTGCCAGCCAGCACTGGTGCCAGCCAGCACTGGTGCCAGCCAGCACACGGGTGCCAGCCAGCACGGGTGCCAGCCAGCACACGGTGCCAGCCAGCACGGGTGCCAGCCAGCACGGGTGCCAGCCAGCACGGTGCCAGCCAGCACGGTGCCAGCCAGCCAGCACACGGGTGCCAGCCAGCACGGGTGCCAGCGAGATTGGGTGCCAGCGAGCACGGGTATAGGCAATTCCTGAATAGGCAATAGGAATAGGCAATAGGAATAGGCAATGTCTTTGGGGCAGATTTTATGGGGCAGCCCTGGGAGAAATCTAGTCTTGCTGGAAGGGAACAATCGGGGCCAAGAGGATGCAACTGGGGCTAATTTGGGGTCCAATCGTAATTAAACAGGATGATTAGTCATCGGAACATCCTAGTGGACATCTTATCCGTTTATAGACCAGACTGTAAATTATTTTGATTAGCGTCGCCACCGGGGGGGCAAAGGGGGCAACTACTCCAAACCTGCCCTAGACCACCTACCAGATTCGCGCAAATCCGGTGAGAAAGTTTCTGTGGATGGGTGAGGGGTGGGTAAGGAATCTGACACGCTAAGCCCCTTTTACCCATCAACCAAATATTCCTGGCGACTGCGTTCTAAATACAGAAGACGATGGCCTAAGTTTGCAATAGCGATTGATATCGATGTACTAAAGGATGCTAAAGATAGTGGCTCACTATGGTGCTTGAAATCGATCGCTAACAGGACGAAATAAGTTTCAAAAATGCTTTGAAGTTGCACAAATCCTATGCATTATTAGCATTATGGAAAAAAGGTGGTTGTCGTGGATGAAACGTTTTAAATGGAAAAGGTGATGGCCTATGATTGAAATAGCGATTGATATCGATGTGCTAAAGGATGCTAAAGATAATCTCTCAATATGGTACTTGACGTCGATCTCTAACAGGACGAAGTATGTTTCAAATATGCGCTTAAATTTGCCTAAATCTTATGCATTACACAGGCCTGCATTTTTTACCTTTTTGAAAATTGTTTTAATTTCAAAGGCTGAATTGTATGTAGTTTAATGTGCTAATTTCATAAATGAAAACCGTTTTCCTCCATCACGTAAGAATTTTTAACAAAACACGAAATGAAATTGATACGGTAAGCTAAAACATTAGCATATATATTAGCAGTACAAGCGTATGTACTTGATCCTGGTTTTTAGGTTTTTAGGTTTTTTTGGTTTTTAGGGTTTTAGGTTTTTAGGGTTTTTAGGTTTTTAGAGTGTTCAGGTTTTTAGGGTTTTAAGGTTTTTAGGGTTTTAAGGTTTTTAGGATTTTAGGGTTTTTTTTTTTTTTAGGTTTTTTGGTTTTTAGGGTTTTTGGGTTTTTAGGTTTTTAGGGTTTTTAGGTTTTTTGCTCTTTATGGGTTTTAGGGGTTTTGTGTTTTTAGGGTTTTTATGGTTTTAAGGTGGGTTAGGGTTAGGGGGATTAGGGAGGAGGTAAGGGGGAATTAGGGGGAATGCGCTTGAGGGTTCTAACACGAAATTTGAGCAATACAGCAATATGACACGAATTTTTGGGTCGCCTGAAAATTTGTCATGGAAAGCACGGGTTCTAGCACGGGTGCCAGCCAGCACGGGTGCCAGCCAGAGCATGGGTGCCAGCCAGCACGGGTGCCAGCCAGCCAGCCAGCCAGCACGGGTGCCAGCCAGCACGGGTGCCAGCCAGCACGGGTGCCAGCCAGCACTGGTGCCAGCCAGCACTGGTGCCAGCCAGCACGGGTGCCAGCCAGCACGGGTGCCAGCCAGCCACACGGGTGCCAGCCAGCACACGGTGCCAGCCAGCACCAGCACGGTGCCAGCCAGCACGGGTGCCAGCCAGCACGGTGCCAGCCAGCACGGGTGCCAGCCAGCACGGGTGCCAGCGATCACGGGTGCCAGCGAGCACGGGTATAGGCAATAGGAATAGGCAATAGGAATAGGCAATAGGAATAGGCAATGTCTTTAGGCAGATTTTATGGGGCAGCCCTGGGAGAAATCTAGTCTTGCTGGAAGGGAACAATCGGGGCCAAGAGGATGCAACTGGGGCTAATTTGGGGTCCAATCGTAATTAAACAGGATGATTAGTCATCGGAACATCCTAGTGGACATCTTATCCGTTTATAGACCAGACTGTAAATTATTTTGATTAGCGTCGCCACCGGGAGGGGGCAAAGGGGGGCAACTACTCCAAACCTGCCCTAGACCACCTACCAGATTCGCGCAAATCCGGTGAGAAAGTTTCTGTGGATGGGTGAGGGGGGGTAAGGAATCTGACACGCTAAGCCCCTTTTACCCTCAACCAAATATTCCTGGCGACTGCGTTCTAAATACAGAAGACGATGGCCTAAGTTTGCAATAGCGATTGATATCGATGTACTAAAGGATGCTAAAGATAGTGGCTCACTATGGTGCTTGAAATCGATCGCTAACAGGACGAAATAAGTTTCAAAAATGCTTTGAAGTTGCACAAATCCTATGCATTATTAGCATTATGGAAAAAGGTGGTTGTCGTGGATGAAACGTTTTAAATGGAAAAGGTGATGGCCTATGATTGAAATAGCGATTGATATCGATGTGCTAAAGGATGCTAAAGATAATCTCTCAATATGGTACTTGACGTCGATCTCTAACAGGACGAAGTATGTTTCAAATATGCGCTTAAATTTGCCTAAATCTTATGCATTACACAGGCCTGCATTTTTTACCTTTTTGAAAATTGTTTTAATTTCAAAGGCTGAATTGTATGTAGTTTAATGTGCTAATTTCATAAATGAAAACCGTTTTCCTCCATCACGTAAGAATTTTTAACAAAACACGAAATGAAATTGATACGGTAAGCTAAAACATTAGCATATATATTAGCAGTACAAGCGTATGTACTTGATCCTGGTTTTTAGGTTTTTAGGTTTTTTGGTTTTTAGGGGTTTTAGGTTTTTAGGGTTTTTAGGGTTTTTAGAGTGTTCAGGTTTTTAGGGTTTTAAGGTTTTTAGGGTTTTAAGGTTTTTAGGATTTTAGGGTTTTTAGCTTTTAGGGTTTTTTGGTTTTTAGGGTTTTTGGTTTTTTAGGTTTTTAGGGTTTTTAGGTTTTTTGCTCTTTATGGGTTTTAGGGTTTTGTGTTTTTAGGGTTTTTATGGTTTTAAGGTGGGTTAGGGTTAGGGGGATTAGGGAGGAGGTAAGGGGGAATTAGGGGGAATGCGCTTGAGGGTTCTAACACGAAATTTGAGCAATACAGCAATATGACACGAATTTTTGGGTCGCCTGAAAATTTGTCATGGAAAGCACGGTTCTAGCACGGGTGCCAGCCAGCACGGGCGCCAGCGAGCATGGGTGCCAGCCAGCACGGGTGCCAGCCAGCACGGGTGCCAGCCAGCACGGGTGCCAGCCAGCCAGCGAGTGCCAGCCAGCACGGGTGCCAGCCAGCACTGGTGCCAGCCAGCACTGGTGCCAGCCAGCACGGGTGCCAGCCAGCACGGGTGCCAGCCAGCACGGTGCCAGCCAGCACGGGTGCCAGCCAGCACGGGTGCCAGCCAGCACGGGTGCCAGCCAGCACGGGTGCCAGCCAGCACGGGCCAGCCAGCCAGCCAGCAGGGTGCCAGCCACGGGTGCCAGCCAGCCAGCACGGGTGCCAGCGATCACGGGTGCCAGCGAGCACGGGTATAGGCAATAGGAATAGGCAATAGGAATAGGCAATAGGAATAGGCAATGTCTTTGTCTTTAGGCAGATTTTATGGGGCAGCCCTGGGAGAAATCTAGTCTTGCTGGAAGGGAACAATCGGGGCCAAGAGGATGCAACTGGGGCTAATTTGGGGTCCAATCGTAATTAAACAGGATGATTAGTCATCGGAACATCCTAGTGGACATCTTATCCGTTTATAGACCAGACTGTAAATTATTTTGATTAGCGTCGCCACCGGGGCAAATGGGGCAACTACCCCAAACCTGCCCTAGACCACCTACCAGATTCGCGCAAATCCGGTGAGAAAGTTTCTGTGGATGGGTGAGGGGTGGGTAAGGAATCTGACACGCTAAGCCCCTTTTACCCCTCAACCAAATATTCCTGGCGACTGCGTTCTAAATACAGAAGACGATGGCCTAAGTTTGCAATAGCGATTGATATCGATGTACTAAAGGATGCTAAAGATAGTGGCTCAATATGGTGCTTGAAATTGATCTCTAACAGGACGAAATAAGTTTCAAAAATGCTTTGAAGTTGCACAAATCCTATGCATTATTAGCATTATGGAAAAAAGGTGGTTGTCGTGGATGAAACGTTTTAAATGGAAAAGGTGATGGCCTATGATTGAAATAGCGATTGATATCGATGTGCTAAAGGATGCTAAAGATAATCTCTCAATATGGTACTTGACGTCGATCTCTAACAGGACGAAGTATGTTTCAAATATGCGCTTAAATTTGCCTAAATCTTATGCATTACACAGGCCTGCATTTTTTACCTTTTTGAAAATTGTTTTAATTTCAAAGGCTGAATTGTATGTAGTTTAATGTGCTAATTTCATAAATGAAAACCGTTTTCCTCCATCACGTAAGAATTTTTAACAAAACACGAAATGAAATTGATACGGTAAGCTAAAACATTAGCATATATATTAGCAGTACAAGCGTATGTACTTGATCCTGGTTTTTAGGTTTTTAGGTTTTTTGGTTTTTAGGGTTTTAGGTTTTTAGGGTTTTTAGGGTTTTTAGAGTGTTCAGGTTTTTAGGGTTTTAAGGTTTTTAGGGTTTTAAGGTTTTTAGGATTTTAGGGTTTTAGCTTTTAGGGTTTTTTTTGGTTTTTAGGGTTTTTGGGTTTTTAGGTTTTTAGGGTTTTTAGGTTTTTTGCTTTATGGGTTTTAGGGGTTTTGTGTTTTTAGGGTTTTATGGTTTTAAGGTGGGTTAGGGTTAGGGGATTAGGGAGGAGGTAAGGGGGAATTAGGGGGAATGCGCTTGAGGGTTCTAACACGAAATTTGAGCAATACAGCAATATGACACGAATTTTTGGGTCGCCTGAAAATTTGTCATGGAAAGCACGGGTTCTAGCACGGGTGCCAGCCAGCACGGGCGCCAGCGAGCATGGGTGCCAGCCAGCACGGGTGCCAGCCAGCCAGCCAGCACGGGTGCCAGCCAGCACGACGGTGCCAGCCAGCACGGTGCCAGTGCCAGCCAGCACTGGTGCCAGCCAGCACGGGTGCCAGCCAGCACGGGTGCCAGCCAGCACGGGTGCCAGCCAGCACGGGTGCCAGCCAGCACGGTGCCAGCCAGCACAGTGCCAGCCACCAGCACGGGTGCCAGCCAGCACGGTGCCAGCCAGCACGGGTGCCAGCCAGCACGGGTGCCAGCGATCACGGGTGCCAGCGAGCACGGGTATAGGCAATAGGAATAGGCAATAGGAATAGGCAATAGGAATAGGCAATGTCTTTAGGCAGATTTTATGGGGCAGCCCTGGGAGAAATCTAGTCTTGCTGGAAGGGAACAATCGGGGCCAAGAGGATGCAACTGGGGCTAATTTGGGGTCCAATCGTAATTAAACAGGATGATTAGTCATCGGAACATCCTAGTGGACATCTTATCCGTTTATAGACCAGACTGTAAATTATTTTGATTAGCGTCGCCACCGGGAGGGGGCAAATGGGGCAACTACCCCAAACCTGCCCTAGACCACCTACCAGATTCGCGCAAATCCGGTGAGAAAGTTTCTGTGGATGGGTGAGGGGATGGGTAAGGAATCTGACACGCTAAGCCCCTTTTACCCATCAACCAAATATTCCTGGCGACTGCGTTCTAAATACAGAAGACGATGGCCTAAGTTTGCAATAGCGATTGATATCGATGTACTAAAGGATGCTAAAGATAGTGGCTCAATATGGTGCTTGAAATCGATCTCTAACAGGACGAAATAAGTTTCAAAAATGCTTTGAAGTTGCACAAATCCTATGCATTATTAGCATTATGGAAAAAGGTGGTTGTCGTGGATGAAACGTTTTAAATGGAAAAGGTGATGGCCTATGATTGAAATAGCGATTGATATCGATGTACTAAAGGATGCTAAAGATAATCTCTCAATATGGTACTTGACGTCGATCTCTAACAGGACGAAGTATGTTTCAAATATGCGCTTAAATTTGCCTAAATCTTATGCATTACACAGGCCTGCATTTTTTACCTTTTTGAAAATTGTTTTAATTTCAAAGGCTGAATTGTATGTAGTTTAATGTGCTAATTTCATAAATGAAAACCGTTTTCCTCCATCACGTAAGAATTTTTAACAAAACACGAAATGAAATTGATACGGTAAGCTAAAACATTAGCATATATATTAGCAGTACAAGCGTATGTACTTGATCCTGGTTTTTAGGTTTTTTTTTTCAGGTTTTTTGGTTTTTAGGGTTTTAGGTTTTTAGGGTTTTTAGGGTTTTTAGAGTGTTCAGGTTTTTAGGGTTTTAAGGTTTTTAGGGTTTTAAGGTTTTTAGGATTTTAGGGTTTTTAGCTTTTAGGGTTTTTTTGGTTTTTAGGGTTTTTTTGGTTTTTAGGTTTTTAGGGTTTTTAGGTTTTTTTTTGCTCTTTATGGGTTTTAGGGTTTTGTGTTTTTAGGGTTTTTATGGTTTTAAGGTGGGTTAGGGTTAGGGGGATTAGGGAGGAGGTAAGGGGGAATTAGGGGGAATGCGCTTGAGGGTTCTAACACGAAATTTGAGCAATACAGCAATATGACACGAATTTTTGGGTCGCCTGAAAATTTGTCATGGAAAGCACGGGTTCTAGCACGGGTGCCAGCCAGCACGGGCGCCAGCGAGCATGGGTGCCAGCCAGCACGGGTGCCAGCCAGCACGGGTGCCAGCCAGCACGGGTGCCAGCCAGCACGAGTGCCAGCCAGCACCAGGGTGCCAGCCAGCACTGGTGCCAGCCAGCACGGGTGCCAGCCAGCACGGGTGCCAGCCAGCCACGGGTGCCAGCCAGCACGGTGCCAGCCAGCCACGGGTGCCAGCCAGCACGGGTGCCAGCCAGCACGGGTGCCAGCCAGCACGGTGCCAGCCAGCACGGGTGCCAGCCAGCACGGGTGCCAGCGATCACGGGTGCCAGCGAGCACGGGTATAGGCAATAGGAATAGGCAATAGGAATAGGCAATAGGAATAGGCAATGTCTTTAGGCAGATTTTATGGGGCAGCCCTGGGAGAAATCTAGTCTTGCTGGAAGGGAACAATCGGGGCCAAGAGGATGCAACTGTGGCTAATTTGGGGTCCAATCGTAATTAAACAGGATGATTAGTCATCGGAACATCCTAGTGGACATCTTATCCGTTTATAGACCAGACTGTAAATTATTTTGATTAGCGTCGCCACCGGGGGGGGGGCAAATGGGGCAACTACCCCAAACCTGCCCTAGACCACCTACCAGATTCGCGCAAATCCGGTGAGAAAGTTTCTGTGGATGGGTGAGGGGTGGGTAAGGAATCTGACACGCTAAGCCCCTTTTGCCCCTCAACCAATTATTCCTGGCGACTGCGTTCTAAATACAGAAGACGATGGCCTAAGTTTGCAATAGCGATTGATATCGATGTACTAAAGGATGCTAAAGATAGTGGCTCACTATGGTGCTTGAAATCGATCGCTAACAGGACGAAATAAGTTTCAAAAATACTTTGAAGTTGCACAAATCCTATGCATTATTAGCATTATGGAAAAAAGGTGGTTGTCGTGGATGAAACGTTTTAAATGGAAGAGGTGATGGCCTATGATTGAAATAGCGATTGATATCGATGTGCTAAAGGATGCTAAAGATAATCTCTCAATATGGTACTTGACGTCGATCTCTAACAGGACGAAGTATGTTTCAAATATGCGCTTAAATTTGCCTAAATCTTATGCATTACACAGGCCTGCTTTTTTTACCTTTTTGAAAATTGTTTTAATTTCAAAGGCTGAATTGTATGTAGTTTAATGTGCTAATTTCATAAATGAAAACCGTTTTCCTCCATCACGTAAGAATTTTTAACAAAACACGAAATGAAATTGATACGGTAAGCTAAAACATTAGCATATATATTAGCAGTACAAGCGTATGTACTTGATCCTGGTTTTTAGGTTTTTAGGTTTTTAGGGTTTTTAGGGTTTTAGGTTTTTAGGGTTTTTAGGGTTTTTAGAGTGTTCAGGTTTTTAGGGTTTTAAGGTTTTTAGGGTTTTAAGGTTTTTAGGATTTTAGGGTTTTTAGCTTTTAGGGTTTTTTTTTGTTTTTAGGGTTTTTTTTTGGGTTTTTAGGTTTTTAGGGTTTTTAGGTTTTTGCTCTTTATGGGTTTTAGGGTTTTGTGTTTTTAGGGTTTTTATGGTTTTAAGGTGGGTTAGGGTTAGGGGATTAGGGAGGAGGTAAGGGGGAATTAGGGGAATGCGCTTGAGGGTTCTAACACGAAATTTGAGCAATACAGCAATATGACACGAATTTTTTGGGTCGCCTGAAAATTTGTCATGGAAAGCACGGGTTCTAGCACGGGTGCCAGCCAGCACGGGCGCCAGCGAGCATGGGTGCCAGCCAGCACGGGTGCCAGCCAGCACGGGTGCCAGCCAGCACGGGTGCCAGCCAGCACGGGTGCCAGCCAGCACGGGTGCCAGCCAGCACCAGGTGCCAGCCAGCACGGGTGCCAGCCAGCACGGGTGCCAGCCAGCACGGGTGCCAGCCAGCACGGTGCCAGCCAGCACGGGTGCCAGCCAGCACGGGTGCCAGCCAGCACGGGTGCCAGCCAGCACGGTGCCAGCCAGCACGGGTGCCAGCCAGCACGGGTGCCAGCGATCACGGTGCCAGCGAGCACGGGTATAGGCAATAGGAATAGGCAATAGGAATAGGCAATAGGAATAGGCAATGTCTTTAGGCAGATTTTATGGGGCAGCCCTGGGAGAAATCTAGTCTTGCTGGAAGGGAACAATCGGGGCCAAGAGGATGCAACTGGGGCTAATTTGGGGTCCAATCGTAATTAAACAGGATGATTAGTCATCGGAACATCCTAGTGGACATCTTATCCGTTTATAGACCAGACTGTAAATTATTTTGATTAGCGTCGCCACCGGGGGGGGCAAAGGGGGCAACTACTCCAAACCTGCCTAGACCACCTACCAGATTCGCGCAAATCCGGTGAGAAAGTTTCTGTGGATGGGTGAGGGGTGGGTAAGAATCTGACACGCTAAGCCCCTTTTACCCCCTCAACCAAATATTCCTGGCGACTGCGTTCTAAATACAGAAGACGATGGCCTAAGTTTGCAATAGCGATTGATATCGATGTACTAAAGGATGCTAAAGATAGTGGCTCACTATGGTGCTTGAAATCGATCGCTAACAGGACGAAATAAGTTTCAAAAATGCTTTGAAGTTGCACAAATCCTATGCATTATTAGCATTATGGAAAAAAGGTGGTTGTCGTGGATGAAACGTTTTAAATGGAAAAGGTGATGGCCTATGATTGAAATAGCGATTGATATCGATGTGCTAAAGGATGCTAAAGATAATCTCTCAATATGGTTTTGACGTCGATCTCTAACAGGACGAAGTATCTTTCAAATATGCGCTTAAATTTGCCTAAATCTTATGCATTACACAGGCCTGCATTTTTTACCTTTTTGAAAATTGTTTTAATTTCAAAGGCTGAATTGTATGTAGTTTAATGTGCTAATTTCATAAATGAAAACCGTTTTCCTCCATCACGTAAGAATTTTTAACAAAACACGAAATGAAATTGAGACGGTAAGCTAAAACATTAGCATATATATTAGCAGTACAAGCGTATGTACTTGATCCTGGTTTTTAGGTTTTTTGGTTTTTAGGGGTTTTAGGTTTTTAGGGTTTTTAGGGTTTTTAGAGTGTTCAGGTTTTTAGGGTTTTAAGGTTTTTAGGGTTTTAAGGTTTTTAGGATTTTAGGGTTTTTAGCTTTTAGGGTTTTTTGGTTTTTAGGGTTTTTTTTGGTTTTTAGGTTTTTAGGTTTTTAGGTTTTTTGCTCTTTATGGGTTTTAGGGGTTTTGTGTTTTTAGGGTTTTTATGGTTTTAAGGTGGGTTAGGGTTAGGGGGATTAGGGAGGAGGTAAGGGGGAATTAGGGGGAATGCGCTTGAGGGTTCTAACACGAAATTTGAGCAATACAGCAATATGACACGAATTTTTGGGTCGCCTGAAAATTTGTCATGGAAAGCACGGGTTCTAGCACGGGTGCCAGCCAGCACGGGCGCCAGCGAGCATGGGTGCCAGCCAGCACGGGTGCCAGCCAGCACGGGTGCCAGCCAGCACGGGTGCCAGCCAGCACGAGTGCCAGCCAGCACGGGTGCCAGCCAGCACTGGTGCCAGCCAGCACGGGTGCCAGCCAGCACGGGTGCCAGCCAGCACGGGTGCCAGCCAACACGGTGCCAGCCAGCACGGGTGCCAGCCAGCACGGGTGCCAGCCAGCACGGGTGCCAGCCAGCACGGTGCCAGCCAGCACGGGTGCCAGCCAGCACGGGTGCCAGCGATCACGGGTGCCAGCGAGCACGGGTATAGGCAATAGGAATAGGCAATAGGAATAGGCAATAGGAATAGGCAATAGGAATAGGCAATGTCTTTAGGCAGATTTTATGGGGCAGCCCTGGGAGAAATCTAGTCTTGCTGGAAGGGAACAATCGGGGCCAAGAGGATGCAACTGTGGCTAATTTGGGGTCCAATCGTAATTAAACAGGATGATTAGTCATCGGAACATCCTAGTGGACATCTTATCCGTTTATAGACCAGACTGTAAATTATTTTGATTAGCGTCGCCACCGGGGGGGGGCAAATGGGGCAACTACCCCAAACCTGCCCTAGACCACCTACCAGATTCGCGCAAATCCGGTGAGAAAGTTTCTGTGGATGGGTGAGGGGATGGGTAAGGAATCTGACACGCTAAGCCCCTTTTACCCATCAACCAAATATTCCTGGCGACTGCGTTCTAAATACAGAAGACGATGGCCTAAGTTTGCAATAGCGATTGATATCGATGTACTAAAAGATGCTAAAGATAGTGGCTCAATATGGTGCTTGAAATCGATCTCTAACAGGACGAAATAAGTTTCAAAAATGCTTTGAAGTTGCACAAATCCTATGCATTATTAGCATTATGGAAAAAAGGTGGTTGTCGTGGATGAAACGTTTTAAATGGAAAAGTTGATGGCCTATGATTGAAATAGCGATTGATATCGATGTGCTAAAGGATGCTAAAGATAATCTCTCAATATGGTACTTGACGTCGATCTCTAACAGGACGAAGTATGTTTCAAATATGCGCTTAAATTTGCCTAAATCTTATGCATTACACAGGCCTGCATTTTTTACCTTTTTGAAAATTGTTTTAATTTCAAAGGCTGAATTGTATGTAGTTTAATGTGCTAATTTCATAAATGAAAACCGTTTTCCTCCATCACGTAAGAATTTTTAACAAAACACGAAATGAAATTGAGACGGTAAGCTAAAACATTAGCATATATATTAGCAGTACAAGCGTATGTACTTGATCCTGGTTTTTAGGTTTTTTGGTTTTTAGGGGTTTTAGGTTTTTAGGGTTTTTAGAGTGTTCAGGTTTTTAGGGTTTTAAGGTTTTTAGGGTTTTAAGGTTTTTAGGATTTTAGGGTTTTTAGCTTTTAGGGTTTTTTGGTTTTTAGGGTTTTTGGGTTTTAGGTTTTTAGGGTTTTTAGGTTTTTTGCTCTTTATGGGTTTTAGGGTTTTGTGTTTTTAGGGTTTTTATGGTTTTAAGGTGGGTTAGGGTTAGGGGGATTAGGGAGGAGGTAAGGGGGAATTAGGGGGAATGCGCTTGAGGGTTCTAACACGAAATTTGAGCAATACAGCAATATGACACGAATTTTTGGGTCGCCTGAAAATTTGTCATGGAAAGCACGGGTTCTAGCACGGGTGCCAGCCAGCACGGGCGCCAGCGAGCATGGGTGCCAGCCAGCACGGGTGCCAGCCAGCACGGGTGCCAGCCAGCACGGGTGCCAGCCAGCACGAGTGCCAGCCAGCACGGGTGCCAGCCAGCACTGGTGCCAGCCAGCACGGGTGCCAGCCAGCACGGGTGCCAGCCAGCACGGGTGCCAGCCAGCACGGTGCCAGCCAGCACGGGTGCCAGCCAGCACGGGTGCCAGCCAGCACGGGTGCCAGCCAGCACGGGTGCCAGCCAGCACGGTGCCAGCCAGCACGGGTGCCAGCCAGCACGGGTGCCAGCGATCACGGGTGCCAGCGAGCACGGGTATAGGCAATAGGAATAGGCAATAGGAATAGGCAATAGGAATAGGCAATGTCTTTAGGCAGATTTTATGGGGCAGCCCTGGGAGAAATCTAGTCTTGCTGGAAGGGGACAATCGGGGCCAAGAGGATGCAACTGTGGCTAATTTGGGGTCCAATCGTAATTAAACAGGATGATTAGTCATCGGAACATCCTAGTGGACATCTTATCCGTTTATAGACCAGACTGTAAATTATTTTGATTAGCGTCGCCACCGGGGGGGGGCAAATGGGGCAACTACCCCAAACCTGCCCTAGACCACCTACCAGATTCGCGCAAATCCGGTGAGAAAGTTTCTGTGGATGGGTGAGGGGATGGGTAAGGAATCTGACACGCTAAGCCCCTTTTACCCATCAACCAAATATTCCTGGCGACTGCGTTCTAAATACAGAAGACGATGGCCTAAGTTTGCAATAGCGATTGATATCGATGTACTAAAAGATGCTAAAGATAGTGGCTCAATATGGTGCTTGAAAGCGATCTCTAACAGGACGAAATAAGTTTCAAAAATGCTTTGAAGTTGCACAAATCCTATGCATTATTAGCATTATGGAAAAAAGGTGGTTGTCGTGGATGAAACGTTTTAAATGGAAAAGTTGATGGCCTATGATTGAAATAGCGATTGATATCGATGTACTAAAGGATGCTAAAGATAATCTCTCAATATGGTACTTGACGTCGATCTCTAACAGGACGAAGTATGTTTCAAATATGCGCTTAAATTTGCCTAAATCTTATGCATTACACAGGCCTGCATTTTTTACCTTTTTGAAAATTGTTATAATTTCAAAGGCTGAATTGTATGTAGTTTAATGTGCTAATTTCATAAATGAAAACCGTTTTCCTCCATCACGTAAGAATTTTTAACAAAACACGAAATGAAATTGATACGGTAAGCTAAAACATTAGCATATATATTAGCAGTACAAGCGTATGTACTTGATCCTGGTTTTTAGGTTTTTAGGTTTTTTGGTTTTTAGGGGTTTTAGGTTTTTAGGGTTTTTAGGGTTTTTAGAGTGTTCAGGTTTTTAGGGTTTTAAGGTTTTTAGGGTTTTAAGGTTTTTAGGATTTTAGGGTTTTTAGCTTTTAGGGTTTTTTGGTTTTTAGGGTTTTTGGGTTTTTAGGTTTTTAGGGTTTTTAGGTTTTTTGCTCTTTATGGGTTTTAGGGGTTTTGTGTTTTTAGGGTTTTTATGGTTTTAAGGTGGGTTAGGGTTAGGGGGATTAGGTGTTATATGGAATGGCTGGCTGGCTGTGCTCTATTTAGAACCCTCTAGGCCGAAATTGAGAATGATACTACTGATTATTTTTGCAAATATGAAAGCAATGAAGATGTAACAAGAGGAACATGTGGATTTTGTTTCTAGAATTTCTTGAAATATATTAGATGTTTGATTATATAGGTCCAACAGGCCTTCAATTGGCTCCTTTCACACAGCGAATTAATTATAAAACTCGTTTTCATATCTATAAATCTTGTTGTAGGCCTATCATCAACCAAATGTCTTAATACGCGGCTCTTCCCTTGATCGCCCTACTAGGCTTTCCGCCAGATAATCGCCAGGACTTTCATGTAGTTGATGTCGCTCGTTCTCGTACAGTCATTGGCGTTAGAGTGTAGTATGAAATGGCTGGCTGTGCTCTATTTAGAACCCTCTAGGCCGAAATTGAGAATGATACTACTGATTATTTTTGCAAATATGAAAGCAATGAAAATATAACAAGAGGAACAGGTGGATTTTGTTTCTAGAATTTCTTGAAATATATTAGATGTTTGATTATATAGGTCCAACAGGCCTTTAATTGGCTCATTTCACACAGCGAATTAATTATAAAACTCGTTTTCATATCTATAAATCTTGTTGTAGGCCTATCATCAACCAAATTATTAATGATGTTTAATAGTGAGGTAAATTGTTACAACTTTAATAGTCGTCACTTTGTTTATATTTTCAATTATCTTTGACTTTGATTCTTCCTCTATTCTCTGTCTGTCTGTCTGTCTGTCTGTCTGTCTGTCTGTCTGTCTGTCTCTCTCTCTCTCTCTCTCTCTCTCTCTCTCTCTCTCTCTCTCTCTCTTTTCTCTGTCTTTATTTGATCCCTCACTTTGCCTTGTATGTGTGATCGGGGTTTAGAATTGATTCCAATAAGCTTCTTTTACGGGTGACTACTGCTGCTGCTGCTGCTGCTGCTGCTGCTGCTGCTGCGGAGTCTTTTGATGATTGGTCTTCAGAGCGTTAACTGCTGTCACTATCTGCGCCAGCCCAGACGCCGTTCACAGAAACTTCTGCTCTCCTCTGAGACCGCCATCTGACGATCAATCCGACGATGAAGACATATTCAACGACCCCACCACTAGTAGCAGCACACACACATAATATCATTACTTGAGAAATATCAAGCAATTGTGATGATATTTATCTGAGACAAATGATTACACACTGCGAGAGACACTTCGGTCGAGTGAGTTTAGGAGACTGCTGCTGCTGCTGCCGCCGTCTTATTGTCTCAACTTCTGTTGTCTATACCCCCTGCTTCTATTGCTGTTAGTGTTGAGTGATTTGCTTTTAAATGAAATGAAAGACGGATCAAGGAGGAAGAGACTGCTGTCGTCTTCCTTAATCCCTGCGGATTCCCAGTGCTCAGAAACCCTTTAAAGGACACGTCATTATTCCCCTTGCTCCTCAAAACCCTTCTTTTACTCTCTTTAAACTTTTATAATTGCTATTTTGCATGTCGGTCTGTTAATCCGTTTGCCTGTCTGTTTATCTGTCTGTCTGTCTTTCTATCTTTCTCTTCTTCTATTTTGATTATAGGTTTAGTCTCTGGAAACAACAGAACAGATGAAGTTGTGAGTAGAACATTATGTATTGAAAGGAGACACAGACAGTCCAGCAGACAGGCAGACAGACAATTACACGGATAGACAGACTAATGGTGACAGACGTCGCAATAGAACCTGTATGAAGCCATACACAAAGCTTGCATATCGATACTTTATTTAAATAAGTAAGGACCATGGAACATATCATTTATAGAATTTGTCTGGGCGTTGAGGCTTTTACACTCAGCTATATTCATCTTGTCCACAGAACTGTCGCTTCCTTGGTCACTCGGTCATAGATCAGAGTTATCGTCTACAAAATATACACCAAATCTCATCGTCTAATTATAATATTACTCAGTTCCTGCCTATAAACCAGCTAGACAGTGGCGGCTCCACATTGTGGGGGGGGGGGGGCTCGGGGGCCGTGCCTCCTTATTGAATACCTGCTTCCCCAGTGCCCCCTGTTGGGACCCCCTACTTGCCACTACATACATAGCAATAGATAGCTGGCCCCATTGCTTAGAAGTTTCCACCCCAACCCCCCTCCACTTGCAAAATCCTGGAGCCGCCACTGCAGCTAGAAGCTGACGACGCTACCCCAAGCCCCATCCTCGGACTAAAAGGATGAGGGTGAATGCATCGATGTCCATAAGCGCAGCCGCTAGAGAGGCAGGGTTTTGGGGTCCTCTGAAAAGGACAACACAAGTGAAGAGATTCCTGCAGAAACATTAACATAAATTGAATAACGAGTGGTAAGGCGACAGCGGAATAACAGTCTCCAAGTTTGCCCCTTAGTTCAAGACTTGACTCTAATGTTACCCTGAACATTTTCGTCTGGGACTCCGCCCTGACCTCCTCGTGCAGAAAGCTCGCCACTGTCCATCACCCCATGGACTACTAGATGAAGTGGACAGCAATGTTCTTTGCTTGTCATGTGCGCTCCTGCGCGGCCGAGCACATGACAAGAAAACGCCGCGCAGCAATTTCCAGCCGCCGCGCAGTGATTTTGAGTTTCAAAAACACTGATTTCGTCGTTGTCACGGGTGACATATGTGAAAAAATTCAGGTGCTCAGGCATGAAAGTGTGCCGCTCAGGCACTATACTTTTCCGCGCACACTCAAAAAAATTTAGAGGGAACATTGGTGGACAGCCAATTGACTAAGGTACCTTACATCAGGATTCAGGGGCCGAAGAACTGCAGCGTTCTGTGTATTTGCATGTAATTTTGGATTTTTTTCAAATTGCATCAGTTGGAACTAAAATCAGTTGGAACTGAAAATGTCGGTCTGCAGAAACTTCGGCGCTCTTCCCTATTCAAGAACCCTGGCTACGCCACTGCATATAAGCGCCATTGCCGGTAAATTGTACTAATCTGCACGTTAGCATCGAATGCGGTGGCGTTTGACCGCTAGGTGGCGAGTTAGGACGGTCATCACGTGATCACCAACGGGGCGATGATGAGTGACAATGAGAAGAGATAAGATGATCAGTTGAAACCCCATTTGGTCACTCGGAAGTCAGACGGGATAGCGTAATGGGACGTAATCCGTCAAATTGAGTCACGGGTCGCATCTCTCCCTCGTGGTACAACTCCCTCGAGGTCACGGCACTCTGATCTGGCTTCAGTTGTGGTTTTTTCTCTAAGTGAACTACTGAATTTTCGCATTATATTGTCCGTTTCGCTTGAATGAATGATTTAGGTTTCATTTTCGTTTACATTTATTCCAGAAAATTTTAAATTTTGAACAAAAGTGTGCCCCAAGTCGACTCACTTGTTCGCAATTATCACCTAGTAAAGTGTTCATGTGTGGCGCCACCTGGCGGTGATTGATATTCAATCAATCAACATCTATGGCACCACTATCATACTGCTTAGGACATCAGCGAGTGGTTGTGTGTATGCGACTGTGTGCAGCATTTGTATGATCCAGGGTCCGATTATATGGCACCAGAATTTATTGCGTCATTAGAGAATTTCTCTGCTTTATCTGTTTTTTTGTCTGTCTCTATTTCGTTTCAGAGAAGTTCGTCTCCGAAGTTAAATTCTCTGGACGCGAATTCTTATCGGGCGAAATCTCCGAATCCATCGTCAGCAACAGAGACGAGGTCAGCGTCACGTTCAAAACGAAGCATCCCAACGGACCGCTCTTCTATTCAGGTAGGAAGAAGAACATGGTACTTAACCTAGAAGACGGTACTTAGCTCTTACTCACACAGCACATGATTCGGGCCCATTGACACGCGAGCCCATTGGCACCCGTGTCCTTTGAATTTTTCATATCTATAGCTTACTGTAGGAATACTCCTTCTGCAGGCCAACGTCAAACAGGGTATCAATTTTATAATATTTTTGTGGTCAATAAAACCTGTGATAGTAGTAACCAGCTATCTTAAGACCCCTCTTATATCTCGATTGACTTTGTAGACATTTGACAGAGAATAGATTGCTGAAAATCTTTATAATGTCGATTGAAATAGTTGACCATTTTTCGTGGCATTTCGAACGCTCTAGACTTGAACTAAGGAAGAATATATTGAATGTTCTAGTATGGTTTGATGCAATGAATGGATATTTTGCCCTATTGGAACGATCAGCAGTGACACGTCGGAAAACCATCCCTCTCCAACTGAAACACTGAAACCAATGCCAATCGGATCCTGAACTAGGAACATGTTGCTATTGTGTTTGTGTGTCATCGTAGTAGACACAGCGGGGATCTTCTGCTCCGAACTTGAGATAGTAGGGGTTGGCAGCCTTCTTTATCAGCGCATTCCATTGGGTCATGCCAGATGCTATGCGATAACGACGAGACTAAACGCAGTACAGCTTGAGCCTGCCCGACTGGAGAAGCCAGTTCGGCGCGAAAAGTTGTAACCGTTGCAGTTGCAGTCTTGTAGATCCTACAATACCAGGTTCACCTTCCCACACCCACCCTTACCCCCAATAAAAATCTCATCGGATTTACACGATTTGCACAAGTTGCCCTGGGTGGTCCGACCGGTGCAATTGCACCGGTTTGCACCAATGTAGCTACGCCACTGCACAGCAGCATCTCTTCTCAAATGGCTTACACTGGTCAACAAGGTTTTTGTTTCCTGTGCAATTTCTGGTGTTCCAGGTAGATTTTGTCATGCTGATTACAGGAATAATTTTGAAATTTTCCTATCACGTAAGTTTTTTGAGAAAAAGCTGATTATAAATTTTAAAATTATAAGAATTTTAACAACGTGGTTTTCGAGAGTTATCTGAGTTATGGGTATTCAGGTTAGGCAAGAATCTTATGTGACCACCATAACAGATGTAATATGCACTGCTGGCTCACTTAACTACATGGATTTTGAAAATTAGTATAATTAGGCATGTCCAGGCATGCCCAGACGCGCCCAAACCTGTCTTCAAGACTACATGCCTAGCATGTATTCTTGCTATGGTTACGCAGTCCTATATAAATACCAAGCAGCACTAGGAAGCAGCTGCAGTCTTTCTATTTGATGAGATATAACTGTTTAGTTAAAGGATGTGAATTGAATTTATTAACTAATTTAATTAAAGTTTCTGAAATGTCACGTCGATGTCGCAATAGCAGTGACACGTTCTGCTACATCTGTGGAGAGTTTACGTTGAAATCACAGAAGCGGAGTATGACAGCAATCATAAAGAAAGGATATGAGTTATACTTTGGATGCAAAATTGGCGACCAGGACAAAGTATGGGCACCTCATATATGTTGTTCATCTTGTGCTACCAGTCTGCGAGCTTGGCTTGCAGGTAAGCGTCCATCCATGCCATTCGCCATACCAATGATATGGAGGAACGGAATAATCATGTAACGGATTGCTATTTCTGCATGACGAATGTTACAGGATTTTCTTCAAAGAATAGGAAGTCTGTTGAGTATCCTAACCTTGCCTCGGCAATGAGACCAGTTCCACACGACGAGTCTTCCTGTTCCAAACCCCCTCCCGAGTTTTGGACACTGGAGGACGAGGACGAGCATGCAGAGACAGATGAAATGCTGCAGATAGTTTATGATTCAGCTACGGAAGACCCAGAGTTTGAGCCATCGACATCCAGCATGTTGCCTGGACAGCCTTCAGGGATGTTGTTGCTAACTTTCTGGGCAACTACAAGGCGCCAAACTATGTTGAACAAGTTGGAAATCTGCTACAAGCTTACAAGGCAATGAAATGCAACATGTCACTGAAGATACACTTCCTTCATTCTCACTTGGACTTCTTCCCGGACAATCTCGGCGCCGTCAGTGATGAACATGGTGAAAGATTTCACAAATACATTGCCAGCATCGAGAAACGCTACCAGGGAAAGTGGAGTCCGTCTATGCTCGGAGACTACTGTTGGTCACTGATACGCGAAGCACAGGACAGTGACTACAAATGAAAATCTACAGCAAAACATTTCTAATTTTCTCATGTCTTGTCATTATTGCCTAGATCCTTCTGTAGGATTATGTTGCAGAAGACGTTACAATACTAAATGCTAAATTGTCGATTTCTTAAAAACCTTACGTGATACAGAAATTCTAATTACATATTTGTGTTTAGCAAGTCAAAATCTATTAGTTTCACCAAAATTCGTAGAGGAAACAAAAACTTGCATAAAATTTGTTGACCAGTGTTATTAATAAGAGACATCATTCGTAGTGTAGGGTGGTGTTTAGATTGCAGTGGGGTTAGTTGCTGCGAGGTTCTTTGTTATTTAGTGTAATTCGGTTGGTGTTGTCGCCAGCATTGAGCATTTAGATATTCTGAACTTTTCGATTTACTTTTCTAATTATATTACATTACATTTGAAATCCCCATTGGTTATAGGCAGTGGAGCTTTTTGAGGCGCTACAGAAGCAGTGTAATTGGGTTTTGCATGATACAAGAACGGATATGGAATTACTCAATAGTATTGCTTTATGTGGAAACTTGTTCATCATTGGACATTTTGATGCTGGCGAGTAGATTATTCGTGAATCCTATATTCGATCATGCTACCTAACCCCCCCCCCTCCCCGCCCCCGATATCTCATCGGTATCGCGCAAATCCCACGACCGGTTCCAGCCATAACGGAGGGCCCTTCACTGCCTGCCTCTCCCACTTGACTGCGCCAATGACAGAGATATGACGATTCTGTTTTCCAGTAGTTATTATAATTATTATTAATTATTATTATGTGCCTGCCATTTAAATCTTTGGGAGTGTGTCTTGTATATACGGCTCCTGGCGCTGCCTTTGGCGCTATATTGAGTCACTCTGGAACAGGCCCGCCGAGAGAAATTCCGGGCCCCTGTGCAGAATAAAATTTCTTGACGACATTTTTTTGGTTGTCAGCTTTTTTACATCTTAAAATTAGCTGGTGACCTTTTTTTGCTTTTCACGCCGGGCCCCCCTTTAGCTCGCCGGGCCCCCTCTACTTTAGTGTTATTATTCATATTATTGTTAATTATACGTATTCATCATGGGCCCGGGACCCCCAGACCGCCGGGCCCCTGTGCAGTTGCCCCTGCCACCCTTTGGGCGGCCCTGCTCTGGAATTCTTTGGCAATTTCATTCGGCAACGAAATCGAGGCACGAAAGAGCTTGGAGCGATTTCTGTCACCGATTTCCAATTGACTGTTCGCGACAGGTGCTCTACTGCTGGCTTAGAGGGTCAATTATGCCTTTGAAAATACACGTTCCCTTGTGAACGTTAAGCGGAAATAGACTTCGTCGATGACGTCATGACGGACATCCAGATTGATTTTGTCAGAGGACAACATGGGCTTCCATCAGTCTGTGTTGATTCAATCTCACTATTTGGTATTTATATCAGCTGGTTGGTATTCATGGATATAGGACTATAGGTAAAATTATGTGTATCAACAAGAGATTCACGACAAGCTAGATGAGGGAAAGGCAGTTGATGTAGTATACCTGGACTTTGCAAAAGCATTCGATAAAGTACCTCATTCAAGACTGGCAGTCAAGCTTCAGGCCAGTGGAATTAGAGGTAAAGTTCTTGGATGGATAAAAAACTGGCTTCAGAGCAGAAGACAGAAGGTAGGTATAAGAGGCAAGTATTCAGATTGGGCTGAGGTCATAAGTGGGGTGCCACAAGGTTCAGTGTTGGGACCTCTATTGTTTTTAATATACATCAACGACATCGATGATGATATAATGTCAAAAATTTCAAAATTCGCTGATGACACAAAACTGTGTGGACAGAGTGACAGTGAAGCAGAAGCAAAAATTTTACAACAAGACCTTAATAGACTATCCCAGTGGTCGGCAGATTGGCAAATGCTTTTTAATACAGATAAATGCTCGGTGATGCACATTGGGAAGAAGGAAACAGATCATGAGTTTAAGTTATGTGGGAAGGGACTAAAAGTGACAAACGAGGAGAAAGATCTAGGGGTCATCATGCATAACAGCTTAAAGCCATCTAGGCAATGTGCAGAGGCAGCTAATAAGGCCAACAAAATTCTAGGTATGATCAAAAGAACGATAGTGAGCAGAGAGAAGGATGTAATAATAAGACTTTACAAGACATTGGTACGTCCACATTTAGAGTATTGTGTTCAAGCATGGTGTCCATTCCTGAAGAAAGACATAGAGACCTTAGAAAGAGTGCAACACAGAGCAACAAAGATGATCAAGGGATATCACAAACTAACCTATGAGGAAAGGCTAAATCACTGTGGATTGACAACCCTGGAAAAAAGAAGAGAGAGAGGGGATTTGATCGAGACATACAAAATACTAACAAACAAAGTGGAAATGCCAAAGGAAAGATTTTTTACAATGAAGCAGTATGATCGAACCAGAGGACACAGCATGAAACTGTTCAAGAAACGGGTTGGGAGACATAAACAGCATTTTTTTAGTGCAAGAGTGGTGGACAGATGGAATGAACTGGATGAGGGGATAGTAACGGCTACAACTGTAAACGAGTTCAAAATAAACCTCAGTAGTTTAGGATATTAGATTGGATGGGAGCAACAGTGGTTCTCACACAGGGCAGTCCCTACTGAACCACTTTAAACCTTGTTATATTATTATATTATATTATAACAACGTATATAATGCAGATCATTGGTGTTTGCAGAGATTGAGTTGTGTTTTGAGGGTGTCCTAAAGCCGCACATCGTCCTGAGCGTCCAAATTTCTGATCCATAGAGTGTCACTGGCCAGATCAGTGTTTTGACCAATCGTTTTTCAGATTTCGGTTAAAGTTTCTTCTCAGTAATCCTCTTCCGGCTGTATGAGCTCTTATAAGTTTAAAGATAGGACAGCATAAATATCTATCCTCTCTCTGTCTCTGCCTCTGTCTCTCTCTGTGTCTCTGTCTGTCTGTCTGTCTCTTTCTCTCTCTCTTTTTCTTTCTCTCTTTCGCTGTCTGTCTGTCTGTCTCTGTCTGTCTGTCTGTCTCTCTGTCTGTCTGTCTGTCTGTCTCTCTTTCTCTCTCTCTCTCTCTCTCTCTCTCTCTCTCTCTCTCTATATATATATATATATATATATATATATATATATATCACATCACTCTCTCTCTCTCTCTCTATCGCCACTCTCCAGTTCACAGAATCCTTATATGTTTATAGCTTCTTATTTTGACTTCGGGTGTTCAAATCTCTCACAGACAAAATTTGCACTTGCCACAGTGATGCCAAAGGCATCTTTGTGTCTGCGTATTTATCTCTATTATATAATTAGCTAAGAAAGTACGTGAAAATCGCATATAAGAATTCTTCGAAATGTTCGGCGATGATTTTATGACCAGAGATAATTATTAATTTATTATGTGAAGAAGGGAAAGACTGCTCTGAGTTTTTACGACGTAATTTTACGTTTTTCTGCTTAGACGATGCGTGCTATTGATTGTCTTCGGCTGAAAGCTTTGTGTAGCGCCACTAGACTTTTGATTTGTTGAGATTGCATTTGTAATTTCTTTTTTAATTTGTCTCACTGGCTGACGATACATAATCTAATTTTCGCACTGGGCAACTTTCATTGCTTCAAAGGAAAGAAGCCGTTAAACCCATCGTTCATGACATTGACTGTCCACCGCATCTTGTCTGTCCATTCCCATCAAAGACGGATCCCTAATTGACAGATAATAACGAAATAATTGCTTTGTCTGCTGTTTCGATTTTCTGCCTCTTCCGTCTTCCATACATCGTCCGCCGAAGATTCGATGTCGTATTTCCGGTGCTGCGTTGATCATTCCCCGTGATATATTATCCCCTCTCCCTCCCGCACTGGATGCGATGTATTCACCGCGCATCGCTTCAGGGCTAAATCGATTGGGGGACTTTATTATCTGCGCAGATGGATAAAGCTGTAGTCGATTCCGAACGATGAATCGGTCGGCGAACAATCGAGAAATAAAATTACTGGGAATTTTATATTGAGAACTTTTTACAGGATAAATACGAGAGATTGTTTAGTCGCTCTATCGGTTGTGAGTTGAAATATATAGCGCATTTGTAGTGCACATAATTTGAAACGTAGTGTTGCAGTTATGATGATCTCATTATTTGCTAAGCATTGTTTAAAAGTCAATGTATGAAGGCTGTGCGTGGGAAGTTAGCAGAGTGGTAACAACGTTGGACGACGGAGCAGAAGGTCGCGGGTTCGAGACCCGCATGAGATCTAAGGTCGTCAGCCTTCATTCGCCAGATGTTGGTGGTAACTGAGTAGCGGATTAGTCCGCGGAGTAAACAGGCGCATTGCATAAGAACACTGGCCCGGTATCATGTAATCTGCACCAGTCGCCTGTCTGAGGGCCTTGAAACAAAGATTAGCGCCGCCCTAGGAGCGTTGAGGTTGCCATTGAGAGCTCGAGAAGGACTTTACATTGCTTTAAAACGTGGGTTGTTTAAAGCCGTTTTGAAGCACCTTAGGTCATATAGATAAGATGGACTATAGCGACTATATTTAGCATATATTATGAAGTAGGATGGCAGAGAAAATTAGGAAAGTGTGGTGTTTAGATATTGAATTTGTCGGGATGTAAATGCTTGAACTTTTTCTAGTGTTGTCACAGCCTTTCTATAGAAATGAGTATAATTGAATATGATACTTTGTCTACATTACGTTTAAATGACCATTTGGTAAAACCGTGTTTTTTGCTATCTTATTCCACTCCATCCTTTTGCGTCAATGGCTCTATTTAGCGGGTGTTTTACTACAGGTCGAAATGTGTTCCAGTGCTCTAAAAAGGTCAACCGAAGTGTTTATAACGCCGTTCTCTCCTCCTCCTCCTCCTCCTCTTCCTCTTCTTCTTTCGCCTCCTCTGTTGCCACGACAACCGAGTTATTGGGTTTTTGTTCATTCATCAAATTTACGCATCCTTACTCTTATACTCAGAGGCGGCGCTAGGGGTTGGGTCCGCCGGTCCGGACCCACCCAGCCTCGGGCAGGAACACCCGAGCAAATCGTGCAAATCCGCGGAGACATTTTGATTTTTTGGGGGAGGGGTAGTCTGGGCCGGGTCCTGGTTGTGTAGATTGCGTTAGATCCACCCAGCCAACAAAACCAAGCGCCGCCCCTGCAAGTTATACTGTGCTCTTCTACTTATTCTCTCTCTCTCTCTCGCTCTCTCTCTCTCTAGACACACACACTCAGTCGATCCTAACTATCTCACAGTCAGCATCCCGTCCTCTCCTCAGTCCTCAGTCTCACCTATAGGATCGCCAGGATCGAATTAGGCGCGTGCGCGAGTTTGTGCGTGGGTGTGTTGGTGTGTCTGTTTAACATGACATGTTGCCTCATTTGTCCGTTTCTTCCACAGCATTCCAAGATGTCCTTGCGCTCTTCCTTCTATATCGCTTCAAATGTTCCGTTCGTAAACATAGAGACCCGGACACAGCAGTAACAAGTCGTTTCGGCGTTTGAATGCAGTTTGACCGACCGCGGGGCTTGACACCGGCGTACTGCTGCGTTAACCCCGGAACGTTAGAATTGGTTTCGGTCGTAAAAGAATCAGAATAATTGAGGTCAACGGGAGAATGCTTCAGTTGGACAACGCAGAAACTGCTCTCTCTCTCTCTCTCTCTCTCTCTCTCTCTCTCTCTCTCTCTCTCTCTCTTCTTTCTCTCTCTACCCTCTCAACTCTCTCTTTCTCTTTCTCTTTGGCGTTCTCTTATACTTGTTTCAGGGGTACGTTATCGTAAAAAGTTCAAGAACCACTGACTTAGAAGAATGGACTGGGATGAAACTAACATTAGCGTTGCCACGGGGGCAAATGGGGGCAACTGCCCCTCTCCAACCTGACCCCAGACCACCTATCAGATTCGCGCAAATCCGGTTAGAAAGTTTTTTGCGGGGGCAGGGTGGGGTGGGTTAAGGAATCTGACACGCCAGCTCCATTTGCCCCTCCGCCAACCCAAAATTCCTGGCGACGCCACTGGAAACTAACATCAGCTTTAAGAGCAACAGAAGTCATATTACCCGTTCTTTTCAGTTTCAGGCGATGAATGAAAGAAGACCTGATGATGATGGTGATGATGAGATCTCTATGATGATGTTGCGAAAATGAATTATGTATTGCAATGGGTTAAAATATTAAATCTATTGGAAGTAACTAATCGTTACAAGAGCTGGATCAATAGGCTACGTGAGAAGTTAGAATAAGACAAAAGTAAGAAAAATAACGTGAAATAAAGCGATTTTTCTCTAAAGTGATAATTTTCTCGGCCGACCGTGTAGTTCCTGATTTGTCCGTCGTGCGCCGCTCAGGCGAGCGACAGTCGCGACATCTTTCGACAAAACGATGAGCGATGACGTCACATGACGTCACTCGACTGTCCGAGGAACAGCGCGGATCAAGATAGACAATGGCGGACTTAGTTGTCTTTTGTCCTGACGAACAACTGACCGAGTGGGGGGGGTGTCTCTTAGAGGGGTGGCGGGGATAGCGGTGGTGAAATGAACGAGTGATGGATGGATGACATCAAAACGGTAGAGAAAAAGAAAGCGATGGCTTAGAAGAGAAAGGAAAAATTGAAGAATTACTTCAACTCTGACCTTTCTTTGTAGCACCGCAGGACAAATGCTACAGTGCCATGAAGATTATGATGACGTTGTTATTGACGAATTTGACAATGATGCATCTGTTGTTTCCGTTAGTTGTAGGCCTAATAGTAGTAGTAGTAGTAGTAGTTGTAGTAGTAGTAGTAGTAGTAGTAGTAGTAGTAGTGCTAATGGTAGTAGTAGTAGTAGTAGTAGTAGTAGTAGTAGTAGTAGTATTTGACAATGATGCATTTGTTGTTTCCGTTAGTTTTAGGAATTATTATTATTACACACAGTGGTGGTGGTGGTGGCAGCAGCAGTGGCAGTGGCAGCAGCAGCAGCAGCAGCAGCAGCAGCAGTGCAGCAGTGGTGGTGGTGCAGCAGCAGCAGCAGCAGCAGCAGTGCAGCAGCAGCACCAGCAGTGGCAGTGCAGCAGCAGCAGCAGCAGCAGCAGCAGCAGCAGCAGCAGCAGCAGCAGGCAGTGGTGGTGGTGGTGGTGGTGGTGGTGGTGGCAGCAGTGGTGGTGCAGCAGCAGCAGTGCAGCAGTGGTGGCAGCAGCAGCAGTGGTGGCAGCAGGTGGCAGCAGCAGCAGCAGCAGCAGCAGCAGCAGCAGTGGCAGCAGCAGTGGCAGCAGCAGTGGTGCAGCAGCAGTGGCAGCAGGTGGTGCAGCAGCAGCAGCAGCAGGTGGCAGTGGTGGCAGCAGCAGCAGCAGCAGCAGCAGCAGCAGCAGCAGCAGTGGCAGCAGCAGCAGCAGCAGCAGCAGCAGCAGCAGCAGCAGCAGCAGCAGCAGCAGCAGCAGCAGCAGCAGCAGCAGCAGCAGTAGCAGCAGTAGCAGCAGCAGTAGTAGTAGTAGTAGCAGTAGCAGTAGCAGTAGCAGTAGTAGTAGTAGTAGTAGTAGTAGTAGTAGTAGTAGTAGTACTCCATACTTAGGTCGTAGTGCTCTGTTTTTACGGCGCAGTTCTTCGTTCTTTCGGAACGGTGTCAAGCAGAGTTTCAATTTTATAATATTTTACTGGTCTATTAAACCTGCAATACAAGAAACCAGCTATATTAAGACCCTTCTTATGTCTAGATCGACTTTTTGGGCATATGTCAGGGAATAGATTTCTGAACAACTTTGTAAAATGTCGACTCAAATGGCTCTCCATTTTTCGTGGCATTTCGAATGATCTAGAATCAAAGTGAGACAGAATATATTTCCTACTCTAGTACGGTTTGACGCAATGGAGATGGGGACACAAGAAAATGTGCATTGAATTCGTTTCATCACTCTTCTGAATTTTTGCATATCTACTGTAGCAATAGTACTACTAAGGCGTAAACGTGGATGACCCCTCTGTTAGACTCTGTTGAATTTCATCAGAATATCGAGGTTGAAGATACTGCTTGTGTTGACAGTTTTAAATTTTAATAATTATTATTTTTATTATTACTATTATTTAATATTATCTTCTTATTCTGCTGGTAGCCATCCCCTCACTGCAGATTGCTTTCCGCAGTGCGTGGATGGCTCTTAGTAAGTAAAGTAAAGTAAAATGTCGTGGATTTCTATAGCACATTGGAAAGCAGCACAACAGTAACTGCTTATTCTTAGGCGCTCAGCCTTTTTTAAAATAGATATAGAGAAGGTATATTATCAGCCAGGCGATAGTCAACATCCAAAAGGGCAGTGAGGCTAGGTTGTTACAGCTATGGAGGAAATGATTTTAGAAAAAGGAACGATTTAAGCTTAGACCTGAAGACTTGAGGAGATAATGCAGGAATTATAGGAAATGAGGATTCAGATTTTATTGTTTGAGAGTGTTCAAGTCTGCGGAGGGAAGCTAGGATAGAGTTCCAGAGTTCAACTATTATATATATATATATATATATATATATATATATATATATATATATATATATATATACACGCACATTACACACACATATATACTGAATATATATCTGACTGTCTGTCTGTGTCTGCCTTTGCCTTCGTACAAATCTAAGTTAAATCCTGTCTGTAAAGATATGTCATTTCTTAAATAAAACATGTAAGTAAAGCGTTATACTGGAGTATATATGTTTATTTGCTACGTGTCTGTTGTGTACATTATATGTACACTTCTGTAGCCTACGCTTTCTGAGATCTTCGTTGAGAGCGTCGATCATAGAACGTGTGCTGACAGTCTAAATCTCGGCGCTGTATAAATTCTTCATAAAACAATTTCTCCTTCCTTTCGTCTATCCGATCATCGATCTGGCGCTACATAAATCATCTGTCTCTAAAACAACTAATGCATGATTCAAGAGTCGCCATTCGTCAAAGCGGCTAATAGTTTCCATGACAACCGGTCGCAGTCGTCAGAAAAGTCGACTACATCTGAAAACCCGGGATAGTACAGTTGATAAGCCGTATGATTGTTCATTTTGTGGATAAAAGCATGAAATTTTGAACATTGACACTTCTTATAATTTAGTAACGTTCTGTCCAGAGGCATTCGAGTAAACTTAAGGGTAGGGGTACACCTAGGGGTATGACTAGAGGTAGGGGTACCCTAGGGGAGTGGAACCCATAGGGCTAGGGGTAGGGGTACCCCGTGTGATAGGGTAGGGAAATCAAAAGTGCTAGCCATTCACACGTCTGCCAATACCATTCTCTCTAGTTTTATATCAAAAGTGCTTGGCATTCAGAATTTTGCCTGTGGTATTCTCTAATGCGTAAATTGGACATTTTAAAGGACATTTTTAACCTACAGAGAATGGTATTGGCAGACGGTTGAATGGTTTGCACTTTTGACAGAGAAGCGAAGAGCACCTGCTAATCAAGTTTTTTTCAAAAATTAGGCCACTATCTCTTGTAGATCAAAAGTGCTTGTCATTGAGAATTTTGCCTGAGATATTCTCTAATGCGTAAATTGAACATTTTAAAGGACATTTTTATCTACAGAGAATGCTATTGGCGACATTGCTCATGGGTATGAACAATTATGCCAGTTTTCATCACAATCTGAGATGGTGGCGTCCGATTTTATTCAAAAGCGTTTTGATTTAATGCGGAATTGCCCTTTTCGTATTTTAGTTTCGGAGTAAAAGCGACATGAAATGATAATATTCATATCTGTACACTCTATAAGCACAATATTATTATTATTATTATTACTTAGTATTGTTTATTTGGCACTGTATCGATTGTCATTTGTCTACGTACTGCAGATCAAGCGGATTTTTTTTTTACAAATTATCAAGAAAATTTATGGTGCCAAATTGCTTGGTAAGAGATAACAAAAACTTGTGCATCCTTTGGGGAAATTGTTCTGGGCCATGTACCCTATAACTGTGCCAAGTGGCATGCTTTTATCCAGAAGTGAACGATTCTTGGCTTTTATGGACTTTAGCCACTGAACTATAAGGCGCAGTGCTCCTTTTTTACGGTGCAGTGCGCCTTTTTTTCTTAGTAGTGCTCCATACTGTCGTAAACGACTTTCAATCTGAATTATTATTATTATTATTATTATTATTATTATTATTATTATTATTATTATTATTATTATTATTATTATTATTGTTATTACTAGAATAAAATTGAGATGGAATATATTGACAATTCCAAAATGATTTGACGCATTGAAGATGGGGACACAAGAAAATGTGGTTTTAATTCGTTTCATACTCCTCTGAATTCTTGTATATCTTATAGCATACGGTACTTCATTAGGCTCACCATTTTGTGGCATTTATAACGCTCTAGAATAAAATTGAGATGGAATATATTGACAATCCCGGAACTATTTGACTCATTAAAAATGGGGACACAAGAAAATGTGGTTTTAATTCGTTTCAAACTCCTCTCAATTGTTGTATATCTATAGCTTGCTGTACTTCATTAGGCGCACCATTTTGTGGCATTTCGAACGGTCTAGAATAAAATTGAGATGTAATATATTGACAATCCCGGAACTATTTGACTCATTAAAGATGGGGACACAAGAAAATGTGGTTTTAATTCGTTTCAAACTCCTCTGAATTGTTGTATATCTATAGCTTGCTGTACTTCATTATAGGCTCACCATTTTGTGGCATTTTGAACGCTCTTATTATTGCTTGAACCTTTAAGATCGAAACTGAGCATGATATTAACGATTAGTCTTCACTGGTCAAAGCAACTAAGAAGGAACAAGAGGAAAATGTGGAACTTGTGGAGGAATTTCTTGAAATCGATTAGATGTTTGAATATCTAGGTCCAAAATACCTTTAATTGGCTTCATTCACACACAGCGAATTAATTATAAAACTCGTTTTCATATCTATAAATCCTGTTGTAGGCCTATATATCATCAGCCAGATATCTAATACGCGGCTCTTCTCTTGATCGCCCTACTAGGCATTCCGCCAGATATTCGCCAAGACTTTCATTTAGTTGATGTCCCTCGTTCTCGTACAGTCATTGGCGTTAGTGTGTAGTATGAAATGGCACATTTCTATTTCGAACCTTCTAGATCGAAACTGAGCATGATATTTCCGATTAGTCTTCACTGGTCAAAGCATCTAAGAAGGAACAAGAGGAAAATGTGGAACTTGTGGAAGAATTTCTTGAAATCGATTAGATGTTTGATTATCTAGGTCCAAAAAACCTTTAATTGGCTTCACTCACACACAGCGAATTAATTATAAAACTCGTTTTCATATCTATAAATCCTGTTGTAGGCCTATAATCAACAATATATCTTAATACGCGACTCTTCCCTTGATCGCCCTACATGGCATTCCGCCAGATATTCGCCAGGACTTTCATTTAGTTGATGTCCCTCGTTCTCGTACAGTCATTGGCGTTAGTGTGTAGTATGAAATGGCTGGCTGTGCCCTATTTCGAACCCTCTAGACCGAAATTGAGAATGATATTACTGATTAGTCTTCACTGTTCAAAGCAACTAAGAAGGAACAAGAGGAAAATGTGGATTTTGTTGGAGAATTTCTTGAAATCGATTAGATGTTTGATTATCTAAGTACAAAATACCTTCAATTGGCTTCACTCACACACAGCGAATTAATTATAAAACTCACTTTCATATCTATAAATCCTGTTGTAGACCTATAATCAATAATATATCTTAATACGCGACTCTTCCCTTGATCGCCCTACTATAGTACAGTTGATAAGCCGTATGATTGTTCATTTTGTGGATAAAAGCATGAAATTTTGAACATTGACACTTCTTATAATTTAGTAACGTTCTGTCCAGAGGCATTCGAGTAAACTTAAGGGTAGGGGTACACCTAGGGGTATGACTAGAGGTAGGGGTACCCCTAGGGGTAGTGGTACCCATAGGGCTAGGGGTAGGGGTACCTCGTGTGATAGGGTAGGGAAATCAAAAGTGCTAGCCATTCACACGTCTGCCAATACCATTCTCTCTAGTTTTATATCAAAAGTGCTTGGCATTCAGAATTTTGCCTGTGGTATTCTCTAATGCGTAAATTGGACATTTTAAAGGACATTTATAAACTACAGAGAGTGATATTGGCAGACGTAAGAATGGCTAGCACTTTTGCAGAGAAGTGAAGAGCACCAGCTAATCAAGTTTTTTCAAAAATTAGGCCATTATCTCTTGTAGATCAAAAGTTCTTGTCATTGAGAATTTTGCCTGTGCTATTCTCTAATGCGTAAATTGGACATTTTAAAGGACATTTATAAACTACAGAGAGTGATATTGGCAGACGTATGAATGGCTAGAACTTTTGACAGAGAAGTGAAGAGCACCAGCTAATCAAGTTTTTTTCAAAAATTAGGCCATTATCTCATGTATATCAAAAGTTCTTGGCATTCAGAATTTTGCCTGAGATATTCTCTAATGCGTAAATTGAACATTTTTAAGGACATTTTTATCTACAGAGAATGCTATTGGCGACATTGCTCATGGGTATGAACAATTATGCCAGTTTTCATCACAATCTGAGATGGTGGCGTCCGATTTTATTCAAAAGCGTTTTCATTTGATGCGGAATTACCCTTTTCGTATTTTAGTTTCGGAGTAAAAGCGACATGAAATGATAATATTCATATCTGTACACTCTATAAGCACAATATTATTATTATTACTTAGTATTGTTTATTTGGCACTGTATCGATTGTCATTTGTCTACGTACTGCAGATCAAGCGGATTTTTTTTTTAAAAATTATCAAGAAAATTTATGGTGCCAAATTGCTTGGTAAGAGATAACAAAAACTTGTGCATCCTTTGGGGAAATTGTTCTGGGCCATGTACCCTATAACTGTGCCAAGTGGCATGCTTTTATCCAGAAGTGAACGATTCTTGGCTTTTATGGACTTTAGCCACTGAACTAGGAGACGAGGGAGTGTGGGATGTGTTACCGTTATCGATTTTGTTTTTATTTTTATAAATAATCGTAATATTTTGTGTGAATCTATAGGCCTGATTGTTTTTCTGTAAGTGGCTCACAGTTATAATAGTACAGTTGATAAGCCGTATGATTGTTCATTTTGTGGATAAAAGCATGAAATTTTGAACATTGACACTTCTTATAATTTAGTAACATTCTGTCCAGAGGCATTCGAGTAAACTTAAGGGTAGGGGTACACCTAGGGGTATGACTAGAGGTAGGGGTACCTCTAGGGGTAGTGGTACCCATAGGGCTAGGGGTAGAGGTACCCCTTGTGATAGGGTAGGGAAATCAAAAGTGCTAGCCATTCACACGTCTGCCAATACCATTCTCTCTAGTTTTATATCAAAAGTGCTTGGCATTCAGAATTTTGCCTGTGGTATTCTCTAATGCGTAAATTGGACATTTTAAAGGACATTTTTAACCTACAGAGAATGGTATTGGCAGACGGTTGAATGGTTTGCACTTTTGACAGAGAAGCGAAGAGCACCTGCTAATCAAGTTTTTTTCAAAAACTAGGCCACTATCTCTTGTAGATCAAAAGTGCTTGTCATTGAGAATTTTGCCTGAGATATTTTCTAATGCGTAAATTGGACATTTTAAAGGACATTTTTATCTACAGAGAATGCTATTGGCGACATTGCTCATGGGTATGAACAATTATGCCAGTTTTCATCACAATCTGAGATGGTGGCGTCCGATTTTATTCAAAAGCGTTTTGATTTAATGCGGAATTGCCCTTTTCGTATTTTAGTTTCGGAGTAAAAGCGACATGAAATGATAATATTCATATCTGTACACTCTATAAGCACAATATTATTATTATTATTACTTAGTATTGTTTATTTGGCACTGTATCGATTGTCATTTGTCTACGTACTGCAGATCAAGCGGATTTTTTTTTACAAATTATCAAGAAAATTTATGGTGCCAAATTGCTTGGTAAGAGATAACAAAAACTTGTGCATCCTTTGGGGAAATTGTTCTGGGCCATGTACCCTATAACTGTGCCAAGTGGCATGCTTTTATCCAGAAGTGAACGATTCTTGGCTTTTATGGACTTTAGCCACTGAACTATAAGGCGCAGTGCTCCTTTTTTACGGTGCAGTGCGCCTTTTTTCCTTAGTAGTGCTCCATACTGTCGTAAACGACTTTCAATCTGAATTATTATTATTATTATTATTATTATTATTATTATTATTATTATTATTATTATTATTATTATTATTATTATTATTATTATTATTATTGTTATTACTAGAATAAAATTGAGATGGAATATATTGACAATTCCAAAATGATTTGACGCATTGAAGATGGGGACACAAGAAAATGTGGTTTTAATTCGTTTCATACTCCTCTGAATTCTTGTATATCTTATAGCATACGGTACTTCATTAGGCTCACCATTTTGTGGCATTTATAACGCTCTAGAATAAAATTGAGATGGAATATATTGACAATCCTGAACTATTTGACTCATTAAAAATGGGGACTCAAGAAAATGTGGTTTTAATTCGTTTCAAACTCCTCTCAATTGTTGTATATCTATAGCTTGCTGTACTTCATTAGGCGCACCATTTTGTGGCATTTCGAACGGTCTAGAATAAAATTGAGATGTAATATATTGACAATCCCGGAACTATTTGACTCATTAAAGATGGGGACACAAGAAAATGTGGTTTTAATTCGTTTCAAACTCCTCTGAATTGTTGTATATCTATAGCTTGCTGTACTTCATTATAGGCTCACCATTTTGTGGCATTTTGAACGCTCTTATTATTGCTTGAACCTTTAAGATCGAAACTGAGCATGATATTAACGATTAGTCTTCACTGGTCAAAGCAACTAAGAAGGAACAAGAGGAAATTGTGGAACTTGTGGAGGAATTTCTTGAAATCGATTAGATGTTTGAATATCTAGGTCCAAAATACCTTTAATTGGCTTCATTCACACACAGCGAATTAATTATAAAACTCGTTTTCATATCTATAAATCCTGTTGTAGGCCTATATATCATCAGCCAGATATCTAATACGCGGCTCTTCTCTTGATCGCCCTGCTAGGCATTCCTCCAGATATTCGCCAAGACTTTCATTTAGTTGATGTCCCTCGTTCTCGTACAGTCATTGGCGTTAGTGTGTAGTATGAAATGGCACATTTCTATTTCGAACCTTCTAGATCGAAACTGAGCATGATATTTCCGATTAGTCTTCACTGGTCAAAGCATCTAAGAAGGAACAAGAGGAAAATGTGGATTTTGTGACGGAATGTCTTGAAATCGATTAGATGTTTGATTATCTAGGTCCAAAAAACCTTTAATTGGCTTCACTCACACACAGCGAATTAATTATAAAACTCGTTTTCATATCTATAAATCCTGTTGTAGGCCTATAATCAACAATATATCTTAATACGCGACTCTTCCCTTGATCGCCCTACAAGGCATTCCGCCAGATATTCGCCAGGACTTTCATTTAGTTGATGTCCCTCGTTCTCGTACAGTCATTGGCGTTAGTGTGTAGTATGAAATGGCTGGCTGTGCCCTATTTCGAACCCTCTAGACCGAAATTGAGAATGATATTACTGATTAGTCTTCACTGTTCAAAGCAACTAAGAAGGAACAAGAGGAAAATGTGGATTTTGTTGGAGAATTTCTTGAAATCGATTAGATGTTTGATTATCTAAGTACAAAATACCTTCAATTGGCTTCACTCACACACAGCGAATTAATTATAAAACTCACTTTCATATCTATAAATCCTGTTGTAGACCTATAATCAATAATATATCTTAATACGCGACTCTTCCCTTGATCGCCCTACTATAGTACAGTTGATAAGCCGTACGATTGTTCATTTTGTGGATAAAAGCATGAAATTTTGAACATTGACACTTCTTATAATTTAGTAACGTTCTGTCCAGAGGCATTCGAGTAAACTTAAGGGTAGGGGTACACCTAGGGGTATGACTAGAGGTAGGGGTACCCCTAGGGGTAGTGGTACCCATAGGGCTAGGGGTAGGGGTACCTCGTGTGATAGGGTAGGGAAATCAAAAGTGCTAGCCATTCACACGTCTGCCAATACCATTCTCTCTAGTTTTATATCAAAAGTGCTTGGCATTCAGAATTTTGCCTGTGGTATTCTCTAATGCGTAAATTGGACATTTTAAAGGACATTTATAAACTACAGAGAGTGATATTGGCAGACGTAAGAATGGCTAGCACTTTTGCAGAGAAGTGAAGAGCACCAGCTAATCAAGTTTTTTCAAAAATTAGGCCATTATCTCTTGTAGATCAAAAGTTCTTGTCATTGAGAATTTTGCCTGTGCTATTCTCTAATGCGTAAATTGGACATTTTAAAGGACATTTATAAACTACAGAGAGTGATATTGGCAGACGTATGAATGGCTAGAACTTTTGACAGAGAAGTGAAGAGCACCAGCTAATCAAGTTTTTTCAAAAATTAGGCCATTATCTCATGTATATCAAAAGTTCTTGGCATTCAGAATTTTGCCTGAGATATTCTCTAATGCGTAAATTGAACATTTTTAAGGACATTTTTATCTACAGAGAATGCTATTGGCGACATTGCTCATGGGTATGAACAATTATGCCAGTTTTCATCACAATCTGAGATGGTGGCGTCCGATTTTATTCAAAAGCGTTTTCATTTGATGCGGAATTACCCTTTTCGTATTTTAGTTTCGGAGTAAAAGCGACATGAAATGATAATATTCATATCTGTACACTCTATAAGCACAATATTATTATTATTACTTAGTATTGTTTATTTGGCACTGTATCGATTGGCATTTGTCTACGTACTGCAGATCAAGCGGAATTTTTTTTTACAAATTATCAAGAAAATTTATGGTGCCAAATTGCTTGGTAAGAGATAACAAAAACTTGTGCATCCTTTGGGGAAATTGTTCTGGGCCATGTACCCTATAACTGTGCCAAGTGGCATGCTTTTATCCAGAAGTGAACGATTCTTGGCTTTTATGGACTTTAGCCACTGAACTAGGAGACGAGGGAGTGTGGGATGTGTTACCGTTATCGATTTTGTTTTTATTTTTATAAATAATCGTAATATTTTGTGTGAATCTATAGGCCTGATTGTTTTTCTGTAAGTGGCTCACAGTTATAATAGTACAGTTGATAAGCCGTATGATTGTTCATTTTGTGGATAAAAGCATGAAATTTTGAACATTGACACTTCTTATAATTTAGTAACATTCTGTCCAGAGGCATTCGAGTAAACTTAAGGGTAGTGGTACCCATAGGGCTAGGGGTAGGGGTACCCCTTGTGATAGGGTAGGGAAATCAAAAGTGCTAGCCATTCACACGTCTGCCAATACCATTCTCTCTAGTTTTATATCAAAAGTGCTTGGCATTCAGAATTTTGCCTGTGGTATTCTCTAATGCGTAAATTGGACATTTTAAAGGACATTTTTAACCTACAGAGAATGGTATTGGCAGACGGTTGAATGGTTTGCACTTTTGACAGAGAAGCGAAGAGCACCTGCTAATCAAGTTTTTTTCAAAAACTAGGCCACTATCTCTTGTAGATCAAAAGTGCTTGTCATTGAGAATTTTGCCTGAGATATTCTCTAATGCGTAAATTGAACATTTTAAAGGACATTTTTATCTACAGAGAATGCTATTGGCGACATTGCTCATGGGTATGAACAATTATGCCAGTTTTCATCACAATCTGAGATGGTGGCGTCCGATTTTATTCAAAAGCGTTTTGATTTAATGCGGAATTACCCTTTTCGTATTTTAGTTTCAGAGTAAAAGCGACATGAAAAGATAATATTCATATCTGTACACTCTATAAGCACAATATTATTATTATTATTACTTAGTATTGTTTATTTGGCACTGTATCGATTGTCATTTGTCTACGTACTGCAGATCAAGCGGATTTTTTTTTTTAAATTATCAAGAAAATTTATGGTGCCAAATTGCTTGGTAAGAGATAACAAAAACTTGTGCATCCTTTGGGGAAATTGTTCTGGGCCATGTACCCTATAACTGTGCCAAGTGGCATGCTTTTATCCAGAAGTGAACGATTCTTGGCTTTTATGGACTTTAGCCACTGAACTATAATAAGTGTGCATCGTAGCGTTGCTAAGCACATGGAAGTCAATGGTACTAATGATACTAGTGCTGGTACTTTTATTGCCATTATGTGTAGATCAATATCGACTTGGTCTCTCTGTCTCACTGTCTCTCTGTGTCTGTCTCTGTCTCTTCTCTGTCTGTCTGTCTGTCTGTCTGTCTGTCTGTCTGTCTGTCTCTCTCTCTCTCTCTCTCTCTCTCTCTCTCTCTCTCTCTCTCTCTCTCTCTATATATATATATATATATATATATATATATATATATATATATATATATATATATATATATATATATATGATGACAAGAGAACTGTCTCTAATACAAATGTTTGAGATAGCTTCTTTATCTGCTTTCCTATCTTTGTCTCTTAATGCTTTTAAGTAAATGCATAAAATTGATGTCGTTGGGGCTTGGCCTCTGTATTCGCATAGGACCCGGGGCGAGTTTCCCGAGTGCAGTTTATATGGCTTAAATAGGAAAAAGTATAAATGACATTGGGTGGAGTAAGAGAACGCTGTCTTTCTGCTTTGCTATCGTCATGTAAGCTGACATTCTTTTTGGGAGTGGAGACTGGAGAGACGTAATCGCAATATCTTGACGTAAGGGCTTTTTCTGTGATCAGCTGTGAGCTTTCGGAGACAGATTATGTTGAGTTTCAAATTGAAAATGCTGTTGTCAGCACATTTTCAGCAACATCACACAAGAAGTCCTTTTGACCACGCTCCGTCGAGAAACATAATTATTGTCGTAAGCGGTGCAGTTGTCTCATGCTCTTCACTAGCAACAATTTTCGGATACAGTAAAGCCCTGTTAACGCGAACTTAAGAGGCATGGATGGACTGTCATGGACATAGAGGCTAAGTGAAAGAGGTCTGGATTAATGGAGTCCGAAGAAACCTTTTTTCGGAGTCTCGATTGGTCTCCCATTAGAAAATGGTCTGTTTTATAACAGAGGGATCACGTGATGTTAACTGACCCGTCGCTATAATTATAGGCAGAAACTCCGAAGACCAAAGACTCACTCTTCTTTTGTCCAAATAATTTAAATGAGTTTCTACACATACACACCCATATGCACAGAGAGAAACAGGCAGACAGAAAGACAGTGAAATAGACAGTTAATGAGATAGAGGGTACTGAGACAGAAACAGACAGAGAAAGAGAGACAGAGGCAGACGGAAACAGACATACAGTAAGACGGAGAGAAATATAGGGGAAGGAAAGGCAGAAGCAGATATACTGTACGGAACGAAACAGATGCAGAGAGAGAGACAGACAGGCAGACAGACAGAAAGAGAGAGGCGCAATGGCACTGAATGACGTGATTATATTATAGTAAAGAAGTGCAGAGGCGGACCTTAATAGTCGCCTTCATAATTATTATCATTATTCACCTCATGTCTGTTAGATATAGTAGATAGGGATTGGCTGTAATGTTATTCGCTGATTTCTTATTGGATGTTATCTCATAATAAAAGACTAAGTTCGGGGCAGCTGACGGCTTTCCTCTGACTCGCTAGCGACATCAGACTTTGAGAATATTACACGGGGTCAGAGGATAGCACGGCGAACCGAGCAGTCAATTCCATCATCATAAGACTCTCGTGTGAGCGGGTTCCCCATATAGTAGACGGGCCTAAACTCCCGTTTACTATAATAATTTGTTGTTAAAAGGAGAGATATGGAATTACGCAATAGTTGCTTTGTGTGAAAGCTTTATCTTCATTGGACATTTTGATTTTGGAGAATAGATTTTTGGAAAAGTGTGTATTGTCGTATAGCCTATTAAGTGGCCGACAGGTGTCTGATTTTGAACGTTATAGAAAAAAATGGAGACAGGCTATATTATTTCTTATTCCACAAGGATTTGAAGCACTGAAGATGGGAACACACGAAAATGTGGGTTTTGTTCGAATATTTGTTCAATATGATGATATTTTTGCATATCTACACATCGACTGCACGTCCAATAGTCCTGCCATTTGCTAATGTCAAACAGAGGATCAATTTTATCATATTTCTATCGTCTATGAAACCTGTGATACAATGAACCAGTTATCTTAAGACACGGCTAATCCCTCGCTGGACTTAGTATCCACTTCACAAGATACTCAGCAGAACTCTCATTTGTTGATGTACCTCGTTCTCATACAGTCATTGGCGCTAGTTGTTTCTTAGTCAAAGGCGGATTTAGAGTTTAAGAATTGGGTAGGCTAACATGGGGGCCGTATTCTTTATAGGCCTATAACTTTTGATTTCTTGGGAGGAGCGACTAAATCTTTGAGTTGGGTGGTCCAGAGGGCTAGCACCCTCTACTAAAATAGGCAGAAATTGCTACGTGTTAGAAAATTTTCTTCCATGCCAATGGCTTTTTTTGCTATATAGCCGTATGGGCAACACATATAGAATGTATTCTTCTATAGCCCTATAACTTTTGATTTCTTGGGAGGAGCGACTAAATCTTTGAGTTGAGTGGTCCAGAGGGTTAGCACCCTCAACTGAAATAGGCAGAAATTGCTGCTTATTAGAAAATTTTCTTCTATGTCAATGGCTATTTTTTGCCTATAGGCGTGTGGGCAAAACATATAGAACGCATTCTTTCGTTGGTGGGGTTAGTTGTGTAGGCTTAAGCCTACCCTAGTCTTTAATAAAATCCGCCTATGTTCTTAGTATCATCCCCCATGCTCAGGAATTCATGGCCAATATCACTTCTTGAAACCAACGCATTATCATCTCTTAGTTTTCGTCATAAAATGTTTCTCTCAGCCTTCTCCCATCCTCCTTTGATTGTTCTCCAGACTGCCCTCTCCATCGTCACCTGGCTCTGACTCTTATATTGGATTTTGTGCGACAACGGCTGATGCTATAGGCATTAATATAATGGCGCTACAGAAGTTGATTGACTGATCGATTAATTATCGTTGTTTGTGCGTTTAGGTGATTTCGGAGACTTTTGCTTCGTTTCTGTTCATCGGAGCGGTCTTTCCGTTAAAATTCGTCTTGGCTCAGGGTCATTCGAAGCGGACATTGGCTCTTCCGTCGTCCCCCCACCAGCGCCTTCTACTTCCGCCGCCGACGTCACCGACGCCGCCGAAGGAGGCGACTTCCGGTTCGACGACGACCAATGGCACGTCGTCGTTCTGTCACGTGAGACACGCGAGGTAAGCATCTTCGAAGCCCTTCCGGTGTACCACCGTGCTTATCATTCGAGGTTTTCCAAAACGCATTTGTGGTAAATTCAGATACCGTTGAAATGTTCAGCTCGAGTCTCATCTTCTCTCCGTTGCCTTTGGATATGCAATCGAATAACCATGGAAACGCGTTGCCTTGGCAACAGCTCGTTTGGCGAGTGTCTGCCTGCCTCCATTATCCGCCTGGAAAGTCAGTCTCGCGGGGTCATCTGAGGTCAACTGCGGAGTTCAGTGAGGTCAGCTTTGACGGAGAGGGGGTCTTGAAAGCAGACGACCTTCTTCTCCTTTCGGATATTCTGATCAGACGCCTTTTCGCTAATTGAAGTTCCCGGATGGGCTGGCTCTTCCTTCTTCAGTTCCGGAAATGGTCGTAACCGGAACGAATGATTCTGCAGTTACGGCATACGCATCACGTATTGTCAGGCAACACGAGTACCTGCAGCGAAGCGATAGAGTCAGGCGTCAATGCGCTTGACGCCACTTTCTTTTTAACGTCAACTCTGTGTCGCTCAGTTTGACCAGTCAAGAGTGACATCAACGTGTCGAAATATATGGTTATTTCCTTGGCATTAAAAAGGACCCGTCTTGCTAAATCGAGGCTCAACTCGGAAACTAAACCAGAACATTTGGCTAATAATTAATCCCATCCAGAATCAAACGGGAATTTGTAGACACTACGCTACGTAGCATTAGAACAGAGTAAGACTCTAACTCAAATATACCGCAGAGTCGTGGCTAAAAGTTCAGAAATGCTATAATTTAAGCTAAATTGATTTTTGCCGACTAATATGATCCAGTTCGACTTATTTAACGAAGTGCATGATAATGCTGGGAAAGATCGGGCGTCTCTAAACTTTTGGCCACCACTGTATGTCTAAGTTGTCTTTAGTTTCTCTAGCAGACGATATAGGCCTATACGTTGTCTTCTAAAGAATGGTTTTGAGAGCCACTTAAAGCGGCTGTGGCTGCTATTAAATGCACCTCGAGGGTTTAGTCATTCGCTCTGCTCTAAGCTTTTAAGCCGATTTACTAGGTAGAGGCTGGCGTCATTTAGTCGAAACCGGGCAAAGAATGACGTAATTAAACCGGAAATTGAGTGAAGAATGACGTCGCTAAGCCTAAGAGCAGCACCAACGGGGAAAACGAAGAGGAAATGCAACAGGACACAGAACGACAGAAGAGAGCGACTGCTACTTTAGGGTGATCAGCTTCAGTTGCGTAAAGCTATTAGCGTCAAAGTACATTGAATTGTATACTGTATACAGCAAATACATATGACATTCTGTGCAGTGGCGGCTCCACCGGGGGGCCACGGGGCCCGTGCCCCCTATTGAGTGCCTGCCCCCCAGTGTTCCACTGTTGGGACCCTATACTTAATGCTGCATACATTAAACAACAAATGGTTGGCCCCCATGATTAGAAGTTGCCACCCCAACGGCCCCCCACACTTGCCAAATCCTAGAGCCGCCACTGATTCTGTGGTATTTGAAGATTCTTTATTTAATATTAGAAAGATGCTCGCTTCGCTCGTGCTGGCTTCGCTCGCAGTGCAGGATAATACTAATCCAATACCTATACCTAATACCCAATCATTGAATTCATGCTGAACAGCATTTCAATGATGTACATACGCCACCTAGCCAAGTTCTGAGCCACGTAATAATTAGGCCTATGTACGTTAAAATCACGCAACTGTGACCATTTGTGACGCTGTACACGTATTTTTTGTGTACGTGAAAATGTACGTTAAAATTGCGCAACTTCCTCAAGCTACGGACAATTGTTACCAATAGCAACGTCGTCGCACGCCCACCCCTCTGATGCTGCAATGACTCGACTAAACCGTGCTAAACGTACGCTTCGTCAAACGCTTCTTCGTCAACGAATGAGAACGCTTGAAGGTAACAGACATACAGAACAAGGATCTTAATATTATAGATGGCGGTTAAAATTCGCCTCCTTCTGTTTCTTTTAAACCATTCTCCATTCACCTTTTCATTTCTAATAGGCAGGAAAGGACCGGATCGGTATGTTCCACGTGACCTATCGGATGAGGATATTTTGGATCAGCATATGGATGTATTTCCGACATAGAATTTGATGTATCTTTATCTCGAAGCGTTGTAAGATTGTTTCCCTGCTATTTTACAGCGCAAGACCCTCGCTCCTAATTCCCATTTTCGATTGCTCGTAGATTGCGAGAGATTTTCTTGAGCTAAAGAAGTCAAGCAGATTTGCCGAAGTGACATTTTATGAATCTGGTTCAGCATTCGGCAATATAATTACACTTCAGATTCTGCTGTCGTTACCGCTGGTGATAAATCTAATGTCTACTTCATAAGACTATACACAGACGGACAAATAGACATCTTAGCAGAGAGACAGAGGGAGAGAGGGGGAGAGGAGAGACGTTTTGTACGTCGATTGGGCATCAGTCAGTGATATCAATCCATCACTGAAATTGAGACATCGAATCTTTCTCTGGCATTTCAGTTAGACCGGTTTCCCGCCTCCGACAGCAGAGTTAACCTGTCCCATCGTCGAACGCTAATCCTATTAGAGGGGCATCCGCCAGCGTTGCTATCCAATGCAGCGCAATCCAATATCTCAAATTTCGATCACAAAATTGCTGTGGGTTCTCGTTGCGCCCAGTGTAATTTGTTCCTTCTGTGTCTCGACCGAAGGCTTTTCGCATCTCGTGCTGAGAGGCAGAAGCCGTAAATGGCTTCAGTGTTGCGGATATTTCTTGACAATGGAAGTGAGGCGTCATTTGTGATGAAATAAGCTTCATTTGTAGCTCGTTGCAACTGAAGACACTTAAATTGCAACAAGCTGCACTTCTTTTTTGATTGGCACCCTCGCGAAGATGTCTAATTTTAGGGGTAATCCTAATTCTATTCCTGTTTCTTCTTCTTCCTCCACGAAGTCTCGAAGAGGAGGATGTTAGCAATAGCTGAGAATTAGGAATGAAATCTGTAACCAGGGGCGTAGCTACCATATAGCAAGAATAAGCAAGGCATTAGGGCCCATAATAACTGGGCCCTTTTTGACCACCAATGTAAAAAAGAAAGTAAATAATAACAAAAGTAAATAATTAAAAACACATTAAAAATCAGTCTTAATCAGATAAAATAACATGTCACAATTACTATGATTATTGTTATTAACTAGTATTACAGTACTGCTCATATTATTTAAATTTGAAACTGTATGAAACATTGTTTTAAAGTTGAAAATCCTCCATGATTATGGGTCACGTTCTTCGCTGCCCTTTTAAGCCTTAGTGCACTGTTCGTCATGTTGTGACTTTTTAAGTTGAAGGGCCCATTAATAATTTTTGCATTAGGGCCTAAAAATCCTAGCTACGCCACTGTCTGTAACACGACATAACCTACATTGCAGTTTGAATAGTGAGAAATCAACGTTCTTGTGGGAGTAATAATTGTCTCTGTATCTTTTTCAAAGGAGCTCTGAACCAATGTGTCGTTCTCTGTTAAGGGTAATTCTAATTCTTGTCTTTTTCAGCTCATTGCAAATCGTGGAATCTGTCACGTGAGTACTTCGTTCTATTTTAGTCAAACCGTGTAACTAAATGTCGTCTCAATTGTTGTCGAAGTCTGTCTGGCTTTCAGAACAAAATCACGTTCATAAACGCAACCCCAAAATGACCAAGACATTTTAGTGGCGTGTGTGTGTTTGTGTGTGAGTGTGTTTAGCTTATGATATAGCTCTTAAATTTAGTAACCCTGCCTGTTTGTGAAGACTCAACGTTGTGATGACTTTCATTCTGCCATCTTGGAAGATTTAATATTGCTTCCCATCGGCGTTCCTGTCTGCGCCCAGTACTCGCCCCCTCCCTCGCCCCACTCCCTTCCCAAGAAACACAATTTTCTCTAAATTTCGGCGCGGTTGTTCCTCATCGCTGCCCACGGCCATCGTCTTCATAACGGCTGACGAGAACGCTTGACCTCTCGCTCAGAACACCCGCTTTAGTTATCTATCACCAGACACTCTCTCTGCCTCTCTATCTCTCTCTCTCTCTCTCATTCTGTGTCTCTCTCTCTCTCTCTCTCTCTCTCTCTCTCTCTCTCTCTCTCTCTCTCTCTCTCTCTCTGTTTCTCTCTCCACCGTCTATGTAGGCGATCTTGGGGTGGGTAGTATGGGTGTTGCCAGTGTTTATTCTAGGCCTTGTCTGGGGGCAGGAATTGCTCCCCCAAGTTTTAAAATTCTCCCCATTTTTATGTTGGCTGGGGATGGAAATATCCACCCAAAAGTGTGGAGATTCAGACCTTGCCCTCCAAACATTTCAAAATCCCCCCAATGTCAAGATGGCTAGAATAAATACTGCTACAAAGGCTATCGAGAGATAAGAGGGGTCTTAAGATAGCTGGTTTCTTGTATCACAGGTTTTATAGACCACAAAATATTATAAAATTGATACCCTGTTTGACATTGGCCTGCAGAAGAAGTATTCCTACAGTAAGCTATAGATATGAAAAATCCAGAGGACTGATGAAACGAATAATATCAACATTTTCTTGTGTCCCCATCTTCATTGCATCAAACCATACTAGAACATTCAATATATTCTTCCTCAGTTCAAGTCTAGAGCGTTCGAAACGCCACGAAAAATGGTCAACTATTTCAATTGAAATTATAAAGACTTTCGGCAATCTATTCTCTGTCAAATTTCTACAAAGCAGTGTTTATTCTAGGCCTTGTCTGGGGTGGGGAATTTCGTCCCCTCCAAAGTTTTAAAATTCCTCTCAAAATTTTTTTATGTTGGCTGGGGGATGGAAATTTCCCCTCCCCCAAAGTGTGGAGACCCAGACCTTGCCCCCCCAAACATTTCAAAATCCTCCCAATGTCAAGGTGGCTAGAATAAACACTGGGTGTTGCCCAAATTCAATAGGCAGCTAACGACCTCACTACTCCCCTCCGCAATCCACGACCTCCATATACTATATATATATATATATATAATATGTTTGCGTGTGTTTGTGTGTGTTTGTTTTTGTGTATGTATGTTGCTGACGTCTCGTTTTCTTTTTAAATGGTATCTTTGTACGAGGGAGGCTGTTTGGTTGGAGATGTCTTCATCTCCAACGTCATGCTCTACATAAGCTTATCCATCTCGCCGTCAGCTTCTAGGTTTACGTTGAATCGTCTGATGCTGAAATTGAAATCTTATTGGATGGTTTTTAATCAATCCGGCGTCGACAGTGGCGGCACCTGGCGAATGACTCTGAAGTCACGAGAGCGGTTTCCATGGCCACGCGCATCGAATGGCAACAGGAAGTGGGAAGGCGAAGACGGATTGATTGGTGACGTCATCAGATGAACCTGCATAGAGTTGGAGCGGGGATCAGATTAGACGGTTGTCTTCGAAGCTTACCAGAAACCCAAACAACCAGAGAGATGGACAGACAGACAGACTGAGAGCAGACGGACATGTAGGGAGACAATATCAGTAAAACTGCGCCTATTAAATTGGCATTGAACTCTGACGTTGCGGTAGGTGACAGTGACTGTCGATGGCCATCTGGTGAGGACAGGAACAGTCGTCGGTAACTTCACGACCATGTCGAGCCGCGTTCTGTTCGTCGGTGGAGCGCCCTCTCACCTGTCCACCTCAACGCCCAACCTGTTCCACCTGCTTCACCTGATCTTCTCTTCCGCCAACTTCACCGGATGCCTTAGAAAGGTCGGTCAGTGGAAATACCTTGATTCGCCAACTAAGGTTAATAGTCTCTTTAATCTGTCAGCAAATCAGTCAATCAATCAATCAATCAACCAATCAATCAACTCTTGCACAAGCCACAGCAAATAATTATTCTACTAAAGCTTAATCTATGTCTGTCTGTCTCTTCGTGTGTGTGTGTGTGTGTGTGTGTGTGTGTGTGTGTGTCTGTGTGTTTGTGTGTGTGTCTGTGTGTTTGTGTGTGTGTGTGTGTGTTTTAGACAGGCAGTTGATTTCCTTCCAGGTGATTTATTCCGCCGAAAATATCCGTTTGGATATTTTGGAAATGGCAAAGTCCGACGACGGATTCGTCAGAACACACGGAGCTCCGTCGTTCGATGCTCAGTGTGACGTCACGACCGCTTCGTCGTATGACGTCATAGGTTCTTTCTCTTCGATCAGCTTCGTCGCCGATGGGTCTTTCGTCGTTTTGCCGCCGTCGTCGTCGTTTCATTCGCCAGGTGGCAGCAGCAGCAGCGTCCTCTTGCGATTTACTACGAACGAACCGAATGGACTGCTGCTGTACGGCCTCGGACCAAGCACAGCCTCGGATTTCTTTGGATTGGAAATCTTAGAAGGTAACAGGCCATCGTAAATTTCATTCCATAGACGGACAATTGACCTGTGTTAGGTGCACAGTGGCTCTATAATGGCACTACTTAAAAATATCTCTCTCTCCTGACGACTTGTCTAAATGATGTAAATTTTTTAAACACTTTATACAGTGTCGTTTGAAATGGCTCATCACCGTTTGTGCCATTTCGGACGCTTTATTTGAGACGGAATATATTGACAGTCTCTGAACGGTTGACGCAGTTAAGATGCAAGCGCAACAAAATGTTACCCTAATTCGTGTTTCATCACTTCTCTTATTTTTTGCATATCTATAGTCTACACGCTTCTTCTATAGCGCCTCAACTGCGACAACTCCCCATATTACTACAACGCTATTGCACAGACTCATTGGAAATTCGTCTATAAACTTGTCCACTGTTTATACTACGAGTCTCTGACCAGAAATCGTTGATTTGGTGTTGTGATATTTCCCTGTCAGGAATTATCTATTTGGTACTTGACCTTGGAAGCGGACTTCTCAAGGTCAGAGCCTCGTCTGGGCGCGTGGATGACGGCCAGCCACACCTGCTGTCCGTCAGACATCAGGGTCTCTCCGGAGTGGTGCAGTTGGACTCTGCAGAGAAACACTACTTCGTGAGCGGTTCAGAGGAGGAGAGGCTTCAGCTGGAGGGCGGCCTGGTGGTCGGCGGAAGAGCGCCGTTCCACAGACTGGACAGATTCCCTCCGGAATTTTGGTCTGTTCGCCTCTCCACCGGATATTTTGGTTGCCTGGAAAATTTGACGTTGAACCAGCAGCCGGTGCAGCTGATGAAGGTGGCACTCGACCAGGAGGTCACGGGGTTAAGTGGGTCGTGTGGCGGAGGGGGTCGCCGATGCCGGCGATATCCTTGTCTTCATGGAGGTGTCTGCAGAGAAGGTTGGAATCGGTTCATCTGCGACTGTTCTGCGACAGCGTTCACTGGCGCCACCTGTCGAATAGGTGAGCAATTGGTTTCTCGCGTGATTCTAAGAATTTCCGGCCCCTCTTCGACCAGTGTGGGTTCTCGGGGGAGCTTCTCCGGGACCCTGAATGGACTCCACAACAAAATTCTGACCCCTTCAATTCGCCCGACTGTGCTGCCCTCTGAAGATTCCATCATCTGACGCGTCCAATGCATTAATATAGTGGCGCTATAGGAGTTTTCGATCTGATTCGACGAAGCGTGGCCCCTTCCTCTTGGCTGAAACCCTCATTGATTTCTATAGCGCCAATATTTTTCTTCAGCTGCAACGACGATGTCTTTCAACGGATCGCAGTCCGTCTACTTCCGGTTGGACAATGGTTCCCTGTCGGAAGTGGAGGACGTTTCGCTGAGGTTCCGCACCGGCGTAGCCACTGGTACCCTGCTGGTGATTTCCTCGGTGTCGCCCTCTGGAGACGTTTTCAAACTGTCTCTGAACAGAGGTCGGGTTTCACTGAGAATTTACAATGGAAACGAAGTTAAGGTGCGAGATTGTCTTCTTATTTCTACGCTTTATAAGCAAAATGGATAAATTTTTGGATTAATTTCTCTCTAATTTCTAAAAAATGCCCTTATTGCCTAAATACTTTTGGGAAAATGGAAATTCCCATCGTTTCGTTATAGTGGTTTTTCTGTTGTCTTGTTTTTTGTCTTTACTGCGAGTGGAAACTTATTTGCTATGCTACCAGACAACGTTCCAGGTTTGCTAAAAATGTGGGAAATTTAAAGCGGTTTCTACTCTGGAAAAGAGAAAAACGTCGAATTTGTTCTCTACGGACATAAAGAGAGATACGAGACAGACAGACAAACGCGTATAACGACGCCGACAGACAGGAATCCATGCAGGCAGACATCAAAACAACAGATTAAATGACCTTGCAATAGATAAGCGTGCAGAAAGCCACAGAAATGGCCGGATAGACACATATATAAAGACACGCAGACAGACAGACAGACGGACGGACGGACGGACAGCCCTTGTATAAGCGCAGCCATCGTATGCATCGGTGATCTGGCGCAGCATAAATTTCGGCCACTCCTTGGACGTCGATACTTTATCTCGGGTTTGTGGAGTCGCCGCTTGGGCCACTCTCCATTCAACCGCCGCAGCCGGGCGAGACATGGATTTAGATTTCGCAGCCGTCGTGGCGCTATAGAAGCGGCGATGGCAGCGGCGGTGGTCATCGTCGTTGTAGCGGTCGTTGCATTGTGTTCTCTTTCGCAGACTCTGCTGACCACCGGAAGTGACGTCAGCGACGATAGGTGGCACGTGACGACCCTGAGGCGACGCCAGAGGTCGCTCGAACTTCGGGTGGACAACGACACGAACAAGGTCAAAGGTCAGTGTCGTTGGCGGTCTTTTTTTCGTTTCCGGTTACAAGACGAAGCTTATTTCCGGTTTAGGCCGGAAGTAGACTTGCGCGCGTTGTTCAGATCCGCTTAGATGCATACTGTCGTCGAGCTGCACTTCGGTTTAAGTGCAAAGGATCAGTGCAGCTGTCCAAACGCAATCTATGTTGATTCTCTGGGGAACAATAAGACACTCTTTGGCAGCATTAAGGTCAACGATGTCTGGTATCAGAGACCATCACCTGCTCCCTCCTCTCCTCTATCCATTAACGTCTTTATTATTCATCTGGGGACAATTTTCAATAATCGCTATCGCCATGACAACCGTTTATTATTAAAAACTGAAAAGTTGACACATTATATGCATCATGCATCGCTCCAAAACTTAGATCTGTTATTTATATGTATCTAGTGAGTGTTTGGAATTTATATCTAGGGCTCCACAGAGAGACAGAGATTGGAAGGCAGAGAGACAGACAGATAAGAGGAACAGGGAAAGAGGGAGAGAGGGGAACGAAAACTGAGAGGCAGACAGAGGCAGACAGAGGCAGAGAGAGAGAGAGAGAGAGAGAGAGAGAGAGAGAGAGAGAGAGAGAGAGAGAGAGAGAGAGAGAGAGAGAGAGAGAGGGGAGAGAGAGAGAGGAGAGAGAGTGAGAAACACTGAGAAAGACAGACTTTCGTTGATGGTTGCGCGACATTTCTTACTATGTAAGTTTCTGTGGAATAAGAACGATTCTTTCCTCAAATTTTGTGTCTCTCGTATGTTCCGATTTAATCGTTTGTTGCCGTCGTGAGAGTTTTGCCAAAACCACATCTACAGCTGAGGGTAGATGGAGAGTTGGAGATGGAGGAAGGCCTTGGTATTTGTGCTTTAATATAGACGAATAGTTGGTCACGTGATGTAAAGGGGATGAGAGAGAGAGATTTGTAATGAAGGAACTTGTGCCACCGCAACAGACTTTATAGCCCCTCATAAACAGTGATATTGGATCTGGCGTTTTTCACGTCCACTGCAGAGACAGAAATCTGCTTAATTTGTGCAGATATGTTGGAAATATGCACATGTTAATTGCGGCAGGGTTAACAATGGACGTGTGTCGGAATTGTTGATTGTCGAGAACATAAAGGTTTTTAATGTTTCGTTTTGGAGTTCTATTTTTGAAGTCGGTGGCTGGACATTAGATATAATAAAGTTTTTGTAGAGCATATTCTTATATATATAGGAATCTCTCATAATGGCAAGTTTGAATAGAAATAATGGAAATGCGAGGACTGGATCCTGTGTTAAGCCATAGACAGCTGCAACCCAATCTGAAAACTTACCTCTTGCACTGATGTTTACCTTCTTTCCACAGAAGAATTTTGTATCCCTAAGTTTTGAAGAAATCAGTTGAAATCAGCTTTATAGAGGTTCTATTGTAAGAGCTTAGAGTTTCGTGTGGTTGATTTGTTTCTTAATATATTATTAGCTTTTGTTCAATTACTTAAATGTTAATTCTGCATATTTATTTATGGATCTGAATTTAAATTTTGATTGACATATAATTAGGTACTGCGATTGGTTGACACTGATATCTGACCTGCATCCAAGAAGCATCCATGACCCCGTATGACCTCTCTGACTTTTGGAGTAATTGAGCGTCCGTGATCTTCCAAAATCTTCATTTCAATTTCAAACCAACCAAGACCATCGACTCCCACGTTAACCAACATTTGGCCATGTCTACTGCCACCTCTTGAGAGCTTCTAATTCCCACTCGCCAATTCCTTCGGTCCGTCCCGTGACATGATCCGGGTCTTTGTGCGTCATAATATGTCCTTGATTTGAATGGATGCCGGAGATCGGAAACGCGGTCTAATTGCCTCTTCTTTGCTTCGAAAACGTATTTTTCGCTTTCAAAGTTTTCATGATCTGGCTTCCAGATGCTCGGAGAATTGCATCCTGTTCTGAAAATGACCTGATTCAGAAAGGGGCAGCACCGGAGAGAGAAGAGAGAGAGAGAGAGAGAGAGAGAGAGAGAGAGAGAGAGAGAGAGAGAGAGAGAAGCGGGAGAAAAGGGAAGGAGAGGAGAATGACTATTTTGATTTGAGGAGTCTTTGGTTTTCGTGTCAATTTCTGTTGGAGCGAAAATGTGATTTTAAATGTTTAATCAAATGACGGACTAACTTTTGACTGTATATCGAGGGCAGTAAGACTGTATACTCGACTGTGGAAATTTTTATCGAGACCATTTCCATTACCTGACGGAAACAATGCATTTGTCTCTTCGTTGACTCAGGTGATGTTGCGATAACAGTTGGAGTTACGTGCTGTTTTTCTTCTGTCACCTGTAGAGGTGTGTATGCGAAGCGAATAATTTGCGTGTAGATATTAGATATTAGGAAAATGAAAGACTACGATGATGACGACGACGACGAAATGCTGTCTGTTTCCTGTTTTAATAGGTTTATTTTAGAGACGCTGCAGTGTTTTCTGGCAGCAGACCACTGCTTACATTGCGAATTCCACGGAAAATATTTTTATGTCTTTCTTTTATTCGTCAGTTGTTTCGCCTCGTTGATTTTCAATTAGAGTTCGGATGACATCGAGGGGAGGATAAGGGCGGCAGGAGGGCGGGGGTGGGGGTTATGAGAACTAGCGTCCCTCTACCGATCGACGAAGCAATGAGTCGAGGAGTGGCACGTGACCGCAGTTTTCCTGATCGAATTATTGATGTCCAAGGTGGATGGAGTTTTTTGCGACGATGTCCTTTTTTGCCATCGTTGTAGCTTCTTTTCTTCGTTTGCTCTGTTTGGAAGAGGGAGAGGGAAAGGGAGACTGAGAGGAAGGTGAATCGTTGGTATCAGTAGCGATAGCAGTGATATCGTAGGGCAGCAACGAGGATGTCAATATGAACACAGCGGTGGAAATAATGGTAATATCTGTAACAGTAAAACATTACGGTGATTATGCCCTCCCAGTGGCGGCGCTAGGCATGGGTTGAAGATAGCTTCCCCCTCCCATACACAGTGCGCTAAATGCCCCTTTAATGCTACGAGAACATTTTGCTTCTCGGCATTTTCCCAAAAGATTTCGCTCTATTTGTACAGTAGAGGGGGTAAGGTTGCACGCCTGATTTCGTTATTTAAAAAATAGTTTTACATTGATTAACAATTTACAACTAACTGATGAATTGCAAACACTGTTGTCCCTAGGACCTAGGGCTGGGATTTTCAGGTGGCGGCCCGCGGGCCAGATCCGGCCCGTCTCGGGGTGTGAAATGGCCCGTGAAATTATTGAAGTAACCAACTGGTCTAATACATACAAAATATTGTAACATGTCTTATTTTCAACTTACCTATTTTCTATTACTTATGAACTATATCTTTAACTTGAAAATTTTTCACCTGACCCTTGGGCAGCGGTCATTAAACTATTTGGCCTTTCATGAAATTTAGTTGAATAGCCCAGGCCTTGTGGGGCTTTTGATATATACTTTTGATGATTATCGTGAATATTTAACAGGACTCGACCAATCGGAATCGCTTCCTTGTCGTTAGTTGTTCCTTCCCCCACAGGGACTAGATAAAACAGAAGTCGTCGTTCGCGATGCGTCCCTAGGTGGCGCCAGCGGAGACTCGATGCATGTGTTATGCCACATTTAGTCCGCGTAGACTGTTTATCAAGCGTTTAGACGTAATGAAGAGAAGCATTACTCATAGACGGAGAAAGAGGAATCTGGTGCTTCACGGGCCCTTGGTTTCGCTGCTTTTGCCGAATGAAGGCTTTGAAGGCCTTTCAATCTGTTGGTTATTGAAGCAAAGCCGCGATTTTCCGCTTAAAATGGCTGACTGCTTTTGTGTATAAAACAGATGTAGGATATACTAATAAAACGGGATATGGATGTAGGCAATCTCCCTTAAGACTGCATGATCCATAGTGGTACATGACCTTGGCTGCTTTGTTGTATTGGTTTTCGGGCCTGTAACATGAGTACAGCGATGACATGGTATAGACTTTGGATAGGGATATATTGGTGGTTAAAATGTGGTTTAGAAGCCTGGAGTGAGCGTACATAGAGTGGGATTAGAACAGGAATTGGATAGAATCTGAATCTAATCTCAGCGCATTCCCATGTACCAGCCACTCCTCCGGTCTCGTTCATATACTCATGTCCAGATGTCCAGTACTGGATTGGCTGAGCTTACATTAGATTATGAGTCTGGTGAGGACTTACAGTAGGCACATACGCATTTAGGCCATGTGCAGATTCTCTGGCAGCCATCAATATAAATAGAGCTAAAGCATTAGGATGGGGACGAGGAGAGGGTGGGGCCGAGCATGGACTACTAAATGAAATGGACGGATTACTGTCTAAGGTTTCTTACTCCAGAGGAGACAGAAATACATCTTCACGATGTAAATAAACGGTTTAAGACGCAGTTAAATGCTAGCAACAATGCAGTTGAAAGCACAGATTTCTAACAACAACATGATAGTAAAGCTAAAAACATTAAGGTATTAGGCCTAATTGTTTGGCAGCAGTAAGTGTAATAGTGGATAGATTGCCACACACTTGCTTGCTTACTCCATTTAGATCACTAAATCTCTGTATTTGCCTGCAACTGACTTGACCATAAAATACAATGGAAGCAAGCTCAAGCAATTCTGCAATCAGAAGAAGTCAGACCAAGTTATTTGTCCTGCACTGCTATCCACGCGTCTTGCCATGTACCTTTCATCAACTATTAATAAAACATCCCTATTGTATTTATTCGGCTTAGAAGTCCTTAATATTAAACAGGTTGAGTTGTCTAGTCAAGTATTGCTTCTTTAGGCGCTTTGTGGATTCGAAAGGGAAGACAGTCACACGGCAACTATTGTTCTTTCGGAGTCCTATAAGCAGAAGAACTAGATGTAAATATCATAGAGTTTAGTTCTGTGAGTTTGTGAGAGTAATAATTATAAAACTCGTTTTCATATCTATAAATCCTGTTGTAGGCCAATAATCAACCAGATATCTTACTACGCGCGGCTCTTCTCTTGATCGCCCTGCTAGGCATTCCGCCAGATATTCGCCAGGACTTTCATTTAGTTGATGTCCCTCGTTCTCGTACAGTTATTGGCGTTGGTGTGTAGTATGAAATGGCTGGTTGTGCTAATGGCGATTATGTCTCCAAATGTTAGTAAACCGGCTGCGGAATTCTTTATCAACATTATTTCGTGAAACCAGCACATTATTGATGTGATCAGTTGGTAAATAGGACGGATACGGAATTACGCGATAGTTTCTTTATGTGAAAACTCTGTACTTATATTTGTATAGCAGAGAATGGATCTTTGAAAGCCAAGCGGACATTCTGGATTCGTAGTTGCAAATTAAAATTTTACATGATTTTTGAAGCACCATGCATGGGAAGTGATTTTAGCGTATATACACGCGCGTTAATTCACGATCTTCTATTCACGCTCTCGTTCGACCGTTTATCTGCGGTCATTTTTGGGCGAATTTAGAGAGAAGTAGACGCAGAGATTGGCCCAGGGGCGTTGCGCGGTTGAGGCTGCACACATTAAATTTTCATCACTCCCGTTTCGATGGTGTTCCCCAAAAGCTATCCATTAGGGCAATTTACCCTGTTCTCGGGGCCTTTGATATTCTTCTCTTTACCTCGTTCCTGGCGTCGTGTTCGATTTTGTTTCTCGCATTGTCGAGGAGGCGACGAACGTTTCCTACTCGGTGCGGAAAAGATCTGAAGCAAACCGAACCATGGGGTTCGGTTTGCTTCAGATCTTGCATCGGGTCTTGTCGATCAATGCGCGCCCGAGGTCCTAAGCCGTCCGATCAAATAAAAAACACTGATGAAGATTTGTGGATGAATTATTTTTGGACTTGCCCTGTAATTACGTTTCTTAAAGTTCAAAGTTCAAGTTGACTGCGGAGGAGGGGTGCTTACATGCGAACGCTGGGAGATTAATTCTAATCATTTCTTCATTTTGACCATTTGGCCATTCGTTTCGTTTTCATTCTGAAATTTCTTAGCCAGTTTCTGCTCTCTGCATAGAAAACACGTTACTCTATTGCCTTATTGAAGTATCTTACCATAGAAGCATCTTTGGCGTAACCAAAAGGGGCACCGGGCCCCAGGTGGATGTGCTCTATTTCGAACCCTGTAGGTCGAAATTGAGAATGATAGTGTTGGTTATTCTTGCAAATGTTAAAGCAATGAAGAGGGAACAAGAGGAAAATGTGGATTTTGTAAGAGAATTTCTTCAACTCGATCAGATTTTTACATATCTAGGGCCTAATCACCCTCTATTCAACAGGCCTTCAATTGGCTTCTCTCACACAGCAAATTAATGATAAAACTTGTTTTTGATATCTATAAATCCTGTTGAATAAGATGAATCAGATATCTTAATATGCGGCTCTTCCCTCGATCGCCCTGCTAGGAATTCCACAAGATATTCGGCATGACATTCATTTAGTTGATGTCCCTCGTTCTCGTACAGTCAATGGCGTTAGTGTGTAATATGAAATGGCTGGGAGTGCACTATTTCGAACCCTCTCGATCGAAATTGAGAATGATGTTATTGATTATTCTCGCAAGGCTTAAAGCAATGAAGAAGGAACAAGAGGAAAATGTGGATTTTGTCGGAGAATTTCTTCAAATCGATCAGATTTTTACATATCTAGGGCCTATATATCCTTCTATTCAACAGGCCTTCAATTGCCTTCTCTCACACAAGGAATTAATTATAAAACTTGTTTTTGTAATCTGTAAAACCTGTTGTACAATGAACCAAATATCTTAATATGCGGCTCTTCCCTCGATCGCCCTACTAGCCATTCCACAAGATATCGACTTTGTAGACATTTGACAGAGAATAGATTTCTGGAAGACTTTGTATAGTGTCGTTTGACATAGCTCACCATTTGGGGGGGGGGCATTTGGAACGCTCTCCAATAAAACTTAATTATTTTGAATATTTTCCCCTCATGTGCGTTGATGAACATTGTCATTTGTGAATGTCGAGTGTCGATTACTGCAATGCTATGTCAACTGTAAGCATTGGAATTCTGTTGATTCTACTCGGGTTGCTTACCTGTACGTCAATGAATGCCTAACCTATATACAGAAGACTGTCTTGGTTCAGATTATATTAAAAGAGTTATGATAGGATTTAAGAATTATCTGTCCAATCCACAGTCGCGATGCAGCTGCCGTTCTTGTACATTCCAGGTTGGGCTCTTATCAGTGTCTGCATGTATGCTGCCGTTTGCTCTGTGGCTTGAAATCCGTTACTGTAGGCTACAGTCGTCCGTAAAGGCATAAGACCCGTCGCTAGGGGTCGCCTGCTTATTTCTGATTTCTTTATCGTTACGTCACGACATGTTGTGTCCGAAATATTTCACTTTTGGCGGAGGGCATCGGAGTGCAAAATGGTGGGAAAGATGTATTGTATGCTCATATGTTATACGCCAGAATAATGAAAGAAATATGGGAAAACGGCTTAATGGAAAATGGAGATTTTCAAATGGCAGCTGGGAAATGGTCAGAAGATGTTTAAAAATGGTCAGAATCTGACAGATAATATGGCATTAGAAAAAAGAGATAAAACACTGTGCTCATGAATGAAAATCCATCGTGGAAAAAAGACATAAAGCTTTTAAAAAGGTTCAAAGATTGTCAGTGGATGCCATAGTCTAAGTTAGGAAAAACGTTAATGCTGTGGACTATAACAACATTAGAAAGGAGGAGAGAGAAAGGAGGAGAGAGAGATTTGATTGAAACATAAAATAATGACCGGGAAAGTAGATGTGCCATGCGATCGATTCATTACATTAGCACACTATAACAGCAAAAGAGACCACAAATGCTATATTGTTTAAGAATCGCGTGGAACCAACGACGAACATCTTAGTGCAATGATTGTGGACAAATGGAACAGTTTAGACGAAGAGACAGTGACAGTTGAGACAATAAATCGATTCAAAAGTTAGACACGAGATTGATTAATATTAGAAATAGACGGTGTGCTCAGGTACAGATTTTAAAGACTTTAATTATGATTTATTACTGAGTGACCAAAAGCTGTAATAAAACACGGACAGTTCAAGGACGGAAACGGAAATATATCAACGAATGAATGCAATAACAACAATAAGTGAGTAAGCAATTTAATAGGTATGATAGTAATAACTGGGTTTTAAGTGGTTTAGTAGGGGTTTTGCTGAATAGCACTGAAATTCAGGCTCAAACTTCTTCAGACACATAATATTATTCAAAGAGCTGCGGCGGTCCTCAAGAACCAGCCTTGCGGTCCGGACTGTGGACCGCGGGTCGCGGCCTGAGTAGACTACCTCTGCTAAGCGCTAACAGGAAGTGACGTGCACATTTACCGGAATAACGAATTATGAAAGGGACATTTATATAGCGGATATTCGTGACGTGAGTCATGTGAAGTCGAGAGCGCGTTGTTTGTCGGTCGGTCGGTTGGTGCCTCGGCGGTGTTGAGTTTCGGTGCAATGACATGAAAGCGCTATATAAATCGCGATTACAATTCCGGTGCGAGGAAATTCTTGTGCTGCCAAATTAGAGGTCAGAGGGGAGGGGTGAGAAGTGGATAGCTGTGCAACAAAACAGAGAATCTGGTTGACTTTGATTGACAGTTGGCGAATGGCTTAATGAACTGGAAGGATGCGCCATTTGATTCCAGAATGAGAGGCGTTCGCCTTTTAGATGACTGATTCATCTTACAACAGGTTTTATAGACAACAAAACGCCATTTATAATTAATTCCCTCTGTGAGAAAAGCCAATGGAAAGCCTATTGAACAGTCGCTGTTTAGATATGTAAAACTCAGCGAATTGAAGAGATACTAGGACAAAAACCACATTTTTGCTTCATCTCCATCTTTATTGCTTGAAACCCTACAAGAAAATCCAATTTTGGTCGTCTCAATTTCGATCTACAGCGCTCAAAACAGGGCACCCTCCCCAGCCATTTCATATTGCACACTAGCGCCAATGACTGTACGAGAACGAGGGACATCAACTAGATGAAAGTCCTGGCGAATATCTTGCGGAATGCCTATAGTAGGGCGATTGAGGGAAGAGCCGTGTCCGAAGGCAGAAACGGATGACAATTTCACGAACGCTCAGACTTTGTGGCGATTCAGTGTTCAGGTTCTTTGTTTTTCTTTTGCTTTCGTTTGTTGTTTAACGAACTGCTCTGTTTGATCTAATTACTTGTTGCTTTCAATGGAGGATGACACTTGAGGTGTCAGGTCATTGGAAGAGGAGGTGGGGGTAGAAGAGACTGCAATTTCCTCAGTTCTTTCTTTATGTACCTGGATTCAGTGGCGTGGCCAGGATTTTCGGAAGGGGGGTTTGGTTTTATCATGACCAACTTCGAAAAATCTTGACAGGCAAAAAGGTCGTCACCTTAAATCTTTACTCTATAGCGCTTACAGATTATTTTGCGTCGGCAGCCAAGGAGTTGACCCCCAAAACCGCGTCCTAAAATTAAAAATCTATGGAAGCACACTTTAAAAATTTTCGTCAGCAGCCAATGGGGGTTTTAACCCCCAGTCCTCCCTTGGCTACACCAATGTCTTGATTTATGGTTTACCTCTGTCCGTTTCTTAATTCCTGTTATTTAAATTCATCCAAATTAATGGGGCGAGGGGGGTTGAGCCACTTCAATAGTCATCAAAACGATGTAAATATTTGGCAATATTGTTTCGACAGGATCTCGTCCTATCAAGATTCACCAGCAATGCATGTACATCGGGAATTAAGCCCCGACTCCACCGTTAGCCACAAACAGATTTCAGCGCTTGACTTTGGTGCGCACTGGCGGACATATTCGTGCGAATTCTTATATAAATGGAAGTGGAAATGGGGGCAGACAGAGGGGTCGGACCTGAGTCTGGATTCCGCGGATTAGCCGTGATGCGTTATTTACAGGCATTTGGATTGACGGAGAAACGAATTCTCTGGCATCAATTGTAATTTTGCGTGATCTCGATGTAGAGAAATACTGGATAAGGAGACGTTACGGAAAATTATTGGAGGAATGGAAAGAGGAATGGCGGAGTGGGAAAGGGATCGGTTGGCAGAAAAACGCCGGAATCAGGCTGGAAGTAGGGACGCGGAAGGGCGAATTCAAGTGGAAATGGATTGTCAGTTCTAAATGCACTACGGCCTAACAAGTCTGCATTGATTCAAATCAATCAATCATCTTGCACTCTCGTTTGAAAGTGAAAAAAACTGCATTCCATCCACACAACGTACGCTGAGCCGAGTAACTGCGAATGTCTGAGAGCACAGCGTCTGCAATCTAATCACGTCAAAGAACTGGCACGGTAAATGCCTAGATTGACGAAGCAAATGAGGATCGTATATAGACGCTGCGAATCACGTGACATATTACAATATATTTGCAGAGAAGATGGCAGATCTCGTAGGTGTTTTAAATAAGGCTTGAAGCATTCCAATGGCCTACTACAGCGTGCTATGAGAGCTGCTTCGAATTTAGTTAGAAGCAATTGCACAGATGCAAACGGGTTCTGCAGAATAGACTGCGGATACATCCTACATAGGATGGATGGATGGATGGAAAGAAGGACGCATGGATGGATGGATGGATGGATGCTGGAAAAAGACTCGACGGATAATGGTGTGACTTACGCGCACTCAATCAATCACCGATTGATTGATCGCAGAAGAATGAATGAACAAGCGGAACGACTGATGGACGGAGCGCTCAGTCGAAGAACGAAACGAATGAAGCGGCGTGGAATGGAGCGGACGAGAAGAGGAGCGGCCGCTGGGCGGGGGGGAGGCACCCACCGTCAGATAACCCCCCCCCCTCTACCCCCCGGAAAACACGACAGATGCATACGCAAACAGAGCCAGACGTAGTGCAAAGTAATAGAATGCACTGCATTTTCCCAGAGCCCCCATTCCCTCCTCTTCCTTTTCCTCCTCACCCCACCCCACCCCATCCTTTCTTTTGGAGATTAGCGAAGATTGAGAAACGAAGAAAAGAACTGGACGATTGGAGGAGTGGGAGAAGGAGGAGGAGGAGGGGAAATGGGAAGAATGAAAGGGCATTGACTACTGTGCTGTGGTAGAACCGTAGCAGTTCACCCCCTGCCCCTCTCTGTCTCTCTCTAGGGAACCCATTTGACGGTCAGACGGCTTTGGTGGTATCGGTGGATCGTGGGTGTGGCGAGGACTCGACTGACCTCTCGGCATCTCTCCAACAGCACGGTCGGAATTTCCTTTATTCAGCGTAGTCTTCCTCTTTTCTGTCTCTCTCCCGTTATGGGATTTCTGCAGTCCCCTCGGGGGTGGGGGTGCCCAGACCTCGCTGACAGACCTGGAAAACATTTCCCAAGGTGGTCGATTGCCAATATGCTATCACGAAGTCTAACATTTATTACTTGTATTTTGGGGTTTTGTCATTATTATCAGTCGCCTTGGCTCACCTATAACAGTCTATTTAACAGGACCATGCACAGTAACGCCTACTCAAAGTTGACTACCACGCCTTAGTAGGCAAATGAATAATAGGACTTCCTTTGTAATTAATGGACCCGAACAAGCAATGGAAGACGCAATGTGGACCGGCGACAAAAAAGTTTGAATATTGCGGAAGTAGACTTTCTATGTTGTCTCTAATAAACTTTATTATTAATCGAGGATAATATTTTCTATTGATTTTGTCTTCTGTTTACAATTGTCTGAAATCTGAATAGTATTCAGGATACTTGCAATGTACAAATGACGAGTCAAATAATTACTCGTCATTTGTGCATTGCATTGACTGAATACAATCGATTTGCTGGTTTTCTTGCGAGAAATCTTGAGAATCTTCGAATGGGAGATTGTTAACAGCAGCATTGCAGCGGTCACAAATAATTTATACGAATGCAATTCTGTGGATAATTATCTATCACCATGATGGGAATAGGCGTTTAATACGGATTGATGGACGCTCTGAGAATTGCTTCCACGATAGAAATGGACACTGGGAACTATTTGAATGCGCATTTGGCGCTACATGAATGACTCACGTGACTGCCATTAGAAAACTTTTTCAAAGTTCTTGCGTTAAATTGTATAACAGTAATGACGACGACGACGACGACGATGATGGTGGTGGTGATGATGATGATGATGATGACGACAACGACGTAGATGATGACCATGATGGTGATCTCAGTGATGATTGCAATGATGATGATGATGACGATGACAACTACAACGCAGCGCACATGGTTTTAGCGATGATTGCGATGAGTATGACGATAAGGATATGATGACAACTATACTATGATGATGATGATAACGATGATGATAATGACGACGCTGATAACAGTTCGCCTTTCTTTTCCTCTGTCGTCGTCGTCGTCGTCGTCGTTGTATTAGTGGCAATTTCTTCCGAGCGACTGACTTCATCACGTGTTCCGTGATTCGATAGCCTTGCCCTTCTCCTCCACACCCCTTTACCCCCACCCACCCACCCACCGATCGATCCACTTAGCACCCACCCATCCACCCGACTCTTTTCCTCAGTTCCGATGGCTGGAGAGGGTGGGCCCGATGGCTTCAGACATCGTACAATTGTCTTCTTTGCTCGTATTTCTTTTCTACTCTTTTGCAGCGCAAGGGATTATGGGAAGTCCCTGCGGCAGATTGGGGAAACAATTGGCAGCGAACTGTGGGAACTCTTTGCAGGGACTTATGGAAACACTTAGTTAGAAGAAAGTAAGTAAGTAAGTAACCACAGGCGGATTTAGAGTTCAATATTTGGGTAGGCTAGCATGGAGGTCTGGGGGTGTCATCCAGCACGCGATAGACCTGGTGTTGATGGAAAAAACAATGTTGTTTGTTATGGTGGGATTAGTTGGGTAGGTTTAAGCCTACCCTAGCCTCTAATAAAATCCGCCTATGTAAGTAAGTAAGAGAGAAGCTGAAATACGGCGCTAGTCTTCTAGAATGGCCACCGATGACTTCTTTGATTACGATGATTATGACGACTACAGTGAGGTGACGAAAGCCTCTTGCCGCTGACTAATAATCCTCGGGGGTGGGTTGAGGGGTGGGGCGGAGCGGGGTTCACGTGCTTTTAGTGTGAAGGGAATCTATCCCGACGAGCACCGGAAGTAATCGATCGCCCTATAGAGTCTCCTTTGATCGTCGGATTTTTCTGACCGCCTCGCCTAAGTCCTCGGCGTCCTGTACGTCGTATTTCAGCGCCATCGGTCATCGATATCTGCGCATTGAATCGAGCAGTCAGGTCACGTGACAGCCGAAGGCGACCGAGACGAACGACGCCGCAATTAAGAGACATTGTTTCCACGCATTCACCTCATCCCCTCCTCCTCCTCTTCCTCCTCCTTTTCCTCCTCCTCCTCCTCATACTCCTCCGTTTTCTTCTACTGCATCGAATGACATCCGCTCATCCATTTTGATTAATTAATTCTCAAGTGCAGGCGTAGGCAAGTAAGTAAGCGGCGTCACGATGTCGTTGAAAGCGCCACCTAGCGATTCGTCAATTAGACGCTTCGTTCGGTCAATTCAGTCGCCGTTGTTTACTAGTGACGTCATTCGGGTCTATCATCGTCGTCATCATCGGTCGTTGTTTTAGTGTCCTGAGGCAAAAGAGCATTTGACTGAACGATTCGTCGTCGAGTAGATCAGTCATCGGTCAGTCATTAGGACGTCATGGTCATAGTAAGGAGTCATTCGGGCGTCATGGGGTTAGTGAGGCGTCATCTGGCGTCATCCCGTCGTCATCCGCCCTTCGCTGCTGCTGATACTGCTGATGTTTCGTGGCAAAAGAGGGAGGTGTCGAGGCTCCGATGGCCTATCAGGGGCCAATGGCCCATCCGGGGCCGATGGCCCATCCGGGGCCGATGGCCCATAAGGGGCCAATGGCCCATCAGGGGCCGATGAAGAAATTTACGACGCATCGACTCGGACGAGCGATTTCAAAGTGCACCCCGAAGGAAATTCACCCATTTGGCTGTCCAGGCGGAGGGTGCCTTATAGTGAAAGGGGTTTACATCCCTCTCTTCCTCCTCCTCCTCCTCCTCCTCCTTATCCTCCTCCTCCTTATCCTCCTCCTTATCCTCTTCTTCTCCTCTGAGCAAGAGAGAGAGACAGAGACAGAGACAGAGAGATAGAGAGACAGGGCCGTGGAGTGGCGCCATCTTATGTTTGAATATTGCGCGAGATCGATGAAAACGCGACGCCATGGCAACCAGTCACGTGACCGAATAGGCCATTTTGTCGATCAGTTAGTCAGTCGTCGGAAATTGTGGAGTGGATAATAAAGGGATAGAAATCTCTGTTCTGTTTTTTCCGATGCTTGTTTCCATCACAGTATACAACAGTCACTGGTGTCGGTCGATGTCTTAACACTGAGCAAAGCACCGGATTTGGTCAGTTATGTAGGCTAACTGATGCACAAAATGATGCCATTGAAATAACTACAAACTACATAAAGGCCTATGTAAGGCATGCGGAGTTTCAGTTGAATATTACATTGTCCAGTATCTTGTAATTTGAATAGATGTAATTTGTCACTAGTAATTCGCTCTAGTTCTCACTCGATATATCCTAGATTCAAAATGCCTCAATTCTTCCATTGGGTCTGCATTACTATATGCCTGTTAACTTTATTCCGTTCTGTATATTTTAGTAGTTTCGTATCTGCAAACTTCAATGAAAAAGTGGCGTCCCACTGGGACCCAGCCTCTATACTTTTTCCCTTCCATAGCCTACGCTCTCAGAAAGTGTCGGGGGGCAGGGGCGTCTATCCCCCCTTTTTTCATTGGAGCAAGTTCCCCCCCCCCCCCAAACCTGACATAGGCGTTCTGGGACCGCGGAGGCGGGGGGCGCGAAGCGCCCCCGCAGGCGCCGAAGGCGCTCGGGGTGATTGCGGGAGGGGCGGCTTTAGGACCTCCCGTCACAGGGGTCCGATGGTATAACCCCCGGAAAAATTTTGAAGTTGCAGATGCTCGTAGGTGAGTTTTAGTGGAGTTTTGGCACACAATTCACAATTGAGCACCTGATACATCATGATTTTTATCTTAGACCATGTAATTTTTTGCTTATTTTCTTAATATCAATCCATGATGATGGGATGATGGTGGAAAAAAGTGTTGACGAAACATATTACAACTTGCAATTATGTGAGATTTTCGCCAACAAACAGAGAAAAAGTACAATACATGCTAATGGCCTAATGCTATTTAGGCTACTTCTGTCTGAGCTGTCTCTGTCCACTACGCACCACAAGTAGGCTATTTGGAGTCACTGCAATGTTCAACGTATGATGACTATGAGTCTATGACGACGTCATATCTTATCATACATCAACTTCAACGTCATAGAGATGATAATTTGTAATCGGCAGATTATGAACCACAACGACGTAATTTTCCCTCGAAAGTTCTTTCAAAAAAATTTCCCTTTCCCCCCCATAAATCAAAAAATTCCTTCCCTCCCTCTTTTTTCGTTGGAGCATTTGCTCCAAGGCTTATGTGGTGTAGACGCCCCTGGGGGGGGGAGCATCTTGAGCGTAGCGGCCTAATAAAAGTTTACGCCTATGTTTTGTCGTGTGAATTCTGAGGAATATGATGTTTGATGGCGCTATATAACTCTGTGATTTAGTGGATCTGGCTTCCAAATACGGTTCGATGGGTGAGGTCGAGGTCGGAAACGACTCCGTCATGAAGTCGAGGTCGTCGTCAAGGTCATCATCAAGGTCAGGGTCATCATCGTCTTCCAAAGGAAGTCCGTCGACTGACCACTCGCCTCCTTCAGTTGAAGGCTTTCGTGGCAGAATGCAGCAGTTGATAATCAACCGGAATGAGCTGTTTGGACTTTTGCGCACCGGGGCCTGGAGGTCTGCGGTGGAAGAAGAAGGTGCATCATTCGATCCTCACCACGGAGGACTTCTGTCTCCAATCGCCTTCAGGTCATCCGCCGCATACTTCGTCGTCAGAATCAGGATCTATTCCACCTTTGCCATCTACTTCCAGGTACACGTACGATAGATATAAAGGTAAAGGTTGTCCCGTACTCGAACTGTGTCCGGCGCTGATCTCCGTGTAATAGACAAGCAACAACGCAATTAATCTAGACCAGGGTTGTCAAGACTTTTTGGGCGGCGGACCAAATGACATGTCTTCCATTTCCTCGCGGGCCAAATGCATAAATGCTTGTCAATATTATATTCCAAAATCTGAGCTATCTAAAAATCTGAAGTAAAATGACAAAAACAATAAATGGCCATATACTCATTACATTATTTACATTGATTTCATTACAACCTATTGTTGTAACTATATATGACAAACCGTATTCTAGTCATGCCTAACAGAAGCAGTTACATTTCAAACTCTGTTAATGGCGAAGAACTGAAGATCAACTTGAAAACATATAAAGTTAGATGATGGCCAATGTAGATGGGGAAGCTGATGAGATGTGACATTGCTTATTTTTCACTAGTTTAGCAATGTCTGGTCTTAAACCTGCAGCCAAAGCTACTCTCAAATTTACCGAGGGTTTTGCTAACTAACGAAAGTATGCTAGGTGAGTATATGGCTGCATAGGTTTGAATATAAGAACACGTATATATTTTGACCATTTGACGAAGAATACATTTTTAAAAAGACTGTGTATCGTGTGGTTTGAAATGGCTCACCCTTTTCGTGGCATATCAAACTCCCTAGAATAAAATTGCGACAGAATATATTGACAATTCTAGTCTAGAACGATTTGACACAATGAAGATGGAAGCAAACGAAAATGTAGTTTTAATTTGTTTCATCACTCCTCTGAATTTTTGCATAAAGCCAGCTTTAACAATAGTCCTTCCATAGGCTCACCATTTTGTGGCATTTCGAAAGTTCTAGAATAAAATTGAGATGGGATATATTGACAATTCCGGAACTATTTGACTCATTAAAGATGGGCACACATGAAAATGTGGTTTTAATTCGTTTCAAACTCCTCTGAATTTTTGCATATCTATAGCTTGCTGTAACAATAGTCCTTCCATAGGCTTACCATTTTGTGGCATTTTGAACGCTCTAGAATAAAATTGAGATGGAATATATTGATAATCCCCGAATCATTTGACGCATTAAAGATGGGGACACAAGAAAATGTGTTTTGTTTAGGAGAATGTCTTCAAATCTCTGAGAGTATAACGTATCTATAGACCCAATGTTCGACATGCTTTGCATTGGATCCTTTCACACAGCAAATTGATTATAAAACTTGTTTTTGTTGTCTCTAAAACCTGGACCCATGAACATCTCTCTGTGTTGGTGTAGTATGGAACTCCAGCTTTGGCGCAACGATGCTGACGTAGTATTGCCGCTGTGTGTTTTTAGATTAAGACCTTTCATCCGGACGGGCTGGTGCTATACAGCGGTCGTCCTGGGCAGGACTTCATTGCCGTCGAACTGATGTCCGGACAATTGCGCTTCGCGTACGACCTCGGCAGCAGCCCCCGGGTGATCTTTGTCACCCTCCGACACCCCATCAGCGACAACAGGTGGCACGAGGTGGCCATACTGCGCCCCACCCTCAAGGAGCTGATCCTGCGGGTTGACAACGCCTCCAAGTCCGATGTTCTCCAGGATCTGCGATCGGTTTACTTCGATCTGGAAGAAGATATCTATGTTGGCGGTGCACCGGAATCAATGCTGTCCGCTCTCCATAAACAGGTCATTACTATTCTATGCTTTACAGACTCCTATCCTGCTCTTGCTTTTGGCATCTAGCTATAGAATTTGTCGAGGTAATAATAATAATAATAATAATAATAATAATAATAATAATAATAATAATAATAATAATAATAATAATAATCTATTCCCATTGAAGGCATAGACTTTAATCATCACTAGATAAAGTCTGTGGTATACAGTAGAATTTCGTTATTACGTTCTTAGCGGACCTGTAAAATTTAGTACGTTATATCAGACAGAGGTAGGTCGTATCCAATACCATCCAATACGGGACCGTATTATATTGTGGTACGTTCTAGTCAATTACTCGTTATAGCCGAGTCAGTTATTACGAAGTTCTACTGTATCTAAGAGTGAATCCAGTTTTCCACCATTTTACAAGTATTGTGTATCAATGATATACTTACTCTTTGCTAAATTTGTAAATGTGATGATGGAGAGTAGATGTTTGGAAGAATGTGTATAGTGTCGTATATAAAATGACTGACAGATGCGCCATTTCGAACGTCGTCGAGCAAAATTGACGTCGATTTGTGCAATTTCATTACGTTTACTTGATTTTTTGGTGACAAAGCGCGTGGTTTATTTTCCCAATTAATTGAAAGATGCGAAAGTTCAAAGTGCAGATTCACAGAGTGCATCGAATGGACTTCGATTCAATCGGACACCATGGCAAAATAGTTTGCTGTTAAACTTTGCGCAGTGTTTATTCTAGGCATTCTCGATGGGGGCTGATTCCCTCCTAAGTTTTAAATTCCTCCCTCAAATTTTGACATTTTGGCAAATAGTATGACCTCACAATGTTTCTGCCCCCCCCCCAAAAAAAATTTAAACTTCCCCAATGTCTAGGTGGTTAGAAGCCTAGAATATCCGCTGGCCGTTAAAGCAGCTCATACAACCATCACAAAAATGTCGAAATCTGACAAAAGGCATTCATTTCAATATTTGCGCTCAGTTTTGATGGATTTCCTAAATACGTCAGAGTGATGGGTTCAGGAAATAAATTCATGTTTCGTGTTCCTTTATAGTTATACAGATAAACAGTAAAAAAATTTGCAGATCCAAAAATGTTCAACATGAATGCGCATCTCGAAGCGACCTTTCGGGGACCTCTTGGATGATGGGGGGAGGGGGAAGGGGCGGTGTACAGTGTCGTTAAGCGCTGCTGCCATGCTGTGCTGTTACCAATGCTGTACGCCGGTCTATTAATATTTGATACGAGTGATTTACGGACTGCTCTTATGGACGCGCTTATCCAACTTATATATATATATATATATATATATATATATATATATATAGCCTACATATATATATATATATAGGCCTACATATATATATATATATAGGCCTACATATATATATATATATATATATATATATATATATATATATAAGTGGCAAAAAAAAACTGGACTAGTCACATTAGGTTTGGCATTTAATATAGTCCGGGGTTTTTTGCGCACCCTAATATATATATATATATATATATATATATATATATATATATATAATAAGGGATCAGGAAATTCGTAGTTGAATACAGTAGAACTTCGTTATTACGGAATCGGTTATAAGTACTGGTAACTTATGAAGTATACTCGGTTACAACGTAACGCAATGGACGATTCCTTGTGGTGCGCTTCCGTTTTGGATGGTTTTGGATATAACATATTAAAAGTGAGTAAGTAGATAGTATTTCGCATTGTCCCAATACAGGACTTGTCCAATACTGGACATCTTCCCTACACATATATACACAATTACACACACACACACACACACACACACACACACACACATATATATATATATATAATTATATATATAAGGAATTTATTATGTTGTTGTTATTATATTTATATAATAACGAAGCTTTTATAGAGTCTTTTCGGATGAATCATACACAGAATCATAAGAAATGTCAAGCACTTGACAGCAGCGACTCCTTAATTCAGCGGTTTGTGTTCTAGCATTAAACGGCAGTCATGTAACTGACACGTCCTTTGTTTTCCCGTCTTCTTCTAACAGGTGAGGTCTAGAGAAGGTTTCCACGGGTGTTTGGCGTCGGTTGACCTGAACGGAGAACTGCTATTTCTCAGCGAACAGAAGGCCAGCATACCTCGCGAATTCCATGGCCTCATCACGCACGACTGCGAAGGTCAGATTCAGTAATCTCCGTTCCTAGAGCAAAGGATCTACCTTATTCTACTTGCTTCTAGTCGAGAAGTATCTCTGATGCGTGTCAGTGTGTGTGTGCGTGCGCGTGTGTGTTCAATCCGCCTTTATTATGTAAGTAATGATATATCCTTAAAAAGCCTTGGGCCTAAATAGAAATAATTTTAGATGTAAATATTTATGAAGAAAGAGTACTGTCTAAGTTACCTAGGTTTGAACTACTGCATTGCGGTCTGTCTGTCTGTCTGTCTGTTTATCTCCCTCTTTCTCTCTCCCCCTTTCTCTCCCCTCCTTTCTCTCCCCCTCTCTCTCCCTTTCTCTTCTTCTTACAGTAGGAGACGAAACAGACAAAAGTCCAGCGATCCCAAGGTTCCTTAAAAGCTTTGCTTTGTTGATGAGGAGTTTGTCGTGTGAATGATTCGCCTCTCAGCGGAACGTTCTTTTATCATAAAAAGTAGGTCCGCGTGAAAATATATCCCCGTGCAATGTCACTGGTCACGAGACCTTGAGTGAATGCGTTCACTTGTAGATTAAGAAAGGACTGAGTGAATTGGGTTCAGGCCTACAGCGGCGTAAACCCGTTAACAAGGACTCAGGACCAGGGACGTAGCCAGGATTTTAGGTTGGGGGGGGGGATTGAAGCCCAAGATTTCCCCTGCACAACTCCTTCCCTCCAGGGATATCTCCCATCTGAGACCGACATGTGTGCTATGTTGTACCGCGACTGACAGATCTGTGCTATTGTGTATCTTTTTAAAATTGATACTCTGTTTGACATTGGACTATGTAAGGACTATTGCTACAGTAGGCTATAGATATGCAAAATTCAGAAGAGTGTTCAAACGAACTTTATCCTCATTTTCTTGACTTCCCATCTACGTTGCATCAAACCATACTAGAACAGTCGATATATTCTGCCTCAGTTTTATTTTAGAGCGTTCGAAATGCCACGAAAAATGGTCAACTATTTCAATCGACATTATAAAGTCTTTCAGAAATCTGTTCTCTGTCAATTGACTACAAAGTCGATCGAGAGATAAGAGGGGTCTTAAGATAGCTGGTTTCTTGTATCACAGGTTTTACAGACCACATAAATATTATAAAAATGATACCCTGTTTGACATTGGCCTGCAGAAAGACTATCCAGTCGATCAGCAAAGGTATTTTATGGGCTTTTCAATATCCAAGGTAAAATTCTTGTGAGCAAAGAAACGTTTGAGCCGGCAATGCTATTTTGGCTTGAATTCATCTGAGGGGGATAGCTTCAGGTTTGGGGGGACCCCCAAGCCCATGCCTAGCTACGTCCCTGCTCAGGACAACTAGAAGTGAACGTTCGTATTAATTGTATATGTCCGCAAAAGAGACTCTATTGAAATCTTTTGAATTCGTTGATACTTTTTGGTATTGGACATTGTGCTATAGAAATACATAACTACTACTACTACTACTACTACTACTACTACTACTACTACTACTACTACTACTACTACTACTACTACTACTACTACTACTACTACTACTACTACTACTACTACTACTACTACTACTACTACTACTACTACTACTACTACTACTACTACTACTACTACTGCGACGACGATTACTTTACTGCTGCTACTTAGCTTCAATAATACCAGACTCGGTGCTTTGTCTCTTTTTACGCGGTCTGACTAATCACTGAATAGCGATGAATTTGCATTGAGTAACGAGATCGGCCTCCCGGCGCCCAATAAAGTCGGAGTTTAATGGAGCCCCGGGGTCCGAGGGGTTCAGTTTTGAATGGGCCCCGGGGCCCATCGGGCGTCCGCATCTAAACGATAACAGCCGATAGATAAGCGGGGGAATTGGACTCCGAGGCAAAGGGAATTTCGCACCAGTTTCTCTGTGATGCAAGATAAGCAATGGCCGTGTGTCTACCGGATGCCACCTGCCATGGGCGATTGGGCGTAGCCAGGAATTCTGAAGTGCTCTGTCTAAAGGTGGCGCCAGTAGTTTAGACACGAGAGGACTGTGAAATTCGTGTGCAGTGGAGAGAAGACATCTGCTTGTTTGGTCACAGACTATAAAGGATTTTACCTGTCTTTCTATGGGATTTGGGGATATGGTTGGGGAGGTAGAATTGTGGGTGGGGTACAGTTACAAATCCCAAAGCCTTTTAGAAATAGAACAGTAGGCCCACCGCTAATATACTTTTACTTATGATTGTGGTTAACTAGATTGGTTTTATTTTCTCCATCAAAAGCACGAGAATGCCTCTCACTTCATGCATGTACCCTAGTCTATCCATTGTACATTATCCATCATCACCGTAAAAATCTAAAGCATATTCTACGCCAAACTCTTCTGTAGCCTTGGTAACGTCCCTTGCTATAGAATGTTGACGGCGATGGGATATTATCGTGCAGTTGTCGTCGTGATGACGTCACAGTTTTTCACCGGAAGTTGAGTCATTCGATTAGACATCGCTTTCGTCCGTCGAGAATTCTGTAAGAGATCTGCGAGAACGCAGCGCTCCTAACGACTTTCCAGGAAACTAGCGCAACGGCTTGTGGACCCCCCCCCCTGCCGAACGGTAAATTGCGCCGCGTCGGGCACAGGCGTATCGGCGCCAAAACTGCCGCTAGAGACAGCGGCGCCAAAACAGGAATCCCAGGAGCCCTCTGAAGACACATTCAACGCGTTCTTCACTTATTATGACCGCTCATTATCCTCTGCCGTGTCGCTCTGTCTGCCTGTCTGTCTGCCTGTCTGTCTGTCTCACTGTATATATATATATATATATATGTATATATATATATACATATATATATATCGTTTTCCTATTTTACACGTCCGTAGACTTTTGATAATTCTTTTACTTCGAGAGAGAGAGAGAGAGAGAGAGAGAGAGAGAGGAGGGAGGGAGAGAGAGAGAGGAGACTGGGTACTTAGATGGCAGCAGCGCGGTCCTCGTCAGGCACTCTGATGTCGTCGAAATTATTCTTCTGAAGATTTATTTCAGGTTCAGTGGCTGACTGTAGTCAGCTGTCCTGTCAAAATGGCGGCTCATGCGTTCACGACTGGAATTCATTTTCGTGCAATTGCGATATGACGTCATACACTGGAACGACATGCGCAGAAAGTTCGTTCATTCATTCGTTCATTCAGTCACTCATTCAGTCACTCACTCACTCAGTCACTCACTCATTCAGGCAATCAATCGTCCTTCCGTTCAGTTGCATGCGTATCTTGAGTTCTTTTGCCAAGTAACACTGAAAAACATTAAGCAATGTTATAGCACCAGTTGAGGAAATCTTTCGATCTCTTGTCCTCGCCTCTTATCTCGTAACAGCTTATCATTGAAGTTATTTAGCTCATAGTTCTTATCGCTAAAAATTATATATAGCCTAAAATACATATCAGTTGTGGAACTGAGTGTTAATATGTGAATTTTACTAAAGTTTCACTGAATTCGTAGTTATTACCTCTTCCAATAAGTGCAATGCTACAGTGGCGTCACCAGGAATTTTTGGTTGGAGGGGGTAAAAGGGGCTAGCGTGTCAGATTCCTCACCCACCCCTCACCTCTCCACAGAAAACTTTCCCGCCGGATTTGCGCGAAACTGGTAGATGGTCTGGGGCAGGTTGGGGGAGGGGCATTTGCCCCATTCCCTCCCCCCTTGGCGACGCTAGTGCAATGCTAAAACCGAAAATTCGGGCCAGGTGTAATTTTAGAGTGTGGTGGCCACACTCGCGAACTGTACCTGCGTTGGTTTTTGCAGGTAGTTTGGCGTATCGATTTGGGAAGCGAGGTGGCCTTATCACGTTCAGTTACAGCGAAAGCGAGAGGACAGATACAAAGGAGGACACGGTGGCCTTTGGCCTCGTCACTGCGCAGGCCAGCGCTGTCCTGATGCGTGTCGTCAGCGGAACTTCGAACGATTACCTGGAGATAGAACTGGTAACGGAATGCGCTGTCTCTCAGCTGTACACTCAGAAACAAAGACATAAAACACGCAGTCTGTATTACGATTACTAATTTCAGGATATTAGTTTAATGGTAAATGGGGGTGGACCTGCAGTGTGGGGACGGACCCCAACCGCTGCAAAAATTTTGTTTGCTAATTTTTGAAAGCCCAACAGTTACCTTTTCTTCCTTGCCAAGGGGGGTTTAACCCCTATCCCCCTTGGCTACGCCACTGGTTCCGAATGTGTTTGTGCGGTCGTTCCATTACCTGCAATTGCTTGATTGCAGGTAAACGGTAACGTCTACGCAGTTTACAACATGGGAACCAAGGATCATCCAATTGGAGACGTCTTTAAGAAAGTCAACGACGACACCTATCACGTGATCAGGTTCACCCGCGACGGTCCGAACTCCACTCTCCAGGTGGACGATCAAGCGGTCCAGGCCAAACACCCGACAGGTATGCAGCCAAGGGCTTCTTCCTCGCCTTCTTCAGACCACCTCTGATCTGCCAACTGACCAAACTACTCACCTGTATTCTAAATAGAGGTTTTAGTGGCGATTCAAAAGCCCTATTTTCAGTGGCGTATCTAGGACATGACAGGTAGGGCAGATGCCCCCTGGGCACCACTAGGGCCTCTTCACTTGCCTGTCAAAATTGATAGCCATTCACACATCTGCCAATACCATTCTCTGTAGTTTAAAAATGTCCAATTTAAGCAATAGAGAATATCACAGGCAACAGTCTGAATGCCAATCAGTTTTGATATACAAGAGATAGTGGCCTAATTTTTGAAAAAAAACTTGATTACTAGGCAGTGGCATCGCCAGGAATTTTTGGTTGGAGGGGGGCAAAAGGGGATAGCGTGTCAGATTCCTTACCCACCCCTCACCCACTCTCTCCACAGAAAACTTTCTCACCTGATTTGCGCGAATCTGGTAGGAAACTTTCTCACCTGATTTGTGCGAATCTGGTAGGTGGTCTGGGGTAGGTTGGGGGGGGGGCAGTTACCCTCATTTGCCCTCCCCCGTGGCGACGCTAATGCCCTAGATAAGCTCCTGGAGGTGGATAGGCGAGATCGTTGTCATTTCATAGACAGTGGGTTTGTCTTTAGGACAGCAGCTGACGGCCTTCAACAACCAAGCGGTCGTCTACATTGGCGGCAAGAAAGACTCTGCGGGCAAGCTACAGAGACCCTTCCACGGACTTTTAGCAGGTTAACAGACGTTCATACGACCCCATATGGAAACTTCTATAGCGCCAAGCATTTCAAAATTTTATCTCCGACAAGTGAGGCTTTGGGGTCGTCTATATATTACGTCATCAGCCAGTAGCAGTATCAGTCTATCAGATGTCTGACCGAAAGTCTGATGTCGTTAGGCTACTAGTGCTATGTCGTGCTGATGCTATGGACATCATAATAATGGCGCTATAGAAGTTGATTGGCTGATTAGTTGATAAAAAGGAGGGACACGGAGTGACGCAATAAGTGCTTTGTGTGAAAACTCTGTAATCTTTGGAAATTTATACGATGAAGAGTAGATTTTTGAAAGACTGTGCACAGTGTTCGTTTGAAATAGCCGACAGATGTCGCATTTCGAACGCTGTAGAATAAAATTTAGATGGAATAGTTTGAAAATTATCGCACGATTCGACGCAATGAAGATGGGGACACAAGAAAATGTTATCTTAATTCGAGTGTTTTTTCACTCCGGTGAAATTTTCGCATATCTATACACCTACTGTAACAACAGTCCTTCCATTTATCCTAACCAGTTATCTTAATTAAGGCACAGCTCATCTCTCGACCGACTTTCTGCCCATTTCTCACACTACTCGGCAGGAATCTCTTTTGTTGATGCGCCTCTTTCTCCTACTGTCAAGTGGCTAGTCGTTTCCAAGTGTTTATAATAAACAGGCAGCGCAATTCGCTGCCTACATCACTTCGAAGTGAAACCATCACATTATCTACTGCGGTTATGACGTCATCCGATGTCCGATGAAATTCGATGAAAAGGGAAGGGGAGTCAAAATTGGCCTAAGATTTGATGGCGTGATATTTGTCTGACCCCCTTTGGCATGGCCAAAGTTTCGTCTTTGATTCTATGAAATTTCTGTAAATTCTAGTTTTGCTCACAGAATTTTGCCAGTACTTAGTCAAAAACTTAGTGGAATTTGTTAAGCTATTGTGATATTAAATTGTCTAGGACAAGAATACATAATTTGACGAAGATGAAAGAAGCCGACATATATCACGTGACTCTTTTTATATAGCGCCTCCTGTGTCTGTATTTAGGTCTCGTTCTGAACGGTCAGCAGTTGTTGGCGCTGTCGGCAGATGGCGATAGTCGAACGAAGATCGAAGGAAACGTTGAATTAGACAATCAGCAACTTCCGCCTTATATCGGGTATCTATGCTGACGATCGTTTTATGGGGTGTCTATGCTAACAGCCGTAGCACATCTAACCGCAGGTAACACTACCGAACCTTTTTGTAATAGTGGCAACATTTTGCAAAGTAAATGCTGTATGAGAAAGAAAGAGAGACAGACAGACAGACAGACAGACAGACAGACAGACAGGCAGACAGACAGAGAATTAATGGAAATTTGCTAGAATCCATGATCCATCATATAAGGCACAGACGCATATACAGTATTTCATGCGTTTACAGGTAGTGAATAGATCTAAGAATATATACTACTACTACTACTACTACTACTACTACTACTACTACTACTACTACTACTACTACTACTACTACTACTACTACTACTACTACTACTACTACTACTACTACTACTACTACCAACATTGACATGAAACCAAATTTATGTGAAGCTAGATATTTAGGCCTGTCATGCTGCGACTGACTAGTAAAATTGAAGTTTGACTTTGATATCTCACAATATGGCCATCTTACATGCAAATGAGATGAAAATTGGCAGGAAGGTGGGGAAATATATGCTGTACACGTGTGGACACTTTGATAAAAATATATTTATGAATATTTAATAAATCATAGTTTTTCTGCTGGGGTATTTTTTCAGAGACACCCTGTATATATATATATATATATAATTATATATATGTGTGTGTGTGTGTGTGTGTGTGTGTGTTGTGAACTTGTGATAGAGACGGATACAAAGTGCCTACGAGGCGGAGCTTACGCCTATCATTGACCACGCCCATCCCCTACTCGAATTCGAAAGACTCTCGACGCCAGAGAAACAGAGACAGTGAATCTGTAAGTTCCATCTGGAATATTTGTATTCTATAGTCTCTTGATTATATGGATATCAATATATATATATAATACAGTATATATAAGAATATATATATATATATATATATATATATATATATAAATTACATAGGGGCTGTTCATTAATTACGTCAAAAAATAGGGGAGGAGGTTTGAAAAAGCTTGACAGTTGTTGACAGGGTGAGGGGTAAGTCAAGAGAAGTTGACATCAACAATTTCCCTTTTTTCTACGGATGATAAAAAATAGGAAATTTCATGGAAAACTATTTATTACAACAGAAAAAGCCTGACAAGCAAAATCCAAGGTCATCATCACCACATTATGGCACTTGATGAACAAAAGAAAGGGAAAATAGTAATCGCCGCAAAAATAATAACCTTCTAAACTTTTTAGGGAGACCCGTCACCATAGGCGGATTTAGAGTTTAATATTTGGGTAGGCTAGCATGGAGGTCTGGGGGTGCCATCAGATGCAGTTTCTGTCGGTGATTTGATATCTTTAACTACATTATGTTTCAGACTTCCAGGACCGTTACGCTGTGGTCGAATTCGTCTTCGTATCGTCCCAGTTGGAACTGTGTCAACCGTGGGTGTGGCGTGACGCCATCGTCTAAGCAATTGGCTGCTGCCTTTACGTCGGATTTTCCCACCCCGACGTCTTCGTTAACGTCTTCGATAAGTGATCGGCAGCTATCTGGGTGGGTATCATCTGACCAAGAAAATTCATTGCAACTAGGAGTCTAGGACAGAGTTTTAGATTTCTAATACGTGATGTGTATACATTTATAAGATGCAGAAGTGAAATTGTTGATTCCGCCTGTGTCCTGTCATTGGCTCCTGTAGAATCTGATGGCTATTGTCTGGGGCAATTGAATGCACCAATGGCGTAACCAGGGTTCAGGAAAATGGGGGCACATCGACATTTTCGAGTGAAAAAGTCTACAAGAGAAAAAACGTCCTCAATGTGTTCTTGGCAAAGTCACGTGCATGAGAGTATGTCACTTCTGATCCAGTGTTTAATCTAGACTAGAGGGAACTGAGAAGGCCGGGGGAAGTCAGCTAGGGGACTGCTGTTAGTTGATGTAGTATACCAAAATTTTCGGGGGAAATTTGCAATTTCCGGGGTGAAGAGCAATTTTCTGAACAGCTTTGCTCCTCAAGTCCCACGGCCGATCTCAGCTAGACAGAATAGGGGGGCGTACCCCTTCCTAAGCCAATGAAATGCATATCCGAATATTTTTCGTGACTACCGTTGTTGGTGTGTGTTGTTTTATCTTCAGCAATGCTGGTCTCCCTGCGATATCGAAGCAAATTCTGTCTTCACCTGTGGTTGCCACCGACATCGACCGACCACAGACGACGACGACCAGGGCCCCCGACCACAGATTTCGTCCGTCTTACCAGTCACATATCGACTCTTCATCGCGCGAACTCAACACCCATCCGCTGCCCGTCGACGGCATCCTCCAGTCCCCGTCGACGATGGCCAAAGGGAACGACCCAACCCACCCGGCGATGATGGTGGACGAGTTTCTCTGGCAGGAGACGATGATGTCGTCCCCTGCGGTGGCGCCCGTTTCTCGCACGGCGGCCGGCGGTCGGGCGTCGTCAAAGCGATCCTCCGCCGATGACCGAAGCAGCGGCGGCGGCGGCGGCGGCGTGAACGTAGGCCTGGCTGCAGGTATCGTCATCGGAGCCATCGTCGTCTTTCTTCTCATCCTCTACGCGGCCTTCAAGTACCGGAGTCGAGACGAGGGTACTTATAAGATCGACGATGGTACCGGGTACGGGTTTGACGGGGCGCGTACCGCTAAACCGTTGGTACATCTGAACGGGAAAGCAAAATGCCAAGACGTCCCCGGTCGAGGTTCCAGAGAATGGTACGTCTGAAAGAGATGTACAGTGACCGGTACTCGAGTGATGCTTAACGTCAGGTAATGCCAGGAGCAGTTGCTAGAGGCTACTAGGGTACCACTGATTGGTACGTGGTCCCGGAACGTCGTACAGTTGAGCCGAACAAACCGAAAGGAGGTATTATTTCATGGCTTCCATGCGTGTGGGTTGGTGAGTGGTACGGCGTAGCAGACACGGTCTGTAGCACTTGCAATGCCTTCTGTGAGTTCTGCCTTTGGCACCCGACAGTGTCCTCAAATTCCGAGGACTAACGCCATAACTGAAGTGCAACCAATACGAGAAGACGTGCGAATTGTCATTCATATCAAGCCTACTGTGAAAACCGCACGCAGCAAGGAGAGAAAAGACAAACAACTTGGAAGTATTACACACATTGTCCTGAGGAAAAGCATCAACTTAACGGACGCATTGTTAAAGCGCCGCTACATAATAAATACAACAGAAAGGAAAACTGCAATTTAAAAATCAACAGTGGCTTGAAAAACGCATAAAGCCTTTTGCCATTTTTGTGGCATAATTAATTGGGCAGTTGGAATAGTTGACTTCTGTTCTGTCTTTTGTGATTATTTTTGGCAAGGATAATTAGACTTTAAGATGTCATTTGCTTTGCATCGTCTTGCCTGTATCCGAGAGACAGAGTTCAAAATGGCTGTTTTGTTTATTTTACTCGAAATGGTAAATCTCACCTCTGGCGTCTTGAAGTCTAAGTAGTAAATAGGCGGACCCACAGGGGCCGTGCCCTTATTGAATATGCCCCTGGTGGTCCCCAACTCTCCATGCTTTATTATATTCAATCCAAGCAACTAGACTAGTCCAAGTTTATGAAAAAGCAGTTGGCCCCCATGCCTAGATGGGCCCCACTGTGGCTCCCAACGCCCCCTCCCACTTTTCACATCTTGGAGCCGCCAATGAACAGGTAAACTGATTGAAAGATACTGATTCATACAATGGCAGAACAATCAAGTTTGCTATTACAAGAAGAAATCTGATTTTGATATAATTTCATGCTGATATTTTGCTCAAGTTTGGCTACATAAGTGGCATAGCCACAGGGTGGGCCCCGCTGGACCGGACCCCTATTCTAACCGGGGTAACTCGTGGGATTTGCGCCAAAACGTCGACAAATTTGTCAGTGGGAGGTATGGTGCAGTGTCGTAGGGAAGCGATCGCTTCCCTGAGGAAATTTTCAGAAAAGTGTCGCCTTCTCGTTTTCTAGAAATGTAATCGATTAAAACTATAAAGTAAAAATTGAAGAGAAGGGGCACAACAGGCGAACTTTTTGCTCGTCAAGACTTGGAGCTGTTGGGGTGGGGTGGGGGGGGATTTGATGTGGCGGCGCCTTTTGAAGTGAGACGCTTTCCATGGAGGAGCATCATTATAGCACGGGATGAGGTCGACAACGACGAATACGCCTGCTGCAAACTTTTGTAGTTTTATGAGCATTCGCTAGGATTCGCTAGTTGCAGTTGGTTTTTGTTGCATGAGCATTCGCTAGGCGGCGCTCCAGTGCAAATAAAGTAAGTAAGTAAGTAAAATCTCGTGTATTTATATAGCGCTTTGGAGAGGCAGCACGACAGTGGCTGTTTATTCATAGGCGCTCAGCCTTTCTTAAAATAGCTATGGGAGAGGTGAAAGATCGGCCAGGCAATAGTAATGTCCGAATAATAGTCAGTACTGGTATATTCCAATATTTTCAGAAGCATTCGCTAAGCTTCCAAAATCGAACGCCGTCTTGCAATCGGAGGGTAGCGTTTTACAATCTGACTTTAGATTCTGCAATGCTACTATAAGAGCGTTGTTTACTGTATATATACTCACGAGATTTTACTTACTTCTCATCTGCCGTAGAGCTACCATAGAAAGTAATATCTATGTTTAAACCCATATCTGGGTCATGATTCGCAGTAAACTAGGTCAACTATATTTATATAATTTTGTTATAAATTCTTGGATAATTACTTGTTCGATAATTAACTCGATTTAATGGTTTTATTATTCGATTCTTGATTACTATAATACTGCATTGGCAGTTCGGCAATTGATGTTTGCATCTCGCAGAGTCCGGTTATAATGCTGTTTACGTGACAACCCAGTCTTTGTATTAAGTAATTTATCTTAGAATTGGCAATTTTGAATCACCTTTATATGTTATGCTGTGCAGTATTCAGGGTTAGAGCTGGTGTAGAGGAAGAAATTATTTCTGCAATTTTATATAACGTGGAATAAGGTTATTTCTTGATTATTGCTTTTTGAAAGTACTTATCCATTTATTATTTATGTTTATTGGAAGGGAAGTATTGAATTCCGACTATTTTATCTGTTTTTCTTTCTAGTTCTTTGGAGGCTAAAGCGATGGATGCTATGGAACTTTCAGCTATTCAATCAGAACGTTATCCTATGGCAGCAAATTCAGGCGTACAGGCAGATTATCCAATGGAGTTACATGATAGAGACGCAAGGAAGCCACCATTATCACATAAAGAGCCACCAGAAGAACAAGTGAAAATGCTTCCAAACAGAAGACACAGTTAGTTGACTACTTGATAATATTAACGAACTATATTCACAGAAGTCAATTATATGAGTTTACACAATGTGGTTGTAATAACAAGGTTAGACTGTACTGTATATGAATTTGAAGTGTTCTGTTGTTAATATTTTAGCGGATGCCGTAGTTGAGATTGTCAGAATGCCGTCTTGGTCAGAGCAAGAGTCGAGACGAAGCCTGCAATATACAACAAATCAATTGAGGAGAAGAGGAGCGGGTGACAAGACCGAAGAATCCCAGGAAATTATTCAGCGTACGGACACAGGGATCGGTGCTATCGAAAATATTCGAAACATGGCAGCACCGATGGAAGAGAAGAAGAGGATTCAGTATTTATTTTGCTTTCTTTAACCTATTTTTATGTTCCAGTGATGAATTTTGATCTTTCTGATGAAACTGCTCTAAACATCTGTAAAGTATTGCTTGCCTTTTAAGTTAATAAGCAAATTTGCCTAAATAAAATTGGCATTGATACTGAAAGACTTAGCATAGTAATCTTGTTTTATGCCATAATACTATAGCACTATCAGATTTACAGTATAGTTAAACCACATATCTTTAAGTCTGTCTTTTTCTCCATAAGCTGCCTTGCTGCTTCCTACTTTGACTGATCTCTGGAACTGACCTGGTCTTTTACTGTTTCAATTTGGAGCACCATCATTTGACACCTATGAGTATTATAGCTGGTGCTATAGAAGTTTGTAATGATAATGATAGTGTTGTTGTGTTTTCAAACTGTTTATTAATAACCTTTGTAGTAAGGAGATGAAGAATTCACCAACAAAGCATGGACAGACACGCCACACGATATCAAATGTACGTGAATTCCTGTTGTTCTGAATTGCTGGAGTGTTTAATGATTGTAGAAAATATTTGTTTGTGTGAGGTTGGTTTATAGTGTTTAATTTGTTGGGGCCCAGGGTGTAACCCTGTCAATGCTTGAGGATGGTCTCTACTGAGATGGAAAATTTTGTGTGGGTGGTGTGACCCTTTCTCCCCTGCTTTTGGAAACTGAGTGCTGATTTGGTCTAAAAGCATCCAATTCTATTTGCTCCGGTAGCAGTTGTGGTGATGATGATGATTGTTGTTGTTGAAACTCTGCACTCCTGTAATGAGAAAGAAATGTGAACATTTTTGGTTCTAATTTCAAGACCAAATGTTTTTTATATTTAGTATTTGCATGTTTTTCTACGATTTGTATCTTTATGTTTCTCTAGAACGTGCAGCATTTTAAGGATTTCTTGGTCAATGTTCGTGATTCCTTCGTGGTTCTTGGTCAGTGGTCGTGGTTCCTTTGGAGCGGTCATCTGTTGACCATCGAGGGTCACTTCGGGTCGTCCGTTGCTTCTTATTTCCACTTCATTCGCTCTCGTCTTTCTCAACGTTCCGGTGTTTCTGGTGATCTTGGCGTTTGTCGTTATTCCGCAGATACTCTACCGGTGGCTTCAGCGGAGTCCACTTGGTTATCACCAGAATGTCTCTTTCACTGGAGAGGAACTACTCACAGGGCAGGTGAGACATACTGCATTGGGAAATGCAATGGCTTTAGTTGGTCTTACTTACTTACTTGGTTTTCTTAGTTAATGATGACAGAAAAGTGGGCAGGAAAATTGACACGTGCCTCCAAGTTCTTCGGATAAACTTTCCGCACCACTAGTTTCATTTTCTGATGAAAACTTTCCATCTGTCATTATTGAATGTTTAGTGTGAGCTTTATACGATGTGCGACCAAGCCGATTTGTTGATTCTCCTTGTGATGTGATACAGGCAGATAAAGGTCTGCCTTTAGTTTATTACCTCAATGGCTCTCCATATCTGCCGTTGTTTTCTATTCAGCTTGACTGTCTGCAATCTTCATAGCTTCATGAATTTGGCATTAAGTATGATCAACTGTATATTTGTTTTCTTTGGTTAATGTGTTTCATTGCTATGTATACTTGTTTGTTTATGTATGTGTTTGTTGTTTGTATACATGTGTGTGTGTATTGTTGTAGGGTTGGTTCTTAGAAACAGAGCTTTACTATGGTTATTACACAAATCAAGTAATAAACATAACTGGTGTGCCTTACGACATGAAGTACGCTTTCATCTGCAGTACCATTGGATATTATGTTCTGGTATTGGTTATCCTCATATACATGTAAGTCTCTGAGATTATGGTGCAGCTGCTTAGGGAATTTTCACTGTAAATTGGGCCATTCTGACTATAGTCTTGTTCTGGATTTCTTAAAGAAAGACTGTTATTAGTACCATTGTTATTAGTACCATTGTTATTAGTACCATTGTTATTAGTACCATTGTTATTAGTACCATTGTTATTAGTACCATTGTTAGTAGTACCGTGCATTCCCTCCAACAGTCAGAGGAGCACACTTCCGTCTGGGAAATTTTCAGTGAGGTAGATTGGGATGGTGCTCATTTTATAAAATTTAATCGTTTTTTGTGAAATATTTCCACAATTTTGCGTGCCTTGACACTCGATAAAAGAGTGCGATTTTTCTCTGAAGGTTCATCATCATCATCATGATCATCATCATCATCATCATCATCATCATCATCATCATCATCATCATCATCATCGGTATGAGTTCATCTCCTGATATTTCTTTTGCTCATTATGCTTCATTTACCTCAGAGTTGTGCTTCATCTATTTTCTATTTCCTCGACTTCTAGTTGTTGTTGTTGTTTCTGTTCAAGAGTCACTAATTGATTAATTATGTGTCCGATGTTTGGCATATGGATTGTGTTCTGGCTTTGATGTACCACTGCCTTAGGTTGTCTGGAGCTTATAGGAAGAACTATGTTCTGGGAGGAGATAGCTTCACCGTCTCTTATGCTGAAAAGGTGTTTTCATTTTGGGATTACGGAATAATGTCGAAGGAAAGGGCGGAACTCCAGAAGAAAAGGATTAGCACTGAAATTAAGGTTTGGATTTTGAAAATATTCTCACCTGTTATTGCATTCAGCTTAATCCGCTGATATTTAACAAAAACATCATGCTAAAATGTTGATAGTAAAATACTGAATTGTGTAAAATGTTTAATCAAACATGTATGTAATAGCAAAGTTAAAAGTATTAATTATATGAAATAAAAGATTAATGTCAATACTAGGTACACATTTTAATTAAATACAGCTGTATATTTTCGTTAATTATTTAAAGTACCAAAATAATTTGTGGTTAATGTATACATGTATAAGTCTTGATATGAAGTCTTTGTGTGATTGTAAATTGTAGGAGTTGTTGTCTAAGACAGGAGACAGCGATGGTAGAAGGGAATGGAGTGAATGGCTGACGATTTGGTTGAAAAGAATTATAATAAACATCATTATATTTGGAGTTATTGTTGCTTCTGCTTTCTTGATTTGGTATTTGACAACGAAATATCATAGAGAGGCAAGTATCCTATTGCATCTATTGCAAGTGCAGTGGTGAGTACAGTAACCGAATGAGGAGGCAATGTCTGATATTCTCTTAGTTTTCCTCTGAACTCATTCCTGTTAATGTTGCCGTATTTTAATTCGTCCTTAATTACGTCCAATGATTTTCTTTCTGTTGTTTTTCAAAGAGCGTCGACAGATCTTTGATTGAACAACTAGCAATGCCACTTTGTATATCTGCACTTAACTATGTCATGCCTTGGTCTTTTTCAATCATCACTCGCTATGAATGCTACGAAAGTCCAAAGACAAGGCTTTACCTTACGATGGGAAGGTGAGCATAACAGATCTAGCTTATTTAAACTATCTGAGGACTTGAAGTGGATGTGAGAGAGAGAGAGAGACAGACAGACAGACAGACAGAGAGAGAGAGAGAGAGATATTTATGTATCAAAATTAAGATGAGTGATACTTTTAATTCATTTTTTCAATATAGGTTTTCCTGGTAGCGATTTTAAAAATTGCTTTTTGATTTTATGCCACATAAGACTTTAGTAATTGTGTTTGATGTTGGACATATCATACGAATAAGTAAGTTAGTCAGTGCTTTGAAAAGATGAGACAGAATTAAAGTGTTTGTTGATTTGATTTGTAGAACTGTTCTTTTGAATTTTGCAACACTCTCTGTTCTTGTCTATTCTTGGTTTGTGGGACAGAAGGCAGAGGTGACAGCGTTTTATTTCTATACTTCTTACTTCTTTTATATGTTGTGATTTTATTAGAACAGAGAAAGACATATGTATTTTATTACAGTAAAACCTTCTTATATTTACGCATTGGTATTAGAGGCACGAAGGCAGTCTTTGTATTGACACTAGTAACACTGTGCGTTGTGTTTGACTTTTCAGTGTTGGGAGACGTTTATGGGGTCTCAACTGTACAGCCTCATCATCATTGACTTCCTTTTCATCTTGGTTACAACATTTCTGGCAGAATTTGTCTTCCGGTCTCTAAATTACTGATTTTGATTCTCATTTAGTGTTTTACATCGTCTCAATAATTTTCACATATTTGTTTTTCAAGTGTTTCTGTCTCTTCAGAAAGTGATGTAAACAAACTTTTAAAATCTTATCTTATAATTGTAGCAATCAGTAGGTATTCAGATACTTACTTACTTACTTACTGGATTTTTGTTTGATATATATGATATATACTGTTCTTTGTTTTCATACACCAACACTTACTTATTTACTGAAATTTTGTTTTGTCAGGGAATGTTAAGCATAAACATGTGTTCAAGAGTAGAAGTAGAATAACTGTTATGTTAATGTGTGTTTGCTTTTCTAGTTTCAAGTTCTTTTGTGTATATATTTGCGTAGAATAATCCTCGGGCTCTTCAGTAAGTTCTGCCGCAAGAAAAACACAGGGACAGCCACTGAGACGGAGGGAAAACATTTTCAGAAGCTGGAGTTTGACGTTGGTCGGAACTCTCTCAATGTTGTTTACTCTCAGATGCTTATTTGGCAAGTTTACTGTCTTAATTTGTCAGAATAAATATCTATTATTATTATTGTTATTATTATTATTGTTATTATTATTATTATTATTATTATTATTATTATTATTATTATTATTATTATTATTATTATTTCAAGACAATTTCTTAAGCACAGTAAACATGGCTATCGAAGCAAAGTCAAGAGCGCTTTAAAAAAACGAGCTGTTAAACAAATGCGTCTTCATCTCTTATACGCTTATATTTTCTAAAAATTGTCTCTTATACATTGGTACAAATGTCTCTTTTATACGACGATATTTTTCAGCAAATACTGAAATTAATTATTTGCAGGCAGAATTAAGATATTGCTGCATGGATTTAAGGTTTTCAATGCTTTGTGACTGTGCTGTTTTAGGCTTGGCATTTATTACAGTCCTCTGATATCGTTCATAATGATTCCAAAGCTTGTCGTCATCTTCTACACCAAAAAGGTGATTTTACTTTCTAAGCACATTCCACAATTAGAAATATGTTCACAAGACAAGGGAATATATTGAATAATAGAAATGGTGCCTTAGAAATGCATAAGAAGGATGATGGTCAATTTGTCAGTAGTTGCTCCACATTTGCTGGGATCCATTTTGAACTTTTGATTGTCAAGTTGATTGAAATGAAGCTTGATTGCTGGTTGTAGATTTAATTCATTAGATCCTAGTGGAACTGTCATTCAATCCAAGAATTTTAAACGAAAGAGGACAGAGCACAAGAGGAACATCATAGCCAATGTTTCTGATATCCTATCATTATTGTTGCTATGTGTTTATGTCTGTTAATTTCAGTTCCTGTTGAATCTATGTCAGTGTTTTATCCAGGCCTGTTGGGGGAGAGGACACCCCCACAAAAATTCCCACTTAAGAAATCCCAGCACTGACACAACTTTTTGCATTGAACTGTTTCTCTTCCCCTCCAACCAAGTCAAGCCCTCCCCCAAAGGCCTGGAGACTGGATAAAACACTGATCCACGCATTGGAACAGTCTTCTAAATATGGCTTAACCCTTTTACCGTTCATTTATTTGTAACGTAATGTAAAATGGACAAGTATTCTCGAGGCAGACGGTGAAAGGGTTAACTGTGTCTGACTGTCTTGGTCTCTGTCATTTAGATGGACATGGGACATCTGTGTGAGAATGGTTTGTTTCTTTGGCATTAGTGTGTTAATGTTTTTGTTTTGTAATGGAGCTGAGTGTCATGTGCAACTGCCATCCTCCGTTGAAAGCGTGGAGAGCGAGAGAGGCGTCAACTGTTCTGCTTTTCATCGTTTTCGTCTCGTTTCTTCTCTGTGTCGTCACTTTCATCTGCAGTATTTTACTGTAAGAAGCATCATTTCAACTCTACTTCAGCATCTGCACATATATATACAGGGTGGCACAATAAAAACCGGACTAGTCACATTGGGTTTGGCATTTAATATAGTCCAGTTTTTTTGGGTGCCATCCTGTACTACTCTGTATAGTCATGAGCAGAATCAATGAATGTGTATAATTTCAATATGCAGATCTGTGTTTGAAATGGATGGAGAGATAGGCTGAGATATGAGTTTGAACATTTTGTGACAGATTTTCAATTCTTGATAGTTACAGAATTTCTGTAGACTTTGGCACAAGCCCAAAACTTTAGCTTAGGAGATTTCATGTTAAGATTCTTGTTGTATAGGTAAATGATGCATTTAAAAACATTTTGTCATTAATAGAGAGAAAATATTTTCTGTTAGGATAAAGCCATCAAAGTCCTGTGGTCCTTTCCGAGATTACAATCACACGTACGATGTCTTTTCGGAACTGACCGATGCGTTGGATGAATCTTCGGATTTCCTTAATTTTATTGTCGACTTTTTTACATCGGCCGCTTTTCTTGCCTTTGTTACCGTTGTTCTTCTGTAAGTTTTTCTTATATATTTTTTTATATCTTTTAATAGTGTAAATGAATTTATTCATATATATATATATATATATATATATATATATATATATATATATATATATATATATATATATATATATTGTTTGTGGAATTTGGTTTCAATTTGGAATTTCAGAATGTTTGCTTGTTTCAGCAGCACAGATATATAATTGCAGGCTCATTTTTATGGTGTTTTTTTTCAGGGTTGCCGCATATTTTTCTCATTTGGTGGCCTGTGGACATTACGAAATTGCTCAGCTCCTCAAGAAACAGTTAGCTTTAGTAAGTAGCAAAGTACCAGTTTACTAAGTACCAGATTACCAAATTGCTGGCTAATATTATTGAATTTCATTACTTTGGTTTCTTTGCAAATGATGTAAGAAGTTAATGAAACATTTCTCTTTGTTTTTCTGGTGGCTCGTAAGTTGCACAGTTTGTGTGTTTTAAATTTCTATGAATTAATTTTTATATTTCTGTAGGAAGAAGATGACAAAAAATTTCTGATGGATCTTTTGAGAAAAACTAAACAGAAACTGCAAAAATCAGGTGCATGATAAAATTCAATTCAATTTTTTATAGATTAGCACTCTCCCATTTCTGCTTAACTGGGCTAAACCCATGTTGGACCCATGACTCATGCACAAGGGTACTTGAAGCCCCATTTTTATTGGTCACATTAACATTTGCCCCTTTTGCTCTGACCCAATTTTTGACCTACTTATTTCAAGTGATTAGAAATGAGGTGAGTGTTATGCTTCGATTAGAAATGAGTAATTGTTCGTAATAGACGCTACATAAATGTTCTGTTACGTTACATTAAGTCATCGTTTGAGTCGTTTTGTTGATCTGTGGAAGGTGTTGTTTTTGTTTCCGCTAAATCTTCAACAGGAGATTCTCTTCCAATGCAGCCACCGTCATCCAATGGCATTGACCTTGACATGACCTCGGAGCCACGACATACACAGACAGCAGTCTTCCACGAAACTATAAACCCCATTTACAGCGCCAGTCCTCAGGGTACAAGCGAATTCCCAAAGAGACACAGTCCACGCTACAGCCCAATCATTCTGACTCCATGAATGAGTTGTCGGAAAACATTCGTATTTCTTTTCTATTTATTGTATATTGTATTGTATACTGGACTATTTATATAGCGCCGGAAACAGAGCATAACCAAAAACTAGGGCGCTTTATCAGCATTCTTGTCTGTAACTGCTAATCGTTATTAGTAATTTATGTGTGGTGATAGTCTTAGGCAGGGTGCGATTTGTGACCTGGAGCAGTGGGGGGAATATGTCAAGCTTGGGGGGATGTAGTTGATGGGTAATGTAGCAGTGGGGGGATGTAGTGGTGGGGGATGTAGCAGTAGGGGGGATGCAGTTGGGCAGTGGGGGGAAGATTCCCCCCTTTCCCCACTACAAATCGCGCCCTGGTCTTAGGGGAATACTGTGATTGAGCTGGATAGATGATTATACATAAATGATCTGATTTATCTGATAGTGAGATTCTTCATTTGAATCTGATATAAAGTGTGCATTTTCCTAAACTTTTGGTATCTTATTTGGTGTCTGTATTTAAGCAATGTTCCATCATCATGACCATGGAGAGGGAAGGTCATTTTGGTTATTTATTTGACCAAGGCCTCATGATGTTAGGGGTTGTATAAAGGGGATGGGGAATCGGAACACCAAGGTTAAGCAACGTTGAGAGTGGCTTGTACTTTGATGGGTGGCTGTCCTGAGATCGAGTCTTGGTGCTGGCCTTCATTGTTTAGGTGTTCAGGAATTGGTAGCAGTGTTAAGTCGATCGAAGGTAAAATGCGGGTCTAGAGAAAGCAGGCCACCTGCAGCGCTGGACCGGACTTTATTGGGGAAGGGGTGCTGTGTTTGGATTCCACTTGGAAAAAGTTAAAATTCATCGATGTTGACAAGTCTTTCTTCATAATCTCAGAGCATAAATTGAGGCATGAGTAAGGTTTTTCTACGTGGTTTTAGTTGCTTTTGCTCTGGATGGTCGAGTGTAGAATGTTTGTTTTTATGACAGCTTTAATTGACCTGACTTGACACGATGTCTTTATGTTAGTTAAGCAGCCAGTATATTGAATTTATTTCATTTAATTCTTAAGTCCTTAATTTATATTTGGTTTAAATATCGACTAAGGTTGATGCATAGAAATGCAGAAGGATGTATATATCTGTTTCATAGACTACGAAAAAGCTTTTGATAACGTCATGCACAAAGAGCTATTCGACTGTCTGGACAAAGCGGGATTAGATGGAAAGGACTTGAAAATATTCTCGGAAATTTATGGGAAACAGACAGCAACAATCAGAATAAAAGGGAAAGAGGGATACTGGATCAAAATACAGAAAGGAGCAAGGCAAGGTTGCGGTTTATCACCAGAATTCTTCAATGCTTATGGAGAGGAAATCATGGAAAAAATAGAGAACATGGAAGGAATCATAACTGGAGGGCAGAAGATTAACAACCTGAGATTCGCGGACGACGCAGCATTAATGGCGTACACACAAAAGAAGCTACAGGAATTAGTGGACGAAGTAGTTAAGGAAGGCGAAAGAAAGGGTCTAAAAATAAAAACAAAGAAAACATACTGCATGGTGATCTCCAAACAAAAAGATACACCAAGATGCCAACTATACATAAATGAACAACTAATAGAGCAAGTAAATGACTTCAAATATTTAGGAAGTTGGATATCCAGCAATGGGAAATGTGAAAAGGATATAACAACAAGGATTGCCATGGCAAAATCAGCATTTGTGGAATTAAAACACATCTTAACAAATAAGAGAATATCAATGGAAACAAGGATAAGGTCTTGAAACTTATGTATGGTCGGTATTGCTATACGGCGCAGAAACGTGGACAATTTACAAACAGATGAAGAAAAAATTAGAGGCAGTGGAAATGTGGTTTTTAAGGAGAATGATGAAGGTTTCTTGGACAGAGAAAACATCAAACGAGAAAATTTTGGAAAAGGCAAACTCAAGAAGGAAATTGTTAAAGACTATAAAGAAAAGACAACTAGAATTCTTCGGACACATAATGAGAAAAAAAGGCCTGGAAAACTTAGTCACAACAGGTAAAGTGATGGGGAAAAGAGCAAGAGGGAGACAAAGATTGACATTCATCAAAAACCTGCTATGCGACGTGAAAGACAAAATATCAGAAGTAGAACTGCTACAAGCGACATACGACAGAGTGGAGTGGAAGTCCATGGTCGCCAACGTTGTAAAACAAGGCACCTAAAGAAGAAGAAGAAGGTTGATTACTGTTTTATCAATGGTCTGTAGTAATCTGTTTTTAATTTTTTATAAGTCTGAACATAACTATGTTGCTAGATTTCTCCCCTTTCAAGTCAGACTGAGCTTTCAGCTTAACCTGGCATTATGATATTGGTGACATAGAAGTTGATTGATTGATGATTGATTGATTGATATGGTCAGGCTTGGATCAGTCATGTGATTTGTGCAAAACTGATGAGAAATGTTTCAGGGGGGGATGTAGGGGGAGGAGAGTTAGGGTGTTTGTCATCAAAGTCAATATATGGAATAATATTAGAACTTTGCCCACTCAGTTACAAGTTATAATTAAAATCTTGAAAATTGTCTCCTTGCCATCTATATGATTAACATGTTTGCATAAATTTTTGCCTATTTCTTATGTATTATTATGTACTTTATTATTATGTATTATGTTTTGACTTTGCGTTTTGCCAAGGTGTAATCAATAAAGCGATCTTGTATTGTATAGTAGTTTGTATGTATGCTGTGTTTAGTGCTGTCAAGAAAAATTCTGAGCCCCTGGGCAGAACAGTTACAGGCCCGTGGAAAATTAGACCTTTTTATTTACTTCTCAGTCTTTCTTTGTGATAATGTACAGTATTGCATGTGTTTAATATTGTACGGACCCGCTCGGACCACTTGGCACTCCCCACCCCTCGTATTACTTACACGAATTATTTATTATTATTTATTATCATTATTTACAAGATGTACATAACTCACAGATTAATCCAAATATTATTTCCACTTTCTACTGCTGGGGTGTGCCCCATAACCGCTTGGGAGCTCACAATTATTGCGGATCCCTGACCACAGCACTGTTAGACACTGTCGGCATATTTAGTAGTTGACCTAATTGGCCGGCAAAAGTTTGTGTAGAGGCGAAATATAAGCTTCCTTAATGGCGTTTTGAAACTAATACTACCTGTATAGTATGAGACCAGGTGCTATAAAATTGGTAACTTATTATTACTGAATTACAATTTTGTACAACGTTGGGTTCCGTGAGACTATATCATGAGTCAGAGATGGGGGTCCGCTATTAAAAATGTTTGAGAACCACTTATGTAAGTCTAGGGATAAGCAGCCATTGGCGGCTCCACCAGATGGGCCCGTGCCCCCTATTGAGAGCCTGGCCCCGCAGTGCCCCCCCCCAGTTGGGACCCTATACTTAATGTTACATACATTGAACAACAAATGGTTGCCCCCATGATTAGAAGTTGCCACCCCAAAGGCCCCCCACTTGCCAAATCCTGGAGCCGCCACTGTAAGCAGCTACTACTGTACCTGCTATAAAGCGCTATGGAAATGTGCGTGATGTTACTTACTTGCTCTATTGAAAAAATGGCGTTAAAAAATTTCCATAGATTTTGCGTAATTTGGATATTAGACATTTCTAAAAGTGTCGGTGGTAGTACTGTTTGAATCTCAGAAGTGTTGAAGAGCTTTTTAGAATTTTTATTGAAAGTTAATTTAATGCGAATTTTTAGACCATTTTATATAGACGTCGGTTATTCAGTTGAATTTGTTTCTGAGTCTGGAATTAACATTGAAACTTTTGAAAGGTTTGGATCATTGCTTGCCCCATGTGTTTATATAGCGCCAAATTAGTTACACTAACGTGCTCACGCAGAATAGTTTCATTCTATAATAGCTGCAATTATCGTATGTGTGTATGTATACAGCGCCGTAAGAACAGCATTGCTGAGGTATCTTTTTTTGAACAATTCACTGGAAAAGAATGCTTTGTATAGAGATTGTTTCTTTTCACCTGCTTCTCACTTTTAGTATCGTAGTTCTTTGTTTCCTATCGCTATTTCACGGGAGACTAAACGCATAAGAATCAGCGGCTACTACAGTACTACTCTCTAAGCGCTATATAAATCCACGAGACTCTACTTACTTGTTTTTATATAATGTATCTTAGTTTTGCTTTACTTATTGTATTTGCACATCACTTTTAGTTTAAATATTAGTCACATTTCTAATGTGCGAGACTGATTGTTTTCCATTATTTGTGAAATATTGCTCTGGTAATAAATAAAATGACTTTGATTGATTGATTAAATAGCAATGTTTCTTGAGAAATATCTGAAGGCAGATGTTGACTGATTTGTTGATTCACTACTGTTTACTTTCATTTCGGTGAAGATATTTGACCATTTGAGAAACTATATCTCGGGGTCACGTGCGGCCCGCCATAGGATTCCATGCGCCCACGAGACCATTTAGAAGCATGCATAGAAACTACTTTGTTATTATGGAAACATGGCAGTTTGTTGAAAAATCTCTTCCAAATTCTCCCCAAAATGCCTTGACAAGCAAATAAGGCCATTGCATTGATTACATCCTATTATGACATTGCAATAATGGAATACCATTCTGAAAATGTGTTGAAAGTCTTTTTCTCACTTGAAATTATGAACATTTTGGCTTTTTGTTTGTGTGACCCACCTAATGTAGAAAAAGTTTGCCCACCTCTGCTGTAGGTGGATATATAGGCAGGAATTTGAGTTGAATAGATTGAACTTGTCATGTTGCTTGGACAGCTTAAGTTTTATCCGGTCATTTCAGTTTTGATGAAATCTCTGTTATTTCATGGTAAATATTCAGTTTTTAGGATCGATTGTGATGGCAGATAAAAAGCAGAAGGCCAAAATTCTCAAATCCGTCCACAGGACCGACGTACTGACGCTCATTTGCGAGTGGGACGACTGCTTCATGATCTACGATGAAATGTCGCTTTTCATTCCGCACTTAACGGAGCATTTGGATCAGGTTCGAACATCCAACGGACCAAAAACTGAGGATGCCATGGAAGACGGTCTGTTTCCAATGTTTACCATTTAAGCTGTATTTAAATAACGATTTCTTAAGATCCCATTTTGCTGTTAGTAGGCACATGGCATGATGGTGGGCCTTGTGATGGTTGGGTCTGGTGCGTGAATGAATAGATGAAAGTGTAAAGTGTAAAGTATTACATAGATGCAAATGGAATTTGCCATGATTTGATTTGTCTTATATTTATGTTTTATTTATGTATTTGTTAATCTGTATCATAGATATTACTTACTGCAGCTCATTGTGTGGATATCTACGACAAATAGGGGGCCTATTTTTACGCCCTTCATGACCTTCCATTCCTAGCTTTTGCATTACTATTTGGCCACAATTGATACTTTAGTTATAGTTATTTCTAAGACTAACAGATTTGAACACATATCCCCAGCTACACAGTCCCTACATTGACTTCCTATCATACTGCTAATTAGTTATAACATTTGTCATTTAGTCTATAAAACCATATTATACAATGAACCCAGTTACCCTAGCACACTTGGCCCATCCCTCAACCTACTTGTCATTATGGGCAATGGGTATTTCTCAGTGTGTAGTTGCATGCTCTGGAATTCTTAACCAGTAGAAGTTCATAAAACCAGCACAGTATCATTTATTAGATCTAGTCTTAGGACATACCTGTTTGGCTTGGCCTATGCCCTTCAGGTTGCTTCCCTCCTCCTCTGAATGGTCTTTCTGGCTTGACCTGGCTCTGTTTCGGATTCAATTCAGTGCACCATTGACTGATGCCGTGGGCATTATGATAGTTGCACTATAGGAGTTGATTGATTAATTGAATCCTTGTTTGATCCTTGTTTGTCAAAGTGTTAATGTTTTAAGATATTTGTACAACAACAGTTTCAAGATGTATTATTATTATTAATATTATTATTATTATTATTATTATTATTATTATTATTATTATTATGCGAAGAGTTAATGAAGCTTTACAATCGGAAAACCAGAAAATAAGATTTAAAAACTGGTTTTCAGGTGAATTTTGCTGTCTGTGGAGAGACTGCGGCCACCACGAAGTCGTCTTCAGTTCATTTTCCGAACTCACTCGACACACGTTCTTCCACGCATTTCACGTTAAACTGAAGTGCGTCGGTGTCAGTCTGATGCTGAGGAACAGTCTCAGTCGTTGCAGCAGCAGCAGCAGCAACCGTAATATGATTCCCGATCTGCCTGATCAGTTCGTCTGTGGATGGCAATATTGCGGAGTGAGTATGATAGTCAACATTTGATTGATTCAGATCATTGTAAATAGAAAGAAATGAATTCACTAATTTTCCCACTGTGTAATAGCACAGGTTCATGCACTTCAGGCTTCCTTGATGGTTTTTTCAGTGTTGTTGTTCTTGTACCCAGTTTCTTCGTTGTCCTTTCTTGTTATCCAACTCTATCCCTTTCTTCATCTCAGAATCCTTGAACTTGTTTTATCTGTGTCATCTGTGTTTATGTAAGAGATTTAAACGGTTGTTCTGTAGTTGTGTGTGTTTTTGCAATATATTTGGTTGGACAAATAATTATAGGAAAAATCCAAAGATAATCTTGCATCTGGTTATCCTAATGTTAACACAGGTGTTTCATTTTAAAAATGACAGTTAGAAATCTTGTTTCGAGCATGGAAAGTATCCGAAACAGCAATTTAGATTAATAGTAGATTTTTCAACATGATTGGTATCTTGAATGTTTTTCTTGTTTGATGTCAGGTGACGTACGACAACCCAGAACTGTACTACGCTCATGTATCGTACCACTGTGATGCGTATCCAATCGGGAATTTTCCACCAGGGGGCTGCAGGTGTTATTGGGATGGTTAGTACCAATTCAGTGTCATGCAGCCTAATTGTTATTTTTTGCTTTTCTTGTTCAATAATAGTTATGCAAGAAATATCAATTCAACATCTTTCTTAGATTTTCTTAGATTATCCATGGTTGCTGTCGGCTTTGACAGACGCTGCTATTTACCTATAGTATAACATAGCATGGCATTCATTTATATAGCGCCTTTACTGAACAAACTCTTCTCTGATAAACTTTGAACAGGTTTGTTTTGGTGCGGTTTTGTCAAAGTGTCAATTTGAATCTTCTTTTTAAGTCAAATGCAGTTTGTTGTTTGTCGCTGTGTTTCTGTACTCAGTGAGACCGAAATCATTCTTTTTGTAGGATGTGAGATTGTTGTTAAGAGCAGACATCGCTTGAAGGAACACCTACGGAGTCACAGTCAGGAGAAGCTCATGTCATGTCCGACCTGTGGCAGCCTTTTCTCAAATGCCACAAAGTTTTTCGACCACGTTCAACGTCAAACGACCGGGAAAAGTCTGTAATCATTTGGCATTTTCTTGCAATAGCTTATTATTAAAAATTATCAAGTCCGAAGCTAAACTAAGATTCTTGTGGATTTGAATTCTATGCGCTAAGCGATTTGGATCATTACTTACTTATTGAGTAAAATTATGATCTGTTTATAAATTAATTATGAATGATTTAATATTCTTAAGAGATGGTTTTAAGGAAAGTTTTCAATTGGCTTCATTGCAAAGAAAAATGTTTAGAGGCAATTTTATTGAACAGAATTTACACAGCTAGTAACATAAAATGAAAGCTCCCACGTGAAAATAAGAGCGGAATTATTTCATTTTAGATAACAATATCAGGAAAGAAGGTTCATTATTTTTCATTAAAGAGATTAGATGAACAGATATTGGACTCGTCTAGAGTAAACATTGTAGATGGTAATGTGAAATTTTTACATTTTCATTTACAGTAAACAGCTACCAATGTTCCCATTGCAACAAATGCTACTCGAGTGAGAGACTTTTGCGCGATCACATGAGACATCACGGTAAGCGCTTGAAGCACTTTGGCATGTTAAGTCATTCGGATAATGACCCTTTCACCCATTAAGCCCAACATTTTGGCTGCATAATGTATTGGTTATATGGACCACCAGTTTCAAAGGGTTAAGTCTTACAATCCACTTTTAATTACAAAAATTTTAATGCATAGACTGTTATCATGTAATGTAATGTATCGTTGCTTTAAAATATAGTGTGAAATATTGGTTTGTATTAGTTAGATTTTGTGGGTTAAATTTGTTTATAGTGTTTTATTTAGTGTGTTCCTGTTTCCTATGTTAGTTTACCGCTACAAATGTCCGTTCTGTGATATGACGTGCCCGAATCCTAGCTCTCTGCGAACTCACATCCATTATCGACACACAGAGGAACGGATGTATCACTGCCCTTCGTGTGAGTACAGGTGCGTACGGATGGGCCATTGAATTTTAGAGGACTTTTGTCATTAATGGTCATTCTAATCTACACTCTTTTAATTGAAAGCGGCATTCTTCGGATGGAAAAGCAGTCTTCAATCTCTTACTCCCAACAAGACATTGATTTTGATCGAATACTGAATAATTTATCATTTAACGTTTATTATGCTTTTAACAACATTGAACTGACACTGTGGAAACTAAAATGGTGAGACTTGAGACTAAAAGAGATTTTTTGGGGGGAAAAGGGAAGGAAGTAGAAGAAGAAAAGAACTTATGGAATATACAAAACAATGCACATGACCGTGGAAGACCTCACTGCTACGGTAAAAAGTAGTGTTGACTTGTTTGAGCATGCTGGTGTCGGAGGTTATGATGATACTTGTATCTAAGAACTTAGTGAGTTCTGTCATCTTCTGTTTCGTAAACTGTGCTTTCTTTGATTATTATTTAGTGGGAAGTCTGCCGTTGATCTGCGTCGTCACGTCGAGACGCACGAGCGCGACTGGATCGACTGCGTTGTCGACGGATGCACCTACCACGCCCGCTACTTCTGGGAAATGAGTCTGCACACAAAAAATGCCCACCAGGTGGCCAGTTTGAAATTTTCTTACAGAAATGTTTCTCTTCTGCAGTGACTTCAAAATTTGTTTACTATGCACTTTGCCTCTTTTCCTCCCCCAATGTCTTTATTTGCAAAAATTGACATATTAAGTATTTTCAAGTGCTATGTTGCCCCAAATTCAAAATTCATTATCTATTTGGGCTCCAACCAGACCCTGCTGAGGGAGCTCATGACTACTGCTTCAGCATTGTTTCTGTTGTTTATTTTGTCCTGTTTTTACGATTTCAGGGAGCTGAGCCGGCCAAATATCTGTGCCACATCTGCAGCAAGAGATTCTATCGAGGAGCTCGTCTGACGACTCACCTGAAGAAAACTCACCGATTCAAGTGGCCATCCGGACACACGAGGTTCAGGTACGAGAAGCTAACATCGCTTGCTGCACTCGGTTCTGTCTTTTTTGTGACCCATCAAATTGAGTAAGAATAGAGAATGCTCTGGGAATAAGTAAGTAAGTAAAGTAAAATCGTGGATTTCTATAGCACCTTGGAAATAAGAACAACAGTAGCTACTTATTCTTAGCTATGGAAAAGATATAATATGAGCCAGGCAAAAGTCAATAACCGAAGGGCAGTGAGGCTAGGTTGTTACAGCTATGGAGGATATGATTTTGGAAAAAGCAAGGATTTAAGTTTAGACCTGAAGACTTGAGGTCTTCAGAATAATAGGGATGTATTTAATTTTTATTTATTCCTTCATCATTTGGAAACGGATTTAGATTTCTACGGCTAACTAAGGGTAACTCAGGGCAAATTTTTCAAGTAATTTTGCAACTAAGGGCTGAAAAGGCTAAAGATTGAATTTTGATATCTTGATTAAAATTTTTTCTAAATTCCGTCTTTAATTTTGTTTGGCAGGTACAAGCAGCACGAAGATGGATACTACAGACTATTGACCGTGCGCTACGAGAGCCTGGAAATGACGGAGCAGCTGCTGAATATCAATTCCAGCCTAAAGAGTGACAACTCTATTAAGAGCACCTCTGGAAGGATGGCAGTTGACAGCTAATGCATGCATTAAAAATGTCTATGATTAAAAACTGATTTACTGTATTAGGGAGTTGTGTGATTTGTCCACAATTTGAGATATGTGGAAGGTAGCTCTTCCTTGATTTTTGGTGCTTTGAATGTTTATAAAGATGAAAATGCTTATATTTCAAGTGTAGACTTGTTTCCTTATCCACCTCATTGTACGTTTTCTTTGGAGTTTTTGTCAACATGCAGCATTGTGCATTGCTGACTATAGAATATGTATGTGTATATTCCGGCTAAACATCAATGCACATTGGATTAATTGGAAAGCAATAGACAATATCTGAAATAGATGTTGCATGTGTTGTCATGTTGCAAAGTTTCATAGGTCTCGAATGGTGTTATCAGGTCATTTCTTTGTTGTCTTGGTGCTTTGGTTATCTTGGTGTTGCCGGTTGTACATAATCGAATTTTCTTGCAGTTTAAATAGTTTGAAGCAGATTTTTAAAATTGATGGTACTTTTTTAAGTTGTGTTACATTGGAGTTATTATTTAATATATAATATTATAATATAACAAGGTTTAAAGTGGTTCAGTAGGGACTGCCCCTGTGTGAGAACCACTATTTATATCAGTTGTACGGCAACTGAGTGGCACCAGCAGCTCTGAGAATATTATTGTTGATGGTCAAATGACACTTGTAGTAATAAGTGCATGGCGTTAATTTTGAAATTCAATTGGCGCTATAAAATTCAATTTTACTGATTATTAAGTATGTTTCGGCAGACTTTCGAATTTTTATTCTTTTGTAGCCTTTCACTTTAGATTTGATGACATTTTTGCAGCATAAGCATTGGAAAGACAGAGAGAAGATTAAACGGTTTGTCATTTGTAAAACATACGTTTTATAATATTTGTTTTCACTTAAAATATCTTTAACACCACAATAATCCCTGTTCCAACTGCTAGAAATCTCGGATTCAAATTTGACTCTTTTCTAAACTTCGAATCACAAATCTCCCAACTTTCAAAAGCCTGCTTTATTCATATTCGTGACCTTCGTCGCCTACGTCCTTGTCTTGATATTAAGACTGCATCCACAATCGCCACCTCTATAGTCCACTCCAAATTAGATTACTGTAACTCCCTCTACTATAACCTTCCCAAAGCCTCCATCAACAAATTGCAATCAATACAAAATGCTTTAGCTCGTGCTGTTACTATGTCACCTAAATTCTCCCATATTTCACCCATACTAAAATCATTACATTGGCTTAAAATAACAGAACGTATCCAATATAAGATAATAACACTTACACATAGCTCACTTCAGTCATCAAAACCTGTCTACCTTAGATCACTATTAACCCCTCAGCCTCCTCGACCCACACGTTCGTCATCTCATCTCACTCTGTCACGCCCGCTAAATCAGTCATCCCTGAAAATTTGCAACCGTGCCTTCTCATATGCTGCACCTGAACTCTGGAACTCGATCCCAGCTTCCCTTCGCACACTTGGACACTTTCAAACAATAGAATCTGAATCCTCATTTCCTATAATTCCTGCACTATCTCCTCAAGTCTTCAGGTCTAAGCTTAAATCCTTCCTGTTTCTGAAATCATTTCCGCCATAGCTGTAACAACCTAGCCTCACTGCCCTTCGGATATTGACCATTGCCTGGCTGATCCCACACCTTTCCTATAGCTATTTTAAGAGAGGCTGAGCGCCTAAGAATAAGCAGCTACTGTTGTGCTGCTTTCCAAGGCGCTATAGAAATCCACGAGATTTTACTTTACTTACTTTACTAACAGCCGCAAATGTCTTATTGTATGAATATTTATGATTAGGTGTACAAAGTAGGCCATGACTTATCCACTAATAATCATCGTTTCAACAACCAATACCAGTAAGTTATAAGTTAGTGTATATGTCTTGCCAAAGCACGGTGGCCAATCACAATTGTCGAAACCAATAATAGTTGTGACTAGCTTATGAATATTTATATTTTTGCATAACACTGACCAATAAAAATCGTCGTCTCAACACTCGTGAGTACTAATGAATAGTTGGTGTGTTTTGTTATCGGTTAAAACTGCGGCTAAAGTGAGGCGCTCTAGCTGTTTCGATGACTTTTGGTCTGTTATTTTTATTGTACTAAATTAATGAATAGTTGGTGTGTTTTGTTATCGATTAAGACTGCGTCAAAAGTGAAGCGCTCTATCTGTGTCGATGACTTTAGGTCTATTATTTACATTTGGTTTCTATAATAAAGTAAAGTAATATAATAGCGAATAATATATTAAATAATCTGAGATCGTGTCTTGGTAAAAAGAAAATACTTTTTATGTGCACTTCTCGCATATTATATTGCATTTTTGCAGTACTTTAAACGTTCCGAGCTGAAGATAAACGATCGGGCATTAGTAAATTGATACGTTTAGCACGCACGTTGCATTGGCTTACGATTTATATAGCACCAGTATTGGAATAATGTTTGCAAGCCAGTCTAAAGGGGATCGAGATCTTTGTAATTCGAATATTTGTACTTGATCGAAATTACATTTACACTTTGTGGCTTTGTAAGGTTAGCGCCTAGTAGCCCGGAAATTTCCAAAGCATGTCAATGCATAACTAGCCGTCTGAACAGTGACGATTGTATTATGACACTTGCAGAACATTGTGGTCTACCCTGAAAGCGAAGATGGCCGAAGACGAGACTAGATCATTTGAATATACTGACTGCATCTTGATGTTCTGACGAAGGAAAATGATTCAAGTAAGTAGCCTATTTTGGGAACTTTCTTAGTGTTTGTATTTTATGTTTTATATATATTTTAATTATATATATTTAATTAATTAATGTTCTCTCGCCTTAGGTAGTACCTCTTTTATTTGATGTTATGTAGGTTATCTACAAGACTGTTGAAGACTGTGAAAGCAATGGGATTTACTTTATACACATAGGCTCTAGATAGAGACAAATGGCAAACTATGGTTAATGGGCTGCCTACACATGCACAGGCATTGTCAGGGCATAAATGATGATAATGTCATAATGATGATGATGATGATGATGATGATGATGATGATGATGATGATGATGATGATGATGATGATGATGATGATGATGATATCTACAGCTGTGTTGATTAGTTTTGAGTTTTGACTTGAAAGAGCTGAACAGAGTCACAGTCAATTATAAATTGCTGATTTTTATCAGTCAGCAAATAGCAGATTTCAGTGACACCTTGTGGAGCCAGACGATTTTCTGGAGTTGTGTCACACTGTTTGATATTTAGATTGTTCTAATGTGAGAAATAGTAAAGTATTAAATGAGTAAATGGTTGTTTTACGATTGTTCATTCAAGTGTAAGTGTGTTTATATGGCTGATTCTATTTTAGAATTTGATTGGGTAGAACATGGCACAGAACAGACGAATAGCACTGATCGGATACCATGTACTAGAGACGGACCAAAGAAAGCGGTGCTGTTTGATGAAGAAAAGATCATGAAGCCAGGTACGACTGATCACATTGTTGCGAATGCACGTTAAGTCCGTAACAAAGTGAAGAATCATTAAGTGCGTTGATAGTCATTGGTGGACACATAGGTAGTTAAACACTACCGGCTGGATGCGGCAAAAAAATCCTACCGCTATTCCATCAAAACCCCCCCTATCAGTTTTCTGAAATTGTCATTGGAATGATTATATATTGAACAAAGTTTTGAAATAACATCTCCATTCCTCATATGTGTAGTTGTATATATGACTCTCTGATTCTTCTGTTTATATTACTTACTTATTTGAGTTGAGAGAGTTGTACTGGTTTTCCGTTTCGGTTGCTTATTGTAAGGAATTTTCTCTTTATTAAAATATATTAATTGAATCTAATCTCTCGTTTTATCTCTCCTCCTGAACTCAGCATCTAACAGGGTCGTGAGTTAATTACATGGCATTAGGAGGACACAGAGAAGAATCTTTGTTCTATGAAATCAGTTGCAATATGAGAAAATGGTATATTGGTTTAAATTTGTGGCCTGCATGAAAGAATTCTTTGTACCGGTGTTCTACAGATTCTTTCTCTTGAAAAGCAGTTTAGTTTAGGTCATTTAAATGTTTGTGTGTGTGTGTGTGTGTGTGTCTTGCAATTAGAATTGATTGTGTCTCATTCTCTTTTTTTAGCAGACATTGATCCGTCGATTGGTCGTTGCCGCAACTTGCAAGATGACCGTCGTAGCAGAGAAGGTTTGAAATGAAAAACCATTTGACATTGAATTTTGATGAGCTGAAAGTGACCAACAGTTAACCAATCCCTAAGTAATTTGTTGAGACTTGGTCTGTGTTAATCCTCATCCAAACAGGGGGGTCTGGTCAAACCTTCATCCCGTAAAGAAGTAATGCATAATTTATTATTTAAATTTAATTTTTTGCCTAGTCGCTGTTATGACTTTGTTTCTATGTAGTGGGGCTGCTAAAGAGCATTTAAACAACACAAATTATTTACAAGTCCAGATGCAATGAAGATAATACTGGCTGATATTGACAATTATAGTTTGAAATTCTGTTGTTTTTGGCATGTTCGGATGAGGTGTTAAATATAAGGGTCCAGTGGTGGCTCTAGGAAGTCGGTGGGGGATGCAAAGTTTACAAAGGAAAGATATTTTGTGTTTTTGTCATTAATGATTGTGAGACAGTTTGGAGAGTTAACTTGTTGAGGAAGGAGTGTGCACAAATGACAAGAACGATCTCGGCAGCAATTTTTGCTAAGTGTCAATTGTATGCTTCTGAAGAATTTCTTTACACTTTTTGCCGACCAACTGCATAATTCTTTTGTATGCTTCTGAAAATCTGTTGATCTACTAAAGACATTTCTATAGCGCTTTTTGCAAATCACAGATTGTGCTGCTCTGCATGATATATTTCCCATTAGGCACACCAGTGCTGAAAGTCTGTGAAAAAGGGGAGCTCTCTTGGCACACTCGTTAAATCTAAATAATTTCTAAATTTCTATAGCGCTTTTTAAATCTTAGTTTAGTAGTTTTGCAACAAGTGGTGCTTTTACAATATTGGAACAGATATTCCAGAATTATGGTGAAAAATTTTCATGCAGCTCTGCACATCAGCCGACTTCCAGTCCTGTAGATCTTACTGTTGTTCCATTCCTTTAGATCTAACTGTTGTACCTATAAGTTCTTGTTCTCTCTCTCTCACTCTCACTCTCTCTCTCTCTCTCTCTCTCACGAGGGCTGCGCTGAGTAGTGCGAGTACTTGACTCCAAATTTTTTTCCGTAGTCGAGTACTCGCATAGAATAACTAACTAAATATAGAATAGATAGATAAATAAAGACCAAAGATTTTCATTAAAATTTGGCCTACCGTTCTTTGTTACAAATTATTAATCAGTCTTATTTAGGTTATTCTTAATTGTTTTGCCCCAGGTAGTTAAGACGTTGCCCACGGTTTTGCCAGTACCAGTAAAATAGTTTATGTTCTGTAACTTCTGTTATAGGCCTACTACACGTGAATACACTTGAATATCCGTAAAAATTGATATGTAACTGTATCTAGTGTTTTGCTTTGGTTAAATGAGGGCCACGAGGCAAATAATACGCGCTATGTGACGTCTAACGTTTGCAAATCATGTATTTCCGGTTTTACGCAAATTCTTTTCTTTTAACCTGGAACCAAAGAGTGTAGCCTTAACATAAATCTCTTACTAGATCATCCAGTACATAGGTAGTGTACTGCAACAAATGTTTTTTGGTGAAAGTCTGTACACGCAATGACTACTTAATGCATATGACCCGAGTACTCGTTAAGCTACTCGCCAAATACTAAAGAGTAATAAACTACTCGGTTAGCGCAGCCCTAACGCACACATACACAGCAAGTCCTGTAGCCATATATGGGTACATGCAACAATATTGCTATTGTAACATTATTGCTATTGTTCTTTTACTATTTTTATTTGGTCGGGCAACCAAGGGGGGGTTTTTTAACCCCACTGGTTTTGCTAAATCTCTGTCATTGTAATTTTTGCGACTGAGGTACAGAGACAGGAGGAGACAGAGAGACAGATAAAAAGACAGACATAGAGAGATAAAGGCAGACAGACAGAAGCAGACATGAAGAGAGAACTGTTGCTCATCATTGCTGCTGCAAATAGTTTTTCCCAGATAGCCTCCCCAAATGGGAGTGCCTGGTTATTTATTAATTTATTTATAAAGATCTAAAAAGTTTAATTATTTAATTCCAAAAAATATAAAAATAAAATAAGTGTTTATTAATCTAAAATAATGTTATTGTATTTGTATTAATTATTCATTGCATTATTGATTGCATATGTAAGGAAGATATGGATGATGGAGATATGGATGATGGTGATGGATGATGGTGGGATGATGGTGATGAATGAATGATGGATGTGGTGATCTACCATAGCGTAGATCTTAAATTAATTTGAATTTAAATTAATTTGAAAATTAGGCAAGCACCGAAGGCCATCGCCCCGAGGGGCAATGACCAGCACTTGCCTACGCAGCATTTTATCGCTGCTACCAATTTATCGGGCCCCCCGAACGGCTTGGTGGACCGACCGGCACTCGGGATCGATCTCGGTACCGAGGCGAAACCGTGTTTGGTGGCAGCAGTCGAAACCACTGCTCCAAACAGGCCGGCGCCTAGAGCAAGCAAATCCCAATATTAATACCCAACGCCTGAACAGTCACTCCACCTGGCGACTATTGCTGCAATATTATAGAACAGGTATTATAGTAAAGGTGTACTAGAGCAGAGACAGTACGCAGGTGGTCGACGACAGCTGAGTATGTGAGAGCGTATACGTTAGCGTACACTGCGTAGAGCAGGACCTTGTTGCGCAAAGTCAGACTAGTGGTCGATTAGCTGAACAGTTTCACTGATAATTATGGGCGATGTCAGAACGAATAACGGGAATCTGTACAAGAGTTTCACTGACGTCTGGAAAACTTCTTAACTGAGCGAATAGACGAATAAGATATATACGGAACGGAAGAGCGAATAAAGGGGAATTGATAGGCCTATGTGATGGATGGATTTAATATCTTTGCTTTTCAGAGCCGTACGGTAAGACCCTAATGTTGAATATCAATAGGATTTAAGTTTAATTCTTTGCCATTTGAAGCAGATTTCATGAAATAGAAGCGACTGCACAGCTACAGACAATATTATAGAACAGGTATTATAGTAAAGGTGTGTTAGAGCAGAGGGTATCTGTATAAGGACAGAGAGAGGGACAGAGAGGGACAGCGACAAAGACAGAGAGAGATTATTATATATATATATATATATATATATATATATATATATATATATATATATATATATTAGAGAGAGAGAGAGAGATTCAGACGAAATCATTCACGAAATCATTCGCTGGTGGGGGCGGCATTTTTGTGAAGAATTTTAGTTGCGATAAGGTTTCATGCCAGTCACGAAGTTCTGTCCGGGCTGCACTGCTTCGCGACACGCCACTGGTTGTACGCACGCATGGTCGATTGCCCGGCGACGACGCAGTGTATGCGATGCGAGGCGGCGGCCGTCTGCTTAGAACAATACAATCGCTACGCGCCACTGGTTGTACGCGCATGTGGTCAGCGATGCGAGACGAGAGAGAGCCGCCTCGCATAGAACAATACAACTATAATCAGTCAGTTAGAGGAGTATGCATGTGAGAACCAGTTGCATTGAATTCTTGCTTAAAAATGTTTGAATCTGTTTTCTCGGATGGCTTGCAGATTGCTATGGCTTATTTGTGTTATTATATTGCTATATATTTATATATATATATATATATATATATATATATATGTATGTATATATATGTATGCATATATAACAACTAATGGTCCTATATACCAATAGCTGTTGTTATATATATATATATATATACTGTTTTGTATATATATATATATATATATATATATAACGTAGCCTCAAGAAACAACTACGGCATTCTACTACCTACGGCCGGCGCTATATATGCATACATACCTATTGCCACTGTTTTGTTCTCTGTCAGGCGGTCAATGTAAATTTAGTTTCAAGAAACGACTCTATTCCATTTACGGCCAACAACGGCGCTATAGAAGTCGTCATGGGGGCCGTTGACGTTTGACGTGTGCTTAAGAATATCCCAACTGGGGGGGGCACGATTACCGTGGGGTCAGGCCCCTGGAGAGGCTCCACTTACTAGCACCTAGATGGAAAATTGTTTGTCTATCTATGCCTTTGAGAGACAGTGGTTTTATTATTAACTTCCAACTTCAGTAATACTTGTAATACTGTATACTGAAGCCAGTGGCGTATTTACCATTTAGTCCATGCCCCCCCCCTCACAGCCCACACAATTCCATTTTTCTCGAAATGTTAATGAAAAGAACATAATCATGCATATTTTCAATTAATCTGGACAATCAATGTCAATGTGTAGCTTGGAACCCACCCCCATTATCCTATTCGTTTTCTCATGTGATCATATACCTGATATGAGATTTATATATATGATATAATTGAATGAATATGCCTAGAATAATTTATATATAATTGAATTTTTAGTGTCTGAAAAAGAAGTCTGAAAGAAATCTGGCAATGCAAAGAGACAGTCATAACCAGTGGCGGCTTGATTTGGCAAGATTTTGGGGGCCACCATATAATCATGATTTAAACCATTTGTTGTTTAATGTATGTAGCATTAAAAAGAGAAATGACTGTGGAGCCGCACTGGTCATAATATAGAATCTAATCATATATATTGATTTAAAGATTTTTAAAAAATTGTAGGTATCATTAAAAAGAGAAATGACTGTGTTCAATTCATCTATAATATAGAATCATAATCACTATGATTCTAGCATAGCATATAAGAATCTATATATATTCTACATATATAGAACCATTATATATTCTAATATATATAATATATATAGATCCTAATATATATATATATATATATAGACCTAATATATAGTATTCTCTAGTATATTATATACAGTATATATATATATAGATTCTAATATATATAATATATATAGATTCTATAATATATATAGATTCTATAAATAGATTCTAATGTAATATAGTTCTAGGAATATATATAGATTCTAATATATAAAGACCCTTGCTAATATGAACTAGTAATATATATCTTACCTTAGATTCTAATATATATAACTATATATAGATTCTATAAATAGATTCTAATACTAATCAGGGTTCTAGATTCTAGGAATATATAAACCCCCTAATATATATAGCACATTCTCTAGTATATTATATACAGTATATATAACTAATATATATAGATTCTAGTATATAGGTTCTAATATAGATTCTAGTATATAGGTTCTAATGTATAGTGTATAAAAGTGTATATATATATCTTCTAGTAGTATCAATCATCGATGTATATTATATATATATATTCGAATATAGATTCTAGTATATATATTCTAATATTAGTATATAGATTCCAACGCTATAAATAAATAATAAAATAATTCTATTATCTTGATTCAGGATATTAGTGTAATATATAGATTCTGATATATAGTTAAAACTTATTTGCTACTTATTGAAACTTTGAAACTTATATAATACTATATGTTACTAGTAATGATTTCTTACTTATTAAAAGTACTAGTACTATGTCAGGGGCGCCCACAGATGGGGGTAAAAATATTTATGTGGTTTAGGGTTACCCCCTCCTTACATTACCACATAAAATTGAAGGGGCGCCTATAGATGGGGGGGAGATGGGATGGCTTTGAACAGGGGGAGGGGACAGGAACGGGAAGGGGCTTCCCCAATAAGCCCAACATATCTATATATAACGACAACCACCACACCACCAACAAATTTAATCATTAGCCCAATTTAAATAGTCAATTTCAAATAGTCAATGATAGGAACGGGCCTAATATTAGAATTAGCCCGTCTGATGCGGCGCCCTGATCTAAACGGGCGACAACCAATCGGCCACACCACCAATGTAATTTAATCATTAATTAATGGACTCGCGATGATGAACTGCCTAAATAGTCAGGATTTGTCGCCTAAATAGTCATGCGTCATCATAGTATCAATCATCGTTTTCTTGTCCATTTCTTGTTTCCAAAGTACAGTAATCGCAATTCATCCAACGCTAAAAATAAATAATAAAATAACATCACTATTTTATTCAGGATTGACTAGGATATTGGGACAGGCTTTGCATTGCAGCACCTGAACTGCCACATCAGTTACCATCAGTTACCATCAGTTACCAGGTGCGTGGTGACAGGGCGCCGGTATATAATCATATATAATATGTATATATAATAATCATATATATATATATATATATAATCAGTGTGCATATGAAATTTATATATAGGCCTATCTATATATTATATCTATATAAGCTTCTAATTTCCTATTTGTTGTGATTATTATATACTTGGACGGCTGGGGTTCAACCAAGTAATAATGCTTTCTGTGTCTCTTCCCTCCAACCAAGTCAATTCCCCTCCCCAATGACCCCAAACCCAAAGACCTGGCTTCTGGATAAAACGCTGGTTCCTTACCTAATGGCAAATAACTAATTCCACTCGATACACTTCAACATTACTTTAGTAAAATCAGGCTTTGAAAAATTAGGCCTATACATATTCAATCAATCCATCCATGCATCACATGCAAATTTAAATTCCGTTTTTCGTTAGATATTTGTCCAGACATCGTCCATATCCCGTATGAATGAACAGTCGTATTCAGCTAATCGACCACTAGTCTGACTTTGTGCAACAAGGCCCTGCTCTGCGCAGTATACGCTAACAGTATATACCCTCTCAGTACCCTCCTCTTACATACTCATCTGCGTCGTCGGCCACCTGCGTACAACGAACAGCCCAATACCCTCTGCTCTAAAACACCTTTACTATAAAAAATGTTGTACAATATTGCGTACGGTAGTCGCTAGGTGGTGCGACAGTGCAGTCGCTTCTATTTCTATTGGGATATGTTTGCTTATATTGCTTTCATGAAATCTGCTTCAAATGGCAAAGAATTAAACTTAATCCTATTGATATTCAAAATTAGACTTACCGTACGGTTTTGAAAAGCAAAGATATTAAATCCATCCATCACATATCAATTGCCCCGTTATTCGTCTATTCGCTCAGTTAAGAAGTTTGTCCAGACATCAGTGAAACTCTTGTACAGATTCCCGTTATTCGTTCTGACATCGCCCATAATTATCAGTGAAACTGTTCAGCTAATCGACCACTAGTCTGACTTTGCACAACAAGGTCCTGCTCTACGCTAACAGTAACGTCGCCGGCCACCTGCGTACACCGGCTGTCTCAATACACTCCCTCTGCTCTAGTACACCTTTCCTATAATACCTGTTCTTATAATACTGCAGTGGTCGTCAGGTGGATTGACGCTAACAGTCCATACGCTCTCCGTACCCTCCTCTTACATACTCATCTGCGTCGCCAGCCACCTGCGTACAACGATCAGCCGGCTGTGTTAATACCCTCCCTCTGCTCTAGTTCACCTTTACCCAGTGGCGGATCCACCGGGAGGGCCAGGGGGCCCGTGCCCCCCTCCTATTGAGTGCCTGGCCCCCCAGTGACTCCCCAGTTGGGACACTATACTTAATGCTACATACATTAAACAACAAATGGTTGGCCCCACATGATTAGAAGTTGCCACTCCAACGGCCCCCTCACTTGCCAAATCCTAGAGCCGCCACTGCCTTTACCTGTTCTATAATATTGCCTTTACCTATACTATAATATTGCTGCAGTATTCGCCAGGTGGAGTGACTGTTCAGGCGTTGGGTATTAATATTGGGATTTGCTTGCTCTAGGCGCCGGCCTGTTTGGAGCAGTGGTTTCGACTGCTGCCACCAAACACGGTTTCGCCTCGGTACCGAGATCGATCCCGAGTGCCGGTCGGTCCACCAAGCCGTTCGGGGGGCCCGATAAATTGGTAGCAGCGATAAAATGCTGCGTAGGCAAGTGCTGGTCATTGCCCCTCGGGGCGATGGCCTTCGGTGCTTGCCTAATTTTCAAATTAATTTAAATTCAAATTAATTTAAGATCTACGCTATGGTAGATCACCACATCCATCATTCATTCATTCATCATCACCATCATCCCACCATCATCCATCACCATCACCCATCACCATAATCCATCACCGTCATCCATCTATCACATCCATCATCTATATCTATATATTCCATTGCAACAGAATATATGAATATAAGCTATGAATATTATTTTATGATTATAATTTTATGATTGATTATCAAAGTGTTTCTATAATCATTCATTCAAATTAAACTAAATCATCAGATAAAAGTAAAATATGATAACTCAATCATATGAAATGATAACAGGAATAATAAGGAATAATAACAGATAACGCTTGGACTAAGGCAGAGGTTTAAATAAAAATGATAGCATACTATTATATATCTTATAATTATCTATCTTATAATTATCTTATAATATCTTAAATCATTTAAGATCTTGACAAAGTGGAAATAGAAAACGTTTTTATATTTTTAACATAGAAAACATTTGCTTATTTCAATTTACTAATATTTAAATTTTTTAAAATTTTAGGGAAAACAAATAATAAAACCTTCAAAAATAAGAAAATAATGTCATTTTAATATGTAATTTTAGTAATTTTGTATAATAATAATAATAAAATAATAATAATAATAATAATAATAATAATAGACGATCTTTTGTTGTTTGTCAGGCTAGTCATAGTGGCATAGCACCCTCACCCTGAGCCGTAGCTAGGGTTTTCGCGCCCGGGGCAAGATTCATATTTTGCGTCTCTAAATTCTAAATTTCTTCACTTTTAATTATTCATTTTCGGCTGATGACCTTTTTTCCTTTTATTCCGCACAGCTATATTTCATTCAATTTTTTCACATCCAAAATGCGCCCCCACCAATCGGCAACCGGGGCGGCTTTCCACCAGCCCCCCCGCCAGCCTCCCCCCACCCTCGTTTCATTCTACTGGAGAAAAAAACGAAGCTGAAGCGTTTATACACTGTGAACCAATAAATCCAAAATTTTTACCAACCTGAACATAGGTACAATGGTGCTTTATCAGCTACAGAGTTCTACGAAAAGTTTGACAAAGTTACAGCCAAAACAAAACAAAAAGAGTGGGATTTATTGGCTCACAGCACGTATTAAAGCACCTATTTTTTTGAGACAACGACTTATTTTTGTAGTATAGGCCTATAGTAGCTAAGAGTTATCGCTGTGTGATAGCATCCGAAAAAAAATACTGCCTGCCTTGCAGTCCAAAGTCTTGCCCCTCCCCGGATAAACAATGAAATGACGTCCCTTGGGTTTTAGATCAAAGGAACATTTCATAGCTAGAGTTAACATTTGAGACCCTCTCCTCGTTCAAGACTTGCCAGAAAAATGTCAACCTCCACCTTTCCTATGCATGGATTCATACATGACTTGGGAACCAAGCAAACATTTAAAAACTACCTAAAGAAACGACTATCGACTGATGCCAAGTGCATTACCAATTGGTGCTAGAGAAGTTCACTAATAATAATAATAAAAGGTCACACAAAGTAAACTGTGGTATGATTAGCCTTAATTAGTTGATTTGTATTAACCCTTAACTACATCTATTTATATCCGTCCATTTTACATTGAGTTTTAAATCAACTCAGAAATTAAATACACCTCTGTTATCCAGGAATTAATAATAATAAACACTCAAATTTAAGTCGTTTAAGAAGTTAGTTTAGTAGCATTTCTCCTGTATTGAAAACTATCATTCTAGACCTTTTAAGTATGGCCTAAATAATGTTATCGGATGGTTCATATCAGTTGATGGATTAAGATATTGCTGGAATAACATGGAGGCCCACCGGATAAAAATTGTGTGAACCAATAGTCTGCATGCATAGTGTTCATGAAACTAACTTCATATTTTAGTCAAAATTTTGGAAAATGTGAAAGAGTGAAGAATTTTGAATGCAAAAATGGTTGCATGTACACAAATTTCAGTTCTGTTTTCAGTTCTGTTTGTCAAATTTTTGTAAACCAAAAGTTTATATTCCAAAATTAATGTTAATAGAAAAGGTGGTCCCCTAAATTTTAATTTTGCATGTGGGGCCGGTACTGATGTACCATTGGTACAGTGGTAAATCTGCAGCAGTAAAATGCTATGGAAATGTGTGTGTGTGCCTGCAAATATTAACTTATACAATACAATAATACTCTACCAATTTCTAAACAGAAATATGCCAAAATACCAACGCTATGGTTTGGAAAATAAAATTTCTATCAAACTCCCACCTGGATGCCTGCATCAGTTTAAGTATGAACTCTAGATTGTGCATCGTTCTATCTATCTATCTATCGTCTATCAGTCTGTCTGTCTGTCTGTCTGTCTGTCTGTCTGTTTTTCTTTCTCTCACACTAACACTTTTTTACTTCATCTCAATTCTACAAGCAAATCATATCTCACCATTGCTGCGACACCACCTCCACTGGGTCCCCGTCCGGTCCAGCGAACGACTGCGAACGAGCGGAGATAGAGACTGATCTTTTTCCAAGGCTAATCCAATCCTATGGGACGAGTAACCTGACCGAGGCAGCCTCAGCTGAATCTTTGCGCAAGATCCTAAAAAGAAAAAGATATTTATTTAAGATAGGTTTTGACTCCATCTGTTAAAATGCTCTTGTCTTGGACCTTAGTCTTGTCTTGTCTGGTAATAATAATAATAATAATAATAATAATAATAATAATAATTGTAACAGTATTGTAACAGTATTCTCTGGGGCCAGCCCGACTACCAGCTTAGTCGGCTGCAGATGGTTCTTAATGCCTCTGCCCGGATGATTTTCAGAGTTCGAAGAGGAGAGCACATCTCCTCCTTTTCTGAAAGAGAAGGTACATTGGCTTTGCATCCCGGAGCGTATTGCCTACAAGAGGTGTATCCTCACGTTCCGAGCCCTTCATGATCCGGCTTTCCGAACTACCTGTCGTCTTTGGTCCTGAGACCATCGTCTACCGACAGGCGTCTGAAACTAAGGTCCAGTCGAGACGTCAGACTGGTCGTTCCTCCTATTCTTTGGAACGCATTACGTGACTAGAGAGTCCAATCTTGAATCGTTCACAAGGAAACTTAAACTTATTTCTTCAAGACATCGTATTAGTGTAAAGCGCTCTAGCCTTTGACTCTTTGTTCATGTTTTTAAGCTATATAAATTGACTTTTTAACCTAACCTAACCTAACCTAACACTACTAATAATAATAAGCAAAACACCAAAGGGCTGTCCATTAATTGTCAACAATTTTTGGGCAAATCTGACCCCCCTTGTCAACAACTGTCAACTTTCAGTTACCCCCCATAATTACGTCAAAAACTTTTGATCCCCCCACCAAGATCAATGACAGGTCCCACTAACAAGGTTATTATTTTTTGTGGTGATTGCCATTTTTCCCTGTTTTGCTCATCGAGTGTCAAAATGTGGTGGTGATGACCCTTTTTGACATGCTTTTTTCCATTGTAATAAGTAGTATTCCATGAAATTTCCTATTTTTGATAATTTGTAAAAAGTGAAATTGTTGACGTCAACTTCTCGTGGCCCCCTCCCTCCCTGTCAACAACTGTCAATTTTTTTCAAACCCCTTCCCCTAAATTGTTGACGTAATTAATGGACAGCCCCAAAAGTCCAAAACACATGTAAAGCTGTCAGCAGCAAGGCAACAATAACAATACCATAAGCATTTCCTCCACTATAAGAATGACTCAGTTCCATTATTGACTTTTTCCAAAAGGAAATTGTACATTAAATGTTTATTGTTTGCCCATGAATGGTCGTTGTTGGTTGTTGAAGCCACCACTGGCATTTCTCAGCAACAAGTAAGTAACAGTAAATCACAAATAAAGTCTTTAAAACATGCACCAAAGTTTATTCTAATATTACTCAATATTCCACCCCAGACCCTGCTGGGGAGCTAAGGATGATGCTCCCCCAAGCCTCTCCTAGTCAGACTAAATTGGAGGTGCATGACTTTTCACACCCACAAGAGGGCCAGTGGTTGTTAGGGCTCACATCTGATCAAGCCACAATTTGAAACACTGAGAATCATTTATCTGATGGTTCTAAGGTGATTGCCAAATAGCTGTCCTATAGTCGGTAAATTTTTTCCAAGGTTCAAGATTTGAATTTAGTATTACCACTTTGTGGCAGCAGGGGTCTGTCTCAGACCTCACGGACCCCCACTTTGTCAGGTATTTATCAAAAGCAGCCCTTCTTGGTAGGTAGCTTCATATCATGCTAACATACCAGAGCACAGCACACCTTAATACAGACCAGTGGACGTGTGAATGCACAAAGGAATCAAATCTCGGTAATCCTTTACTTCAGCGCCATTTATAATTTGTCAGTAATTTCGCAATGCATCTGCATTACAAGTTTTGCAGAAATTGAGGAACTGTTAAAACTAATTTCTTAATTTATGTCGGTTATCATTATGTACTGGTTACTTTCATGCAGTATCGATTATCCCTTCAGTAACCATTTCTTCTTTCTCAACCTATCTCTGAGTAGATATATACTATGTTATTAGACAAGTCTATAGGCTTATATATAATGTGTTATTCTGTTTATCTTTTACGGAAATTGTAGAGAAATTATGGAGAAAGAAATAAAGATGTCATGTCATGATAACAGGGGAATGTTATTATTATTATTATTATTATTATTATTATTATTATTATTATTTAATGACAATTTATATAGCGCTATCTGCCTGGCGAAGGCATAGTCAAGAGTGCTTTACAAAGACATCTGATATGAGATTTCAAATAGATGTTTCTGTGCAAACCTATCTTGTGTCTTCTCCCTGGTTATTTCCTCGGGAAGGGCGGTATCACATTATAGCCGCCCCAGCTATGACCGCCCCGGTTACGAGACTACCACCTGTAACCGGGAGGGCGTTCCAAAGTATGGGATGTCAGTTAACAGAGTTCTGCGCACCAGTTCAGAAATATACTCTGGGCAGTCCGGGTCGTGCAATGCCTTATAAGTCAACACACATCATTTGTAAACAATCTGTTCCGGGGTCCATAGCCAGTGGAGGTGATCGCAAAATAGCGGAGTTACATGTTCGTTCCATCTCACTCAAAAGATTATGTTTATGTTAATGAGGAGAAAACCCATTATTTATTCACAGGAGAATGTTACTCTTGTCTTAAGCAAAATTAGCAGACAGAGTAACAACGAAGCTGTTAAACAAGTCTTCGGCATGGAAACGGTTGCGGAAAACAAATAAATTCATGCAAATACAAAGAGAATAACGCCCGACTGGTACCGAATTGTCTTTTCAGTTTTCTCTTTGCACATGTTCTCTTTTTTTTGCGTATATGTACACCTGCATCATCAGGGTCCACGAAATGCTGCTGGTGTATAATGACGGAATGTTCTGGGGCCAGATGACCAGCTATACAACTATTTTATGCTATCCCTTCCATCTCAGCTGATCTCCCCCCCCCCGCATAGCTCTATAGCAGCCGGCCCGTAGGAAGTGCGGGTGCAGGGGCTGCACCCCTGATCTGATCTGACCAGAGGCTGTACCCCCTGATTTTTCCAGGATGGAAGATAAGCCTGTTTTATTAATTTTTTGCTTGTGATGATTTTTAAATAGAAGGAGATATGACAACCTTTTTGCTGGTCAAGGTTTTTAGGAGGATAAAATCTGCACCCTCTGCTGAAAATTCGTTCCGACGTGCCGGATAGCCGCTGATCGGACCACTAAACGTCTCTATCAAACTGAGATCAACGGATCAGATCAGCGGATTATTATTACCCGGAATGTTCGTAAAGTCCAAGTCTAATTCGCTCGATGTTTGCGTCAGAAATTATGTCTGCTTACACACGTTTAATTAAATATAGGCCTACACGCGTTCATTGAAAAATAATAAATGACGCTAAAGTAAAGGATTACCCAAATCTCTATCCGTCCTGGTATAAATAACGGCATTGAAACCGGGCCGATCGAACAGTTCTCTACCGCGAAAAACCTGTCATGACCCTAGTTTCCATAAGTTTTATGCATTCTTCAAAATAGAAACGTTAAATTCTCTTACCTTGTTTACTTGCGTACAATTTCGTAAAGTGTGAGAATTTTCAAAATCAATCCACGTGGACTCTTCGTTTCAAAACAACTGACCATAGATCTCTAAACATTTGCGGAATCTTTGCAAAGTGGTAAGTAAAATCTCGTCGATTTATATAGCGCTTTTAATAGTACAACGGTAGCTGCTTATTCTTAGGCGATTAGCATTTCTTAAAATAGCCAGGTATATGAGTGATGCTAGGTTGTTATAGCTATGGAGGAAGTCACTTAAGAAAAAGAGCGATTTTACCTCAGATCTGAACACATGAGACTATGAGGAATTATGGGAATTGAGGTTCAGATTTTTTTGTTTGACAGTGTCTAAAGCTGCGGGAGTGATCGAGTTCCAAAATTCAACGGTTGTAGACTGTCGGGGTGACTGGGCGTGAAAGAGAGATGAGGTGATGATCGCGATAGTCCAGAAGGCTGAGGTGTTAATAGTGTTCTAAGGTAGACTTTCAAACACTGTCCACGCCTCTTCATTTTCACAATGTCTTCATTTTCAACAAATCCACTTCATTTTCACAACCTACAGTAAGAAAATTAAAATCAGCAGGTTAGCAAATCTGTAACAACAATGCCATTTTATTTAAACGATTTTTAACTTCATATGCAGTTCTCAATTTTACTGATGCGAACTGGTTTATGCGCTCACCTATTAATTGATATCAAGGGAACCGATGGCAAGACACTCAAATCAGGTTTTGACCTCTGAATTAAACGCTTCATCGATCAGTGGAACCAGTGGAGCATCCAGGTTTCCGGAATTGTATGAAAAAGTATCAACCGGCAAAATGTCGTCGTTGTGTCTAATACTTTTAATTTGCACACATTCTTTTCCATCACATTGCTTTCTCAACGATTTTACACAAATCCACGACATGTCCAAACCCAAATTGGCAGTCGAGACTGGTCAAGGAGAGGAGGGGGTTAATTGTCAGTTAGTCCAGCGGTTCCCAAACTGTGGTCCGCGGAGCATATGGCGGGGGTCCACTACTAACCCATGACCTTTTTTTGCTTGTCACTACATTTAGGAAGGATGATATTGATGATAATCTTGTTTTTTCTTAGTCATTTGTTAAATAATGTGGTCCGCGAGCTAAGCTGGGAACAAAATAGGGGTCCGCAATCAAAAAAGTGTGGGAACCTCTGAGTTAGTCAAATAAGTTAATGACAGTAAAAATCCTAATACCCCCTTGCTAGTGTATTATAGTGGAGTGTTGGGTAAGCACAGATATTTTACCAGTGCAAATCTAAATTATAGTGAATAGACAAAGGGGCTTCTATCCCTATTTAAGGCTGGCGCAGCTACGCCCGGAAAAAACGGGGAAAGGGGATATTTTGCTACTAATCTGAACTGAACCAAGACTGATATTGATTCAAAATAACACTGACCGTGACATAATCAATGATATCTATGCCTAACACAATGGATAAAAAGCTGAATATAATACTGAGTCTACAAGGGAGCAAATTAACTGTGGGTATTTGTAATTTGGGGGGGAATTTGTAATTTTGGGGGGAATTGAGCCCGGCTGCAAGGGGGGATAGAAGCCGCTGAATAGACATACAACATTAGCAAAATCACGAGGGGCACATGCACCCCCCTATTAGCAGTGGCGTACCTAGGATATGATGGCCACTTAATACATACTCTAAATGTAATTTAAAAGACAATAATTACATGATCAATATTTGTTATCATCATATCTTTGTTCAACATAACAACTGTGTAGTGCTATTCAGTCAACATTCTTCTATACATAGGCCTAAACAGTCTGAATCTGGCCAAACAAGCAATAGCAGCCACAACTCCATCAGAACAAGATGACTTTCTCTCTAGTCAACAAGCATCAGTGCAGCAAATAAATAGTTACATCTTCAAGGTCCTCTTGTCTGTCTTAAACACACAAGTATACACAAATACACGTACACATGATCATATACAGAATGCATACATAGAGATATGTATGTGTTTGTATTGTTAGTAAATTGTCCCAGTTCTGACTTTAATATAATGACGTATATACCGTAACTGGCATGAAATTTCAATTGTAAGCACATGGATAACCATACAAGTAACTTCTGTACATAGAAAGATTCTGCAATGTCAGCAAACACACACACATTTTGAAATTAAACTACTAAACACAAAGGTATTTGCCTGATTGAACCCTCAATCAAGTTTCAGCAAAGATACTATAGCATCACGATATATTTTCACAAGAATTTTTTCAAAAACACTACAAAATTCAGAAATTCCACTTTTGGCCCCGATATTCCATACAAACTAAAGGAATGCACTAACAATTACAATACAAAGATAAAATCACTCAATTTCCGAGTGAATTAAAAACAATAGCTGTAATAAAAATGTGTTTAAAATAAATAGACAGTTATGTTGCAAATGCATTAAAATGTGGCTTCACAAACAATTTATATGACAAAGCACATCATCCTTAGGTAAAGACCATGTATGATACCATCCAAAATAATCTCACTACTATACAGTGAAGTGGTTCACACAACACATCCAAGTGTAATCAATTGTAATAATAAACACCTTATGAGCCGTAATAATGAAATTATGAAAATAATTTACCTAAAACATCGAGTATCATTCAAAGACAATCTACAGGACAACCATCCATCCGATTGGTTTGAATCCACCAAGTTCAGACTGCAGGGAGGACACAATCCACAGCACAATGGAACAGTTTTCACAGTGTCTCAAGTCAGACCATAACCTTGAACATTACGGGAAAAAATTACGGATTGTTAGAGTCTCCTGCTGCTTCGGATTACAGACATGTCAACCTGTGTATTGTCCGTCAAGCCCGACACTTTAAAACGAGAAAAATTGTTTCAGTTCCTTAAAATCTATCACAGTTTAAAGCACATTCTCACAGACTTCATACCTTGGTGCAGTTGTCTTCCCACTGCACAGTAGTACCTCTAGTGCTTTACACATTGAAGCAGTTTGGATGTTCTTTCATAGACCAGCGTTGCCTCTCAAAAGTTGCCTGTACGTTGCCTGTCTGCAGTATACCAGAGACATTTTCAGCAAACCATAGTGATGTCAACAACTAGAGGCCTTAGCTGCAAGTCTTGCTGTAGGAAGCAACACCTTGTACTCGGCAATATATATTCTCTGCTTGTTACCTGCCCATTCCCATGGGTGGGCCACCGTGAATTATATTCCCTCCGTGCGGCCCGAAGTTCGGCCCGTTACGCATCATGTCGTAGCCCACGGTGCCCGGTGGCAGGCCTCTCATTTCAAGTGAAGGACTAGGATGCTGCTGAGCACTGCTTTTGGCATATAATTGCTGTTGAAATTGCTGGAACTGTGCGTTGAATGGCTCCTCGCCCACCGATCCTGGTCCCATGTTGTACCTCTCGTTTTCGAGCCTTCGGTTAGGATCGGGACCGATGGGAGATGGGTTCGGAAAACCGCCTCCGTTTCTCATGTCCATCATGTGCATTCCCGGGTCCATCCTACCGCTCCTGTGCTGAACCGCCAGCATGCCTCCACCGCCGTTTCCATCCGGTCCAAGTCGTGGATCGCAGAATCCCATTTCGACCATCCTTCGAGGGCCCCCGACCATTTCTGAATTCATCCGTAATCGTCCGATTGGCATCATATCCGGCCCCATCCTAAAGGGGTCATCCCCTGGCCCTCCCACACCAGGCATCATGCCCGATCCTGGTCTCATAGGAACCAGACCCATGCCCATCAGCTCCGCATTCGATCTCATTCCGTTCTCTCCGAGGCACATTCCTGGCATAATACCTGGACCAAGCCGCATACCATCTGGACCCATCATAACGGCAGAACCGGGTCTTATTCCGTTCTCACCTGGACCTCCAACACCCATCATGAGAGCAGAGTTGGGCCGCATACCTCCTGAATCTCCTCCATGCACCACCCCCATCATCAAAGCCGATCCCGGGCGACCACCACCATCTACTAAGCCCATCATAACAGCCGAACCAGGACGCATTCCACTCTCTCCAGCCATTCCCAGCATCATTCTGTCCGACAGCGGTCGGGATCCAGGTCGCATGGTCGAAGGATCTCCGTGATCCATCGATGTCATCATCTCCGATCCAGCTCTCATTCCCACCTCCGAGGATCCTGCAGATGGTATCATTCTTTTTGTGTTCTCTCCAGCTGAACCCATCATCATCAGCATATCAGGCCTACCGTCTTCCATCCGGGGACTTGGGACGACCATGTTTCCATCGACTGAATGGCCGGCCGACTCTCCAGAAAATCCTGGCACTCCGGTCTGCCTCGGTCGACTATCAGCATCCGAAGACTGCCTCATACTGTTACTGCTAGGGCTCATAACCATACTATTGGATCCAGGCCGGACATTGTTCTCCCCAGTAGGTCCCATATTCATCATCCTAGATGAGAGCATCATGGAGTCTGGGGGCCCCACGTTCATTGCAGGCTCCCTAGGTCCCATCCCAATCATACCGTGATCGGGCATCATGCCTCCATTGCCAGGTTGCATTGACATCATTTCCAACCTCATTCCACTTTCCATCGGTCCAAATTCCATCATTCCAGGTCTTCCTCCCATCATCCCATGTCGGCCACCACCATCCAATGGACCCATTCCTATCATTCCGGATCTAACGCCTATCTCCAATGGCCCCATGCCCATCATACCAGGCCTCATTCCACCTTCACATTCCATTCCAATGACGCCTGGCCTCATGGCTGACTCCTGAGGCACAAGTCCCATCATTCCGTGTCCCATTCCGCCTTCAACAGGTACCATTCCCATCATTCCGGGCCTCATGCTGCCTCCTTCCATCAGCCCCACCGGCATCATTCCAGGGCGAATTCTGCCTTCCATCCCCAAGAAAGCTGGACCCATTCCAGCATCAATAGGCCCCATACGTAACATCCCTGGACCCGCTCTCAGTCTCCCACTTCCAGGTCCCATCACCTCTTGATTCAGCCTCCTGCCATCTCGAGAATTCACCTCCACGAAATTGACATTGGCAGCTGAGGCGGCGTTCTTTTTGGCTGTCTCCAACCGTTTCTTGCGGTCTTTCTCCTTGCGGGTTGACCCGCTGGATTCTGGCTTTGTCCGAGGGCCTTCGGTGCTGATGGGCATCCCATGCTCTGGGGCTGATAGCATGGGTCCACCCCGGCCAGGCAGGAACATCTGCTGACCTGGAGGCATATTCATCACCTGAGGACCTACATGGCAAACTGACATCGGGCCACCACAGTGACTAGGCAACGGTCCACCATGCCGAGGTAATGGGCCTCCAAAGCCGGGAATCGGGCCATTGTAGCCGGGCATGTGTGGCCCACCATGGCCATGAAATGGCATGTCAAAATCGGGTATTGGACCACAGTGGCCTTCAAAACTTGGCATTGAACACACTGCACCATGCATTGGTGGTCCATTGAAGCCTGGTGTGGGGTCACCATTCCCATTAAAACCTGGCATTGGGCCACTCTGGTCTGTCATATGGTTATCAAAGCCAGACATAGACCCCATAGGACCGTGCATTGGACCATCACCACATGGTGGCAGTGAACCAGGTCCACCCGGTCCATGCATCAGACCATCGAAACCAGGACCGAAGCCACCTTGTCCATGCACTGGACCATCAAAACCAAGCATCATGCCATTACGTGTCATCATATGACCCTCATAGCCTGGCACTGGGCCAGATGGGCCATGCAAAGGACTATCATAGCCATACATCATCCCACCAGGGCCAGGTGGTAGGCACCCATCATACACAGACAGCGGTCCTCCATAATTTGGACCTGAACAGGGTATGCCTGAAGGACCAGGTCCTGGCTGCATAGCCCCTTCTCGCATCAGTTGTGATGAATTAAAAGGCATAGTGACGCAGGACCCGGTGGGATCTTCAGGCCCCTCGTGGCCCAGGCCGCATGGAATGGCTGGCAGGTACTGAATTGTGTTGGGGGCCCGAGCCTCAATCTGGACATTAGCATTTCCAATGATGTTTGGTGACAGCATGCTCGTCATGATGGGAGTAACATTTTGAATCGAAGGCTGATCGCCGCGCTTTGGCCCTGGGCCTGGTGGAGCAGCATCCTCTAAAGGACTTGGCTTATTGCTTGCCTGCATGTCATTTCCTTCGGCAGACAATGATGGGCCTGTGCATTCCGACACGAGTCTCTCTTTCAGATCGATGCTTTCATTTCCAGGATTTCTTTCAGTGCAGCTTACACCATCAGGATTCATTCCTAACGAGCGCTCGCTGCTGCCTCTTGAAGATGGCACGCAAGTTTCAATAGCCAGCTGAGGAGTCTTGTTTCCGGCATTTTCCATCTTAACGCTTCCAGAAGTACTGCCAGGCAGTGAAACCACGTTACCTCCGCATGACGAATCGCCAGAAAGCTCCAGTTCGTTTTCCGGCATCTGAACTGTTCTGAATGGACCGCCCTGTTTCATGTCCAGCTGCATGCGGTCAGACAAACTCTCGACGCCCTTGGCCAGGCTCGCCAGCGTTGCAGAAGTGATGTTGTTAAGGACGTTGGAATTTCGCGAGACAGAAGAACTCGTAGACAGAGTGCTTGGCGTTGAAGAAGATGTTGAGCCGCTGCTAATGCCGAAGTGATCCGCCTGCAACAGACGTTTGCAGTCTAGTGAACTTGATGCGTTGGTGCCCGACGAAGTTGAAATCGATGGAGGCATATTGTCAATACCCAGGCTTCCAGTATTGTGCTCCTGCGGCGCTGGGCTAAGCGACAATTTCGGGGTCGTAGTGTTTGTGTTGGGGGTACTTACGTTGGTCTGCGGCAAAGGGGAAAGTAGCGACGACGCACTGCTGAACAGCTCTGGCGTCAGCGATTTATTCGGTCTCTGGTCCTCCATTTTCTGCTTGCTCAAGTTGTCACCACCGCCACCCTTCTTCTTCTTCTTTGGCTGTGATGGAGTCGACTGTGAGGGTGAGGGATAGCCAGGCTCTTGGTATGCTAAGTTCAATTGGCGCGTTATGGTTAATTCTTGTCCCTCGAACAGATTCAAGGAGCAGAATTGCTGTGGTGATGGTGCCGGCTGCAGATGGCGGTATATGTCGTCAATCTTGTCTCCCATCTGCCGCCTTCGTTTCTGTTTACATACGTTTGGAAATCGAGTTCCCGGGGCAAATGGTCCGATGCCGACAGGACCTGCGTCGTGACCCGGTTGGTTGATCCTCATGGGACCACCGTTGTCAAAAGGAAAAACACCCTCGGCCATTCCAGGCATAAAGTCTGGATGAAACTCTGGTCCATGACCATTAGGTGGAAAATTCATTCCAGGCGGTCCTTGGTAAAAGAAACCTTGATGGTTCGGAGGGCCAGGCCTGTTAAACGACGGGGACATAGGGGACATTGGTCCAGGCATATGAGGTGGCAGGTCACTGAAAAATCCTGGCCCAGGTCCTCCCATCTGCATCTGCACCTTCTGCCTCTCTATGTAGTATTCGTGTTGTAACTTGAACCAGTCTCTTTCTTCCTGCGTCATATTTTCCCAGTTCGGAGGAAGCGCTGGCTGGCCAAAGAATCCTGGTTCCAGTGGCATTCCCATTATTCCATCTGGATGCTCTATCATTCCCGGTGGCTGCATTGGCATCATGTTTGGATGAGGAACCCGAGAAAACCCCATCATGTCGGGCCCGGGTCGAGGCACTCCTGGGAACATGCCCTGTGGCCGATGTGGGTCGAAGTCATTTCGTTTTTCAGGAAAAAGCAGGTTTTTAATTTTCTGCAACTGAGCCAGTTGTTCTTCGCGTTTCTGCAGCTGTTCCGGCGTCAGGTTTTCGTCGAGGTTCTGGTTTGGCGGCATCCCGCTGCGGGGGATTTGACCGTCGTTGACGTATCCCGAAGGCCCCAGCATTGGTTCGCCACCGGGCCCCATGAATTCCCCCATCGATGACACAATTGGGCCCCGGTTTGGGCTTGGCATCCACCGGGGTTGGCCCCCGTTTCCACCTTTGTTTCGTGACTGTTTACCAGGAGGACCAAAGCTGGGAGAGAAAGGTCCCTCTTGCAAACTAGCGTTCTGTTGCTGAACCCAAAGTTCAACGTTTGCCAGAGCACTGTCTGATTCCATGTATGGAAGTGGATCCTTTTGAAGTAACTTATTTCTATCACCATATGGAGCCATCTGGTTGCCCGAAAATAGAGCCAAGTCTGCGGAAAATGCCTGAAAACAGACAGATTACCAAATTACAACATGGTAGAAGTTTTTGAAAATGTAATTTCAAGCATGATACATTACCGGTACTAGATTTATTCAGACATCAATCAATGATACATATGCCTGTATTTTAAATGAGCTACATGAAAGCTGCTTTCCATATATCAAGTCCAGGCCTAATTTAGACATAAAAGACATACATCAGAAATATAAAATTTTAACATGGCAATACTGTTTGAATGATTCACAATCCATTAAAAGGATGTCTACAGGTTCAAATACAATCCCTACCATCATAATTTCCACAGTATAAAGGTCAATGCATTATTATCATAGCAACAGAAAAACAGGAATGCAAGAAAAGAGAAAAATACCGGGGTATTTTGGCAGAAACAATGCTAAACATAAAGCAAATCAAAAGCAACAGACATTTGATTATGACCCACGATTTTGGAACTAAACACAAATCTTGGGACAAAACACCAGAATGTTATACCAAGTCGTACACCCAATTGGTGAAGGTCAGTTATAAAAATTAAACCCAAAGATCCATTGTTAGACTCAAAAGCATTTGAAATGCCACAAAAGCATGCATTAATGTGGCCCAGAGTATGTCCACACTTAGGGCATCAATTTCTATCAATTTATCTATGATCATTAATAATGATGGTGGTGGTGATGATGATGATCATTAACGTAGCCAGGGCTCTGAAATGGGGGCATATTCACATTTTCATCTGAAAGCCCTGACAAGCAAAAAATCCTTATGTCAAGCACTTTGAACTTTCACACACTCTCTTCGATCATACTACTACGCCCCCGAATTTCTCTAAGATTCTGCACAAATCCCATGACCGGTCTCAGCCTGAATCGAGGGCAGGCCCCTGGTACAACTCCCTCGCGACTACGCGGGGAGGGACACGGCAATGATGATGATCGTACAGTTATATAACACCTGAGTGGATTTTCCCTCAAAACCAACATCTTCCGTTCCACATTGAGTTGTCAGCATTGTTGACAGCGCCTTTGACTTTGGCCTTCGCCATGGCGCTATAGAAGTTGTCAAGTACCATAACCATAACAAATCAAACAAGGCTTTTGACTTCTATGCACCTGTAAGAACTGCTTTGTAGCCGGTTGGTCCAGGTGAAAATCTACGATCGACCTGCATCGTCCGCTCTGGACAGCATCGGCCGCATCGTTGGCCAGATTGGTGGAGAAAACAAATATCTGGCTCTGCTGTGGCACGAAATGGCCCCCGTCCAGGCCGGCCATCAGGGGCCGGTGCGGGAATCCACGATTGGCGGCCGAGGGTGGCATACGTGGCCCGGGGACGACGCAGTTTGTTGGCCCCAGTGGACCGGGGGGCTGTCCCGGCCGAATGTTCGCTCCAACCACCTGTTCATTCAGCGGCTCTGACATTGATGACGTCATGCTAGGCAGAGAGCTTGTTGTGATGTCGTTACCTTGAACAAAGCAGGTCACACTATTACCAGTTCATGCCTATATTCAGTGTAAGATCTTGAGAAGATCCCTTGATATTCTGTAATTGTTTTTATCTATTGTATCTTTTTCATTGTTGAACAAGTACAGAGAAAAAAGTAACCATCCTCAAATAAATTGTTCAAACTAAACATCAAAAAGTGCTGTAGGGCAAAGTAGTGCAAAAAGTGCAGTAGCAGCATCAACATAAATACTGTATATATCAAATCCTTCATCAACATAAAAGAAATGTTTAGAATACGTATCAAATTCTGGATATTTCAGTAGATGGTGCTAGCCCTATAGACCATACAACTCAAAGATTTAGTCGCTCTCAAAATGTATTGCTGTTCTCTGCCATGTTAACAACAAAGATAGCCCCATATGAATACAGGTACCACAATAAATACTTGACAAAGCAGCTGCACCACAAAGATACCAAAACATGTACAACAGATCGTAACAACCTAGAACCGAAGGCAATTTAAACCAAGTACAACACCTTATTATCAAAATGTCATATACACCAAAGTAACAATAGAAAATAACACTGCTACATAATACTGCTACATGCATTACTAGAATTTGTCTGAGGGCAGAGGCTGTACTGTGTAAAGTTTGTTCTTAGTTTATTTGTTTATTATTAGGTTTATTTTATTATTATTATTTTATTATTATTATTATTATTTAGTTCCAGTTGATTTGTGTTTTCCTTGGTTGTGTACTGAATCAATAAAGATGATTATTATAAATAGACCACTACTAGGCCATTAGTGTTTACTGAATCAATAGTAACTGTAACAACAGTTTGAAATACCAGCACAGCATTTACTATCAAAGAACCTCACAACTGACCCCACCGCAGTCACTATCTAAAACCACCTCATCTTGCTTCTATAGCACCTCAAACTGGTCCCCTGCCTATAAGCAATGGGAATTTCAAAATGAACTGCCTAATACATATTTTGATGTCACCATCTGGTGTACAACAGAAGTGCTGAGCCATTCAGACAATTGTTGATTTTCTTTGGCCCCTAAAGTAGAAATTTTCATGCCGAAAATGTCTCTGACCAATATCTTACAGCTCAGCCGAATATTAGTTGAAATTCTTCTTTAGCCGGATTTTTAAGTTGAAAAATTCGGCTAAGTGGTCTAACAACAACAATAACAACATAACACACAAACAACAGGAACTGATAAAACCACACATGTGCCACACCAAAGGAGGAAACTTTGACCAGAGAGAGGGAAAGAGAAAAGAGAGAGGGAGAGAGGGAGAAGAGAGAGAAGAGGAAGGGGAAAGAGGAGAAGACGGTTGCGTGGGACAAATAGCGTGCTGGGGCCACCAACACACTCACCTTCACCCATAGCAGAAGAATTATTCTACACCAATGCAAGGCAGTAGTAGGGCTTTCACATGGTCACACACACACACACACACGCACACGCACACACACAGAGACAGACAGATATACAGAGAGATATACAGACAGACATATATACAGAGAGATATACAGACAGACAGATACAAACACAGAGACACACACACAGAGACAGATTCTAGTTGGTCACTGATAGAGATCAATGGATATGACGCCTTCAGTAATACCGGAGAGAGGGGGCAAGGCAGACAGACGGTGAGACGGAAGAGGACAGAGACAGAGACCACCACAGTGTCATTGCGCAAGGCTCTTAAGGCAGACTCTGATAAAAGCAATGGCAAAGAAAACACAGCCATACAAGAACACTTCAAACAGAACGACCGAGAAGACAAGGAGACAGACACAGAGCCTAACACACACACACACACACACACACCATAGCGACGATAGAGAGACAGAAATAGAGATAGAGAGATACAGACAAAGAGATACAGACAGACAGACGAGAGTGTGTTCTTTGCTGATGGAGGGATTCATCCAAATACCGAAACATATTCACAATGTGAAGGTAAGGAAGACAGACATACAGACACACAGGCAGGCAGACATCCATCTAGCAACACGCCATTAAGCCTGCAACCAAAATTACCCCCACCGACTACGCAACAGCTACCCCCTCCCCACACCCTCATCCCCACTCATCAATAACGGCAGCAGCCAGCGCCGCACGAAGGAACGAAGGAGACCTTTGGAAAAAATGGATGGCTGGATGGAGCGGTGAACAGATGGATGGATGGATGGATGGATGGATGGATGGATGGATGGATGGATGGACGGAAGAGCGTAGCCGGTGGCTGCTGCAGTAGATTATCGATACTGGAGACTCGCTCCACCCCTCACCCCCGTTGCCCCTCCCCTGCCCCTACCGCCAGGCAGGCGGGCGGGCGGGCGGGCGGGCGGGCGGGCGATGGCCTGGGCGCCAGCTGATACTGCTGTGACATTTGCCGGGCGCTGGGCGCAGTCGTTGCGTCGCCGCAGCTTTAATGATTAACCGCGGTCAACGGAGATCGATTTTTCGAGCGAAATGAACGGAGGAGGAGGAGGAGGAGAACGCGGGGTGGCGTAAAATATCACCGCCCGTGAAATACCGTCCCCCTCCACCGCCGCGATCGAACAATGCCAACACTTTTAATGTGCACCCCACAGAAATCAATATATACCTCCGTTTTTCTTCCCCCTCCCCCACTGAAAAGAATGAACTGGGAGAACGGTGTATGGGCTAGGCGAGGGAAAAGGAGGGGTACAGCGCGACTGGAGAGGGAAGAAAGGCATTTCTATAAAGAATCGATGTTTGTGAAAGTTACGTCGGTTGGTTGCTACTACTGCATTATATGAACACCACCAAAACAAACATGTTTAGAAGTGTAATATTTTGTCGTCTGCTGGTTAAAACACTTACAGCATAAAATTAGCAAAGGTAATTTCAGTAAAGTCATTTTCTGTCTAATGAAAAATCCTTCACTTAAAGACTACATCTATCCAGTCTCAACTTCCTAACTTTACACTTAGAATTCCTAACAACACGAGACCAAAAATTGAATTTATAGTTCGCCTCTTGTACCAAGTCATTCTCAAAATAAATTAATGTTAAAATTTGTATCTAATCAGTCATTTCTAATACTGCCTCGACATCAGAATTCAACAATCCCGATATAAACAAAATATTTCCTGGTTTTCACATCATCATCATCATCATCATCATCGTCAACACCGGAAGCCTAGGAGGTAGATTTTAACGTGGTCAAAACCGGCGCCACAGTATTTTGCAGGCCTAGTGATTAGGGCAAACTGCTGCCAGCCACCAAGCAAGGCCAGCAACAGAGGCAGCCGACAATTTCAGGGAGAGTGCAGTTGACAAGTTCTCTTCAAACCTGTTCTTATCCCCGAGAGAATACAGAAGAGGAGGGAAGGCCAAGGGGCACAAGGGTCAACCAAACGGACATAACCAGACAAACACACGGATAAAGAATGCCGCAGAAAAATTATACCTAGGCTGAAGGTCTGACAGTAGTGAGAGGACATGCAAGTAGGTAAAAATAAACTGAAGAGGGATTGAGAAAGGTTAAGGGGGATGAAGGACAAATTAAGAACACTCCAGACAGACAAACAGATAGACAGACAGACAGACATACAGAAGAGAATTCAACAGGTATCCATATCCAAAAATAAACCCTTGCGAGCATAACAACACCACACCTAGGAAAGTTAGTTCTCCCACTAATATATGACCATCTCACCACTGAAATAGGAGAATTATCAAACAAACAAAATCTCAGAGAAGGCAGAACAGAGAGAGAGAGAGAGAGAGAGAGAGAGAGAGAGAGAGAGAGAGAGAGAGAGGCGGAGACAGAGAAAAGATGAATTAAATCTTCCCAACAGCCTCCGAATCAATGCATCATGCATCTGTCTTACATACAAGGCAATTTCCAAAGAAAGTGACATTTGAAAAAGCGAGGTTTGGAAAAAGTGATGTTTGGACCAAATTTGTCCACCTCTGACTATGTCACTATGATGACAATAGTAATCATGACATCATGCATAGGGGGTTGACTCCATCTATTTCTGAGCAAATAGTACGTTTGGCTGATGAACTTTTCTTCTCCTTTAGTCAACTGTATTTTCAGTCATTCCACTGAAACATGTATAGATTTTGAAGCCATCTGTTTTGAAAATCCTGTCAATTTTATCTCAGTTGTCATCTTTTGCCTCTGCTGTTCAAAATATCTGTCTGTCTGTTTCTCTGTCTGTCTGTCTGTCTGTCTGTCTGTCTGTCTGTCTGTCTGCCTGCCTGTTAATCCACCAAAAAACACAATAAGAAAAAAATCAGGATAGCATATCTCACTTGGCAAGCAAATAGATAAGACGGCAGGTAATGCTTTCAAATTAGAACACAATGATATGGTAAAGATAAGCACTGTATGTAACTAAAGGTCAGCTTGTTGATACTATGATACCTGGTGGAATCCTGACCCAGACCCAGAGCCATTCATCCCATTCTAGGTATGCTGCCACGTAAGCAGGTACTCATTTCTAAGGGCAAAACATGGGATGAAGGTCCCGGATGTGAAGAGAACAAGTGCTCAGAATGTCCAAACAGTATTCCAGGAGCTCACAGATGGAAAACTGGACTGGAAGGAGGGGGGTGAGGAAGGAGTAGGCCACTGCTCTGACTAGTATAAAAGCAAGGACATTTTATCTATTTATTTGTCGTATTTTGCACTGTGCTCTGGCTTGAAATTTCTTTTTTCAATAATTTTCAACGTAAAATTTCCGACCAGAATGTTTGTGGATGCAGCGCACGGCCTCAGAGCATTGGCCTCATGCGGTATCGACCCATTTGAGGTTTCCCATCCAAGAGTTACCATTTAGAAGTCCTCGCATAAAAGCCAGTTCAATTCCACTCATAGCAAAACAAAGAGCTCTTCTATCCAGACAGCATTAGTAAGTAAGTAAGCAATGCAAGTAATTTTTGCAGTATGCTATAAATGCTCCACAAAAAACAACAAAAGACGAGCCAGACAAAGTTCACCAAGACAGAACAAACAGATAAACGGAAAATCTTGGACCAGTAAAAAATTCGTTTCTTTCTAGACTTAAAATTTTTAAAGACACCAAAAACACACTCAGTTATAATTAAATACTCTTAGTCCCAATCCACAACACCAGGGTGCGATTTGTGACCTGGAGCAGTGGGGGGGGGGGGGATATGTCGAGCTTGGGGGATGTAGTTGTTGGGAAAGTGTAGCAGTGGGGGACATAGTGATGGGGGGATGTAGCAGTAGGGGATGCAGTTGGGCAGTGCGGTGGAATGCCCCTTCCCCCTACAAATCGCGCCCTGCACAACACTTAAAAACGCCAATTTCCACATCAGACAATATGAACAGTACCTGACAATAAAAGTACTGGAAAAAAACAATACTTGCAAATACAGTACTTGAGAATAGGTATACCTGGCACAGTACTTGATGCATTCAGATCATCCTGATTCTGCTTTGCGTCTACAAATGGAGATAAACAAATTGTCTTTACATAACACACAATCTTTGTATCGTCTATCCATAAATTTTGTAAAAACTGAAATTCAAGTTGTATATGTTATGATGGGGAAATAATGTTAAAATATGAAACATTGCTGGGTAAGCACATGAAAATCTCAGCCAGCTTAACAAAAAAATCACCAAAATCTTATCAATAACACTCATAATAATAGTTACTATTAAATATAAAATACAATGCAACTTCAATATTATAATAAGATAATAAACATATGCAATCTATCTAATCTGATACTTCTATAGCACCACTTTATAATACACAGAAGCATTAGCCAATGGCACAAATAGACATATAAACACATGCAATATTATGTTTAACTTAGACAACATACTTGCCACCAAAATGATAAAGCTTATACCACTACACCATTTATAAAATTGCAGTCTGATGCATGTTATACACAGTTTCATCTTATATGAGTGAAATTACAGTATGTTGACACAGAAGTCTGATGTTCAGATAGGAAAAGACATACCAGCAACTGCCATGTCCATATGTCCATTGAGTGTGGGCCAATAGGTCAAGTTCTCTGGTAGATCCAGTTCATTTTTCACACCGGACATAAGAGCTTCTGACTTGATTCCAGTTTCACGGACAACTGGATTGCTGGACACGTCCAGGTCGCTGAGTTTCTTGCGTTTAGTGGTCTTGGGCCGACGTTTCTCAGTCTTGACAAAACCAGCAGTCTCCTTTGAAGAAAAACAAGACTGTCTTGGTTAAAAGAAAACTGTCTTGGTTAAAAGAGGTTTCCTGCTGTTAGACATACATACAAGGGAAGATGAAGATCACAAGGAACAGCAACGAAAAGGCAGTAGAAAATCTGTTCTATTACCAAGTTTCAAAACATAATAAAGAAATAAGAAGCAGTATTTAGGGAATAGATGAGTATATTACTCAGGCTAGATAATGCTGAACACTGTTACTAAATTCTGTACTCCAAGATGCAGGTCCTGGCTCCAAAATACATTGACTAAAAGTGAGTGAATATCATAGCATCATCGATTTTATCAAACTGCAGAGTTTAATTCCCCTGAACAATCAAAAAAATTCACTAAAGCCACTGGTAGCAGAAAATGCACCAAGAAATCTCATTGGTGGGCAGCAGGGTAATTTATTGTGCTCCAGAAGCTGAAATCCCTGGCCAGATGTCAGCAGCCGTCGGCCAAATGGAGCATAACTTCTGGTCCTGTTTGGCCATCAATCAGTCCATCTTCAGGCATTGTGGTCCTTTCAGATCCATTAATAAGCTTTCTGTTCTTACTGACCTCAACAGCCATGCAGCTTGTGGAGTCCATGGTATACCAAACATCTCAAACCAATAACCAATTCCTAAAAGTCCCATGTAGATTTCTGATGAGTTGGTCAACCACAGAATAACAATAGGTACAGTCTGCAGGCAATGGGAACATTCTACATTTCACTGGGTCTAGAGAAGGTGATCGAGGGATGGCCAAGAAAAATGCAGATGCATGGATAAAGTATCCAAAGAATATCAACATGGATACAACATAAAAAGTGGTCTGAGATATCCTAATATTTATGACCCGGCAACCTTCAAAGATTGGACAGAATTGATGATGATGATGATGATGATGCTTCATGTTTAGAAATCAAATGTACATTTCAGTCAAACAGTTTTCTGTACAAGGCACAAAAATGTATATTTACAAAATCAAGTGACAACAAAACACTACTTCTATTTTGTGGGCATAGGCTACTAAGTACTGTATTCGAATGTGAACAGGATAAGTTAATCTGACGATGAAACTGAAACAGGAAGCTTATGTTCTCAGCAGCTAAACTGAAAAAGAAACTGCAAGTTCAAATACTGCATTATCAGTCACCAGGATTCAACTCAAATTAGTTCTGAGGATTTCTCTATTTAAAAAAACCGGGTAATGTACCAAAAAATTTATAAAATTCACAGTTGGTCTTTTTACCCCCAAGAAATTCAAGTATTCCCCCTGGATTCAAAGTTTCTTCAAAGCTAGCAGTGGAAAATTGTTTATAATCAGGTCAGGTTAAAAGCAATAAATATTAAAACTCTAGCAGAAATTATACAGTCAGTATACCCTCATGACACTAAATGCAAATTATCCTATACTAACCATTTATATTGCCTTATGCATGGGAGCAGGCTAACTGTACAGAACCAGAAATGAAAGTAAAACAGACAATTTAGCATAATTCAGGCACCTTCTGTGAACCAATAATATTATTTCAGATTGTCCACAGTAAAACTTATGCTAGGCTTTGACAGGCATATAAAATAATACCAACCATTTTTAAATTGAGCGTCAAGTAGTTGTGTATTTATAACTCAGTTAATGAAGGGCAGATCGACTGACGAGTCCACATATCAGCAGAAATACAGATGCATGTCGCCTATGATAAAAATTGGAAAACAATTTAACTTCAATAACGCAATAAATTCGTAAACTTAATTACAAATCATAATCATCATCAGCATCAGCAACAGGCTGTACAGCTAGGCTTTGAGGATGCAACAAACCCATTTGGTATATAACCAAATGAGAAATCAATGGACACATGTTTAAAAAATAAGGCAAAGGTGGGGTTTTAATCAACAAATTAAACACATGCATATACACTGGACACATATAATTTCCAGCAAATAGAAATGACAAAATGCCTTAGGCAAAATAAACATTCTTTAATGTACTCAAAATCTAAGCTGCTATGGTGTCTTCTTCCTGACTTGTTTACGAAAGCTATATAATCAATAAACTCATAAATTCATAGTCTGGTATGCCAGCCTTCACAACAATTACACAATCGAGGAAGAATAAAGAAGTGAATATAAAATATTCCTATTGTTAATCAATAAGTAGGCACTTAGAAGTCTTAAAACACAATGATATCAACAGTTTGATTTGCTAGGGGATGGGTTATTGAGTGAGGCCTGTCCCCCACCCAGTAGAGTCGGGGGGGAATTTGTGGTGTAAGTAGTTTGAACCCAATGTCCTTATAAAAAATCAAGCACTAAACTGTTTTATTTCAGCAATAGCTCAAGCCATATGTCTGCCAATGTTAATTGAAAGATTTTCAACCAATACACAGGAAACAATGGAAAGAATAATTCATCAGTAGATTTTTTACAGTGGCTGCAGCATTCAATTCACACAATTAACCCCTTAACTGGGGATCCCGGATATATCCGTCCATTTTACATTGAGTTACAGTTAAATACACGGTTAAGGGGTTAAAGAATATCTTTAAACAAGGCAATCACACTTGGAAGCATAACTGAATACCTAACAAACTGGATGAAATGAAACTCTAGTATAAATGCTCAAATAGTCTTCATGTTGCCTGGATACATGAATAAGCATAAGTAAGTAAGTAAAGATGCAAGCAGTCTGAAATTCAGCATACAAGTTAGTAAGTAAGGTCTTATACCCAATAGTCATTTGGCACAGGAAGTCAAAAACATGACCACACAACCAAATGTATTTACTAACAGTGGCCACCACACCTAATACCCTATCACCACTACGGTTGAGCGCTCATGCCTGTCCACTTCAGCCTCTGACACTAAAACCAGACATCAGAGGGCAGCAAAAATTTCAAGCTAAATACTCAACTCCGCTATATGCTTGTTTACAACAGAAATCCACTTGATGCAATGTTATGAAAAGACCAACTATGTATCTCAACACAATTCATGTCAATGTTAATCCCATTCCTCAGTCTCATACACCAGCACATCATCATCATTTCTGGTATTGGTTTGGGGTTTATTTCTTAGCAATTCTATCATTCTTCTTACAATAGAGTTCCCTCTAAGGATATGTCCCATCTAGCTTTCCCTGCCTGGGGAGGTGCCTCTAGTCTCCTAAGAACTTACTTCTCGAATTCTATTCTGTCCAGCTGATTGTCTCTACCTTCACGTCCACTAACTTCTTCCCTGTTTCCCAATCCGTCCCAGTTTCTGATCCACAAGTAACTATTGGCCACATCCTTGCATTGGAATGAACATAAGATTCTTCATGCCGTTGTTCAGTTATACATGACGGTGTTTGACTATTGTAACCAATCCGTGAATACCTCAATCATAATGAATGCTTACAAAAATTCAATTTTTACCTAGAAAAAATACAACAGTTTATGAGGAAACGCACTTAAAATGACAAAAATTCATCCAAAACCATTGCCAACACAGACAGAGTCGAAGAAGAAAAGTCTTCAGGTGCAGTAAGTAAGTAAGCAAACCCTTGTGAATTTCTATAGCGCTTTCAAAAGCAGGTACAGCAGTAGCTGCTTATTCCTAGGTGCTTAAATGATGGGAATTTCAGAAAATTCCAGGAAAATACTAATGACTCTTTTCGAGGCGTCTCAAGACCGCAACGCACTGGTTGCCCGCCCAGACGGCTAATCAAATACGTACCACCTGACCATACCCGCCCCACCGGGAATGGGGGGCTTTGCCAAAATCCCTCCTTTTTTCTTCCACCGTTCCACCTGCCATGTCCCGACCCCCACCCAAACGCGCTCTCCTTCCCCTCCTCCTCCTCCCATTTTCTTCTGCATGCCTCCACATGCTTGCCGTGTGGTAAAATGTCAATACCTCCGTGGAGCGCTCGGAGGTGCCCGGGGTCTGCGGTCGTGCCCTCACCGTCCGTCCGTCGGCCCGACCGACGGCGTCCCACCGCTGCCCGCAAGGACCGTCTCTGCAACAAATGTTGATGAGAGCGCTTGATTTATTGGCGTCCGAGGCCTGACAACGACGGCCACTGACAGTATGGCAGTTGGGACTGTACTGACAGCAGAGGAGCATCACCGTTCCTTCGATCTGATCTGTCGGTTGGTTCACTCTGACAGCGTCAGAAACGCTCCGTCAGGCATCAGTGTGGCATAGTCAGGCACAAAGTCCACCAACAGGGCATGACTCACTGACAGTGTCTGACACTTCTGCCACCACATGACAGAAAATGAGTTGACTGACAGCAATATCAACTCTCAAAGTCTCCCAAAAAGATCAATAAACCCTTCCTTTTCAAACTTTCACCTTCAATAACTTCTTGATCCACCCTAATGAAGCAAATGCATGAAAACCCTGAAATATTTTAACAATACAAGTAAAAGAATGCCACTTCAACTTGTAAATATAACAAAAACAGCTATTATAAGTTATAACTCTGCTTCTAGAAACTCCTTAATCAACAAACAAATATCTTGCTGGTTTTAGAAATACAGCTTTTAATAGCTCCACTAAAGTATCGTGTAAGATGGTTCAAACACTATTTATAGCACTGCAAAATTTGTCAAGAAAGAACCTGAGCAGCTGGAAGGGGTGAAAGGGGGGGGGGGGTGAACCATGGTTCAGTGGCTACACTTTGGAATCTCAAGTCATGTACTCAGTTCACATCAGAACAACATAAAATATATCCCATGTAAATGATTGCCATTTATATCAATACATTGCATTTGCTAATGTCAGCCTAAATAGCTGTCTGCATAGGACACAAATAGCAATAACAAAATGAAAATGCTAGCAGTAACTACGTCCTGACTGTTTTCACTGACCTATTTGCTCTTGGGGAGGTCTAAGGCCTGGTTCTTAGTGTCCCTTCCCACAAAGGAAGTGAAATTTTGAGCACTGTGTTGAATCAACATTCAGGCACAGCAGTCATTAAAAAAGTCAATGTAACAACACTACTTATCAACATGGTTCAGCACAGAGGTTCCCAAACCACAGCCCCAGGGCAATGTGTGGCCCAATATTTGTCTGTTATATAATAATGAATATTCTTATTGTTCTAGAATTTTGTTTATCAAAATTAAGAATAACATATTACAAAACTTTCATATTTTTCATAAGCATTTGACTCCATGTGTAAGAAATCATAAGAACCCATGCATCAGAATCAACTCGAAAATCTCTAGAGTTTAAATTTTAGAATTTCATAACATTGTGGCCCAATTAAGTACTGAAAATAGTAGATATGGCCATCTACCCAGTACGTGAACAGCTTGGGAATTGGTTTAGCATTTTCAGTCAATTTTCAAAGGTATCATCAACAAAAACACCTGTGTACAACACAACTTCACATGTACCACATGCCACAAATACTGGCAATCACGGTACAAAATTCAATCATTGCTGACATCATATTTCCACTTGTGTATTGCCAATACAAAGACACTGTAATCAAGAATACCAAAAAGATGTAGCAGACAGAATTCAACTCACAAGAAAAGGACAAATATTAAATTCAAGCAAGCAATTCGACATAAGAAGAACAATGCATGCAGTCCATACAGTATAGTTTATAATGCCCTATGTCACCTCTCTGATAACCACTACTAAACTATAAAATCCCTTTGACTGAAATTCACAAATGCACAAAAATATACCACAAAGTAGAGATGGGAAAGAACCCAAGACTTTGGGTCCTAGTTCGGGTTCTTGCAAAGGTGCGTTCGGTTCGGGTTCGGATTCTTTGTTTACCTTGAAGTTTTCAGTTCGGTTCGGGTTCTTCAAAAAGTAGGGTTCGGTTCGAGTTCTGACTAATTTCTTAGTAACTTTTATCAAATTTTGTGTTATAAAAATTGTGCATCGTTGCATTTAATAGCAGCTGGGTTGTTAACATTTAGGCTGTAACTAGTACCTGTAAGCTGCAATACATATAACTTGTAACTGAAGTGAAGTGATCACATTTAAAACAGTGGACAATGGACATGCAATTGATAGCTACAAAGAGTCAAATGAAATTTTAATTTGACTTAAATGGGAAATTGTCAATAATTCTGCCTCAGTTTTATTCCAGAGCATTCAAAATGCCCCTAAAAATAGTGAGCCATTTGAAACGACACTATACAAAGTCTTTGAGAAATCTGTTCTCTGTCAAATAAGAAGGGGTTTAAGAGAGCTGCTTTCTTGTATGACAAGTTCTATAGACCACAAAATATTATATAATTAATACCCTGTTTGACATTGGAGAATGCAAGGATTATTGCTAAAGTAGGCTATAGATATGCAAAATTCACAAGAGTGATGAAACAAATTAAAACCACATTTTCATGTGTCCCCAGCTTAGCTGAGTCAAACCGTACTAGAATTGTCAATATATTCTGCCTCAATTTTATTCTAGAGCATTCAAAACGCCCTGAAGAATGGTGAGCCATTTGAAACGACACTATACAAAGTCTTTCAGAAATCTGTTCTCTGTCAAATGTCTAAAAAATCGAACGAGAGATAAGAAGGGGTTTAAGAGAGCTGGTTTCTTGTATGACAAGTTCTATAGACCACAAAAATATTATATAATTCATACTCTGTTTGACATTTGACAAGGCAAGGATTAGTGCTACAGTAGGCTATATAACCTAATTTCAATTCTACAATTGAATGATAAACAAACATATCTTCATTTAGCTAATGAGAACATGTGAAATCAGTATTTAAGTATTATTATTATTATTATTATTATTATTATTATTATTATTATTATTATTATTATTATTATTTCAACAATTTCTATAGCGCTATAACATAGCTTGATGCCAAAAGCAAGAGCATTTTACATAAATTGAAGTATTGAGATGCTTCAGAGTTGACAATAGGGATTTGATGTGTTTTCACATATTTCCCATTGTAGAAATCATCTGTTGCTTGTGATTTGCTCTACATAAAATCTTTCACTCAGTCACTCACTCACTTACTTATTTACTGACATAATCAGAAGCGAAATGACACAAGCACCAATGGTCCAGCCTAGATTTGACCTGACTCTTGCATGATTGTGAGTTGGTGTGCCATATGCAGATGCTTCTATGCATTATGAAGTGGCGCTATATAAGTTTCAGATTACACCAGAGTGACAAGTTAATATAAGGTAACATGCAGAGGGTTGTCATGGTCACTTGGTCAGCATGGCAACCGAGCAATCTCCTAAATAGACCAAGGTAAGCCTTATGGTTTCAAAGACAATTTTCAACTCCTACACTGTACAATGCCTCTCATCTCAGCATTGCCTTCCACTTTGGCTATACATCCTGTGACACCATTATCCACACTGGAGTCAGGGTAGCAGCATTTTCTATGGACTGCAAAGAAGGAATTAGATAAATTAGGAATAGTTAGGGTCAAGGGAGGAATTCTAAGATTGGGTTTTGAATACAGTCAACAATACAGTCAACAATACACACACACACACACACACACACACACAGGCAGGTCAAAAAGCCAAGACTTGACTGCAATTTGGGGTTTAAAGGGCTACTGATAGTACCAGAAAAATCCAGCCTCAACAACATTCTGCCCTAGCATAAATGACTACCAGTATTATTAGGACAACACACATAGGCCTAACAATTGCTCTGGAAGTCTGCATTCTGTCTGTCTGTGTGTCTGCAGTCTGTCTGTCTGTCTGTCTGTCTGTCTGTGTACTGCTATTTCACTTGCTCTATCATTCTGTGTCTGACCTTCAACTTTGAATCATCTCTTCCTCTTCCACTACTTCTGGCTCTTTTTTCTCTCCTCTCCTCTCATCCTCTCTCTCCTCCTCCTTCAACTGCCTCTTCCTGTTCTCCTCCTCCTCCTCCTCCTCCTCCTCCTCCTCATCCTCTGGCTGAATGCTAACCGGCTCCTAGAAGATGCTTCTCGGAAATGTGATATCACTGAGTTACATGTGAAGAAAAATAATGGCAGAGGGTAGAGCTGTACAGAGGCATACTTCAATGAGAGAGGGAAGGAGGGAGGGAGGGAAGGAAGGAAAGAGAGAGTGAGAGAAGCAAACACAATGGGCCAAGCTAGACTGATTCCAGACGCATCTAGACAGAAACCATGACAACTCCATCCTATCAATCTTAAAATTATCACAAATTCAGTATTTCCCAGAGTAATAGTTAAAAACATTAAAACTGTGCTTTTTCTCTGCAGACCTAAGATCTAAAAACAATGAGCACCAGCTGAACAACTGTAAACCCAAAACTCCAGTCCACCCATGATCACAAAAGCAACATGCAGTTCTTTCAGTTCTGTGGTCATACAATTGGCATCAAGCCTCCAGCTGTGTCTAGGGGAGTCACAGCAAACTTATATGACGTCTTCATGGTAAAACAGCGTGTCCTGAAAATCCACAGGCTCCCTTGACAAAATCTTCCAGCTAGTCTATTAAATACTTGCAAACCAGAATAGAATGTTTGAAAAATTTTTAAAATAAATTAAGCATTGCACATTAGCCATGTGTGAAGTGGCATTTAATACGCATACAAAACGCACAGAAAACCAACGAATCTATTTACCAAGAAATGTTTATCAAAAAAGAGTGACGGCAGGGAAAGAATATTGACATCTAGTTTCATGAGCAAACTTAGGTCAGGGCCGAATATGCTGACCTCGCGGGCCGAATGTGGCCCGCGGGCCGTAGTTTGGTGACCTCTGTTGTATAGAAACACAGCTTGTCATGCTCTGCAATGCAATGCAGAAACAGTCCCACCATCCATCCATCCATCCATCCATCCGTCCCGTCCGTCCGTCCCGTCCGTTCTATGGGCCCTACAGGCCAGCCATCAAGCCCATTGGCAGTAGGAAGCCAGGAGGTAGGCCAGAGGAAGGTTTCTGATAAGATTACCACCACCCCACACAATCAGGCCGACATCTAAGCAAGAAACCGATGAGATATCTAGGCGTACACAGACAGACACACCGACGAACATCCAGGCGTACAGAGAGTGTCACCTTGCTTATGGGATACTGTTTCCTGTACATCAGCAGATGTGTACTTTCGACCAGAGGCCGGACTACAGTCATTACAAAGGAGGATAAGGAGGAGATGGAGGAGAAGGAAGGAAGGAAGAAGAGAAGGAGGCCGAGGTGGGGGAAGAAAGAACAGGAGGAAGAATGGAGGAGGTGGGATGATGGAAAGCGGAATAATTCTCACAGCCAAGCTTACACCTTTACCACATCTGGAATATTCTACCATAAAACAGGTGAAGGTAATTTGCACAGCGCATCATCACAGTCTAGTATCAGTGATTGCAGGTGCTCAGCGCATAGATTAATTACTTACTGTGCAGACTCTAACAATAATAATCAATTACTACTTCCTAATTGGGTGGGAAGTTAGCAGAGTGGTAACAACACTAGATGATGGAGCAGAAGGTCGCAGGTTCAATTCCCGCATGAGCCCTAAGGTCGACTCAGCCTTACTCACTAGAGGGCGGTGGTAAACTGATGAGCAGCGTTAAGATGCAAGGTAAAACGTGGGTCTGGGGAAAATAATGGCAACCTATGGCAGATTAATGAATTATACCACCTATGCCACTGATTGCCTTGACCGAAGATAAGTGCGGGAACTCAAGTACGGGACCTACTGTTACCTTTTACTCCCTAATTAACTAGAATTCATTCAGGACACTGCATAGTCATGAGCCACACTAACATCCAATCACAGAGAGTCGGATATGATCCCTGGTAACCAAAGTTAAAGCAACTTTCCCACTCCCAGGGTCATTACAAAAGGTATGGGGAGGAGTTAGAATCACATCCTTCAGCCAAATGGTACCTACTGTCCATTACCATTACACATATTGCACTTGGCTACCGGAAAATAAACTCCAACAACTATCTATGGTTATCTGGACAAGTTTCATGTAACTATCTTAATAAATAATAATAATTATGCACTTCTACAAAACCAGTTCTAATACCCAAGGGTATCAATCGATGGTACTTCAAAATCCATCCGCAAGAGATCTTAAATAAAGTCGAATCAAAATGAAAATAATCAAAGCATTTCATAAAAGTGCTTTCCAACAGCAACATTTTACCCAATTAATTTCATAAAATGGTAAATATTTTACTTTTGAAAAAATAGAAATTAAACAACACCAGAGACAATAAACTCAAAGATTTACATTTGCTTTCTTAGTCAAAAGAAAAAAACTGGAATTTTGAAATATAAACAAGAGTTGACAAAATCAATGTCTGTCTGTCTGCCTATATATATATATATATATATATATATATATATATATATATATATATATATATATATATATCTGCCTACCTGTCTGTCTGTCTGTATGTCTGTCTACCTGTCTATCTGTCTCAGCATCATTTGCTTCCAACTTGTACAAGTTTCTTTGCATAAGAATGTGAAAAATCGAAGTAGGAAGATGTGCCAGGGAATCAAAGAGCCAGTGGTTGTTGACACTCAAATAAACATTGGGCTGTCAGTCAAAACCCAGTTACTGGCATGCTTAAAACGTCAATCAAAGACACTGACCTGCCACAAGCTAAATTGTCAGTTGGTATGTCAATGAACAGAAGAACGCAGGAGTTTTGCCATCATACCTTTCAACTCCTGCTTAGCAATAAGTCAGGAGGCAGGTGTTGGGATGCTGGCACCTGCATTGATTCTACTTTGCCAGACAGCAACAGGTGGCCATACAGCAAATTTTAAACCATCAAGAAATTTTAAAAGGGACAGTCAAACCACAGCCTAATAAGGCTCTCTCTCTCTCTCTCTCTCTCTCTCTCTCTCTCTCTCTCTCTCTCACACACACACACACACACACACACACACACACACATATATATATATATATATATATATATATACATATATATATATATCTTTGAATAGTTTTGGAACTACAGAGGTGACACCGCTCACAAAAGTACTTAAAGGTAATTTCATGTACAAAATATCAACAGAATAAGTAATCACCAGCCAACAATTCCATTCATTTTCCATCAGTTTTTTCCTTCATTCTGTCAATCCTCTCCAACTTACTTCCACTGTCTATTCCTCTGTCTCCTTTGCCTCTACAGACTTCTCCTAATCATCAACATTAGCCTCCTCCTCCTCCTCCTCCTCCTAATTCTCCCCCTAATGCCGAGCACACTCTGTACATTCTGTCAATTTTTTGTCCCATTATATCCTCTTCCCTATGCTTTGTCCTCCTAAGTCCCTGCTCTGTCCTCTGTGCTCCGTGTTGTCCTCCTAGAGGCCTTCAAGGCCAAACAGAGACATCGATCAGCAGTATACCTGCATTTTGTTCACCTAGGAGGCAACATCTGTTTGTCTGTCTGTCTGTCTGTCTGTCTGTCTGTCTGTCTGTCTGTCTGTCTGTCTCTCTCTCTCCTTGCACAGCAGTTGGCTAAAAAATTATTCAAAATAAAAATGCTTGTCTTCTTGCAATAAAAAATATTACTTACAGCCAAGGTCAAGGCCATAAAAGGCAGAAACTCTCAGTCATCATCACAAATATCATCTATTATTAAGATGATGATGACTGCAATGATGAGAACAAGAGCAAAAATCTAAGATGCATCCAGAAATCAACTTGTCAAAATGATGATGATGATGATGATGATGATGATGATGATGATGATGGTGATGATAAAGTCAAACGTAGCTAGAAAAACCACAATATAAATCAACTGAAAATATGATGATGATGATTACAATGCATAATCACATATAAAATATCCATAAATAAACTCACATTATGATGATTAATATGAAGATTATTATGATGATGATGATGATGATGATGATGATGATGATGATGATGATGATGATGATGATGATGATGATGATGATGATGATGATGATGATGGTGATGATGATGAAAATGAAAAGGAGGAAAAAGATGATGATACTGTTGTTGGTGTTGCTGCTGCTGCTGCTGATAATGATGATGATGACGATGATATAGATAGTGAATTACAGCAATTGCAAAGCAAAAACAATATACTTTCTCTAAAATCAACTGTCATAAAAAAGCTGATGGCAACCACCAAAAACATACAAAAACGATGACAACAACAACAACTACCTACAACAATACAAAAACTTAGAATAACATACTCACAGATTTATTTCTCTGTTGGACATTTGGAAGTATTCAGTCAAATACAATCAATTCAACTTGTTTAAAGGTTTAGCCTAGTGCACTGCGCTATAGAAGTTGTCTTGAAATAAATAAATCAAAATCAACATACAAATATTATCAACTGAACACTTGCTCTAACCGAAGTAAAGTAGCTGATGCCAGGCACTGATTGTACATCACAGATGTTACATTACACAGGCTTTATTACTTTAGATGGAAATGTTGCCAATATCATCAGACAAGGCAGATATGACTTCAGACAAGAGAGACCCGGTTTCAGACAATTTAAATAAAGCATGCAAACAAAACAGACAAGGAATGAGTAAACACAAGCTTATCTAAATGGAATCTATCCCTATTACTCATATATCCAGGGCCAAAAAATATAGCCTAGCCTATGCCAATTTGAAAAAGATAACTGATACAAAGGAAAATTATACACCACCACCACCACCACCACCACCACCACCATCATCATCATCATCATCATCATCTTCATCTTCTGATCTTGAAAGATCTTATCTTAAAGTGAATCTGAAGCATTCCCAGGAAATGAATTCAAACAACATATGGCAAAACTGACAAAAGGGCAAAGGTTACATAACTATAAAAATTCAAGGCATTAAAGTAAAGACAAAAGGCCAAGGTTCAAGGGTCATTCAAACTACAAAATACTTGACTCAAGAAAAGTTCAAAGGCCACTATCTGTCAAATCTTGTATCAGCACTAGCCACAACACTGCCAAAAAACTCAAGGCTAAAAAGGCTTAAATTACACCAGTTTTTCTCATAGTCATCATCATCATCATCATCATCATCATCAACAACATCATCGTCATTGTCATCATCATCATCACCATCATCATCATCATCATCATCATCATCATCATCATCATCATCATCATCATCATCATCATCCACTGTAGTGTTAACCAAGACACAAATTGAAGAGAATTACCGGTAAGTAAAATTTAACCGAACAATTGTAACGTAACAATGCCAATTAACTTCTACAGTCAACCCCACTGAATGTCACACTTCTGTTAATGCTACAAAACTGAGACATGGCAAGTTACTACAAACAACACATATTCCACCACTCCTCTCACATCATCTCCTCTTTGAGGATGTGATCATTCCTCTAAATGCTGTAGGTATAACTGCAGTTCTCCTTTGTTAGAAGCTTAAGTACACTTATAACTGGAACCATGGCAAAAAGCCAAAATAAGCACAACCACAAACAAACCTCCCACTGTTGCTACACTGTCACAATGCCCAGTTCATATCAAGGCCATTGATTCAACTTGTACTGAAGCCAAGTCTTCTTAGCTTCATACAGAATAAATAGTCCTCTGCAGTGGGGTACCTAGGTTATGGCAGATGGGGCAGATGCCTTGGGTGCCATTTGAAATGGGTGCCAAAAAACTTTTAGGTCATTTTGCTCCACTATGCTAGCAAGAGAAAAAACTGAGAAAACTGACTGAGCATGTCACAGACCAGTTTGCATCAGTAAAAGCAAGAAAAGCACATCTGTAGTTTTAATCTAGAATCAATAAAATATGTGATTTTTTAATTAAAGATTTGTTAAACTGCCAATTTAATTTTATGATTTTTAATTAAAGATGGGATAACCTGCTAATTTAATTTTCTGACCCCCCCACCACCACCATGGGCGCCAAATACCCTTGGTACACCCCCCCGTGCTCAGGATGAGGAATAATTGCAATAAACCAGGTCAGAATGCATATTTGAGTAAAATTTCAGTATACTTCAGTTTAACCCAGCTACAGCTCAGGCAGTGGCAGGAATTGAGAGGGAAGCACTCACAAAATTCTGGTTTATTTCCTATCTTGTGTTGGAACTGTAGTTAACAGATACTAAAATCGAACAGACTGGATTTAAATAGAGCTCCAACAATCAGTAACCAATGTTCTTTGTGAAATACAGAATTGCCCAGATGCGACTCATGAAACTAAAGATGAGAAAATGAAAGATAGCCGAGAAAAAAATTCTTGTCAAATGCTGCTTTAGTTTGTCACAAAGTTGTATTCCAGCTGTACAGTATCATTCCAGCACAGAACATCATGCCTTCATGTATCTGCTAAAGTGAAATGAGGTTAAGTGTGTGGTGTGGGTGTGGGTGTGTGTGTGTGTGCTCGTGAGAGAGAGAGAGAGAGAGAGAGAGAGAGAGAGAGAGAGTCAGGAAAGTCTCTTTCCCTGGAATAAATGTTGATAATGACCAGACCCCTAAATTACCTCATCCAGATAACTAGCAACTATTCTTATAAGGTATCCAGGTTAAACATACAGTGGAATGAAACAGCTGCCTATGGAGGGCTCTGGCCATTCAGCTATAGAAAACCTTGCATGAACTACTACTATAGTGATGCTGCAACCATGATTCAAATAAGCAGAGTCTGCAACTTTGCAACAAATCTAATCATTCAGTCATAGAAACTCTGGTTCCAAAATTTAAAAAACAAACAATACCATTTTAAAGACATGCAGCACCACTGAATCCAGCAAAGCTACGTGTGAAAAGTAACGCCATAATTCTCATAATTGTGATATCATGCATAAAATAAACATGAAAAATGAGAGAATATATGAATGACACTAGAGACGAACCATGCCAGAACCGGAGAAGACCTTTAATCGAGATGATTTTTCAGGAAAAGAACAACTGATTTAAATTATTCTTAATTAAACAATGAGCAGTTATCATAATGGCTCAGGCCCAAACTGGGTAGATTATGACCTAAAACAGCAAATGGAATTAAATTAATAGTCTAGCCTAGTGTTTATGTTTCGCTATGCTGGGTAAATGTCTGAGGATGACCTTGTCAGTTAACTGTCAAGAACCTGAAAACACACTCACCCAGCTACTGGCCCTATACGAACAGGAACAGCATAGTAGATTATTACTTGCAATAATATTTAAAACATGCCAAAAAATACAATAACTGAATCTAACAGAGAGGCAACCTAACACTATAGAAATTGCAGATATGCACAAAAACTATGTTTTCACTGACAAGATAATCGATTCAAAAGATCAACGAACATCTGTAAGACAAAGAATGCATGCAATTTCGTAATATTTAGTTTGCATTTTTCTAGTAAATACAATGAAAATTGAGGAAAATATCAAGCAAGTGTAAAACATAGCGATCACTATTAGGACAAATTAGCCGTCCAGATACAACTTCAAACAAATAATAAAATGAGTAAGATCTCGGGAATTTATATAGCGCTTTTTACATAATACCGTGGTGGCCATCCAGGCGATGGTCATTAAATCCATAATGTCGTTTACGAAGCGTTTCACTTCTTACTTACCCACAAAAAGAGAAATTCAAGCGACTGATGGTAATTCCCCAGTCCGATTGCTGCAATCAATTTATTAAATAAAATTAATTCGTTTTAATAATCGACAAAATGCCCAACGCTTGCGATAGACGACGAGACTCCATCACGAACAATAGCCGCCATGTTGTATTCATTGCTGCCACCAGTCGGCTAAAACACACCGGGTATAGTCAGGTAGTAAATTTAATACAACTGGTAGCAATTTTGGCCTTACTGCACTCAGTGCCGTTATGGCAAACAGAGAATAACACGTGATTTTGCGGAGGACGCTGATTGGCTGACTGCTTATGTAAAGGGCATGAAAGCGAATCATTGCCTTCCTCCAAAATCTCCACGTGCATCAAGAAATCGAAGGGAGGCACATTACTACCAGCTACAAATGATGACCAGGCAACTCCTAAATCGGAAACCGAATCTGTTCCTTTGTCGGACACTGCTCTGCCGCTAAAGTATCCAACCTGTACGAGCCGGTACGAGCGGAGTCAAAGGTTAACAAACAACCACTGCATGGAGCAGGGTTATTTCTAGGATTATCAATTTGGGGAGAGGTGTCGGTATATTTTGGGGGTCCCATCCATGCCGAAAAAGTCTGACAAGCAATAAAAGTCATCCCAGGCTCAGATTAAGGAGGCGGTTTAGGGGAGGGGTGTTGGTCTAAAATTGGGGGGTGTTGGAGGTGTTAGGGGGTGTAAAAATATCCCTGCACTGGAGCAAACAGTCATCGACGCAAGTTCTGCTTTCAAATCCAATTTCACAGACGAGTTCACCATCATTATATAAATAGTCTACTACGGATGTTGTCTGGAAAGCTCAATATCGAATTCAAAAGCAATGTCCGTATCGATATATGGAGATAATTTTTTAGATTTCTGAAACTCTGGAATTGATCTTGGATTTGGAAGACTGCAATTATAGGGATCTAATCTAATCTTGAACTTCTATAGCGCCACTTCATAATGCACAGGAGCATCAACCGATGGCACACCAAATCCAAATAATTAAAGGGAATCTGCAAGTTAGGTTAAGCTGCTTGTTCTGAAAAATCTGGACTATTTAAACCGTAGTAATTGGTCTTGCATTAGGCTATATGAGACAACATGTCGACAAAGGTGGCATAGCCATCGTTGGCGCCCGCACATAGGGCAAGAGGGGCACTTGCCCCCATGGAAAATACAAATACCAATATTTCACATTGAAATTATAAAATCTTGCTAAAATATTAACCGTTACCATTGTGTTAAAATGTGTTTGCCCCTCCTGGAAAAATTTATGTGACTGTCACATTGTGTTTTGCCCCTCCTGGGAAAATTTTCTGCGGGCGCCCATGATAGCCATATAGAGAAGCTGATTACAAATCTAAAATTTAAAGTCAAACGCATAAAGACATACACACCGACCATCGATTATATGTTTTATAGGGTTCGTGTAGTTGAAGAAATATTTTTTGGGTTACATTCGCCAGGTGAAGCACACAAATTCGCAGCTTCTATGCATACTGCGTATGACTCATCGAAATAATTAAACTATAACTGCCTAGCTATATAGCTATATAGCTATTTAACTAGCTAACAAAAGGACTAGCAATTCGATAGCATGTCCTAATTAAATTTGTAATTTTCCAGTCAAATATAAGCGTTGTTTACTTGATTTAAGTGTTAGAGCTGTGAAATTTGAGCTAGGGGGGTGAAGACTGAAATTCAACGAATGACAGAAACTGCATGTACCCGATATGCGATTTTTGGGAGGGTTGCAAAGTTAGCTGGGGGGTTCAACCCCCCCCCCGGCAACTCCAGCACTGCTTGATTTATATTTGAGACCATACTTCTGTTAAGCTCTGTATAATGTGGAGACGAGGAGTTTGATTGACAGATTCTCAATTGACTCTCAGAGTAATTGCAGTTTGAGACCTCGGAGCTAAACAGTGTTTTAAAGCATTTGTAAAGCGCTCCGATTGTCAGGCATCGATAATAATAAAAACTACGAATTTTCTAAGTGTAGCCTACGTTTCGTAATGGCTGCAATAAAATTTGAAATAACTAATCCCCTTGAATTGAAAAAAAATATAAAATAAAGCCACTTCTCAGGCATTTCAAACTGGCGGTCACACCGTGGTTTAGGCCAACGTGAAAAATAAGACGTAGGGGCCGACAAAAATGCCTTTGAAGAATTCGTGATATTCAATCGACCAATCGCCACTTTGGAGAAGTCAGTGTCTTCTTAAGCCATCCTCTGAAGAATTTTACAATCGATCTATTTAACTTTCAAACAGGTGAGCTCACACGTGATCAGATTAGAAACGATTTCGACGTTTAAACGGGTGCCTAAGTAGGCCTACGCACGTAGACACACACACACACACACATATATCCGCACGTGCGCCCTAGCAAACAGTCATTTACTATTCAGCTAAATTCGATTACGAAAAGTTTTAGATACTGTAACCAAAACAATTGATTTATCAGCGATAAATACTTGCAATACTTTTTATTTTGAAAATGTCACACTAGGAAGCAACTCTTTACTATCAATTGCCAAATGCTACTATTAATGACAGGGGCGTAGCCAGGAATTTTTGATGGGGGGGCTAAACATTTGGGAGTATAGACTGTTATATATATTATACATAATTTACATATTATATATTATATTATAAATGTTATATATATATATCTGTTATATATAGCCTATTGTATTATACATATATACTGAATTTTTGGTGGGGCTATATAGACCGATATACCCCCGTCGCTACACCCGGTAACATCCCTGACTATTATTATTATTATTATTTTTATTTTCATCATCATCATCATTATCATCATTATTATTATTACTACTACTACTACTACTACTACTACTACTTTCATCTACATCATCACTGCTGCATTATTACTACTGCTACTACTACTACTGCTACTACTACTACTGCTACTACTGCTGCTGCTGCTGCTGCTGCTGCTGCTGCTGCTGCTGCTGCTGCTGCTGCTGCTACTGCTGCTGCTGCTGCTGCTGCTGCTACTACTGCTGCTGCTGCTGCTGCTGCTACTACTACTACTACTACTACTACTACTACTACTACTACTACTACTACTACTACTATTACTACTGCGACTACCACTACTGCAACTGCTCTACTGCTACTATTACTCCCGTTTCTATTCTGATCGTATTTTAAAAATATTTTCCCGGTGTTTTTGAAACTTACTTTGCTGAAACACCGCGTAAAATAAAACTAATCGATTTTCCCATTCGGGTAGGCTAATAATGCTCAAGTGAAGCTGCTAAGCAAAGTCGATTGACTCAACGGAGGGAGCTTTTTAGTACCTGATGCCAAAGACAGGTATATGTGCTAATGTCTTGGGCGTCGCCAACATCGTCAACCACCCCCTCCACCAACGGGAGACGCTACTTCTTCGATGGAGAAATGGCGTTCTATTTAGGTACACTATATACGGTTAAATGTCCTTTGAACTCATCGAGTGTTGATTGCGCCCGTAGAGAGCGCTCTCTTTCTGACGGCCCTTTTCACCTGAGCTGTGCGCAGTGTTCCTACCTACGCAGAAGAGATATCAAAGCGGAGTTTAGACGGACGAAAACAAGGATTTTAGCAGACGGAATTTAATCGCAAAAGGTTCGTCAATACATGCCACGTTGTTCAGTTTCTCTGTAACATTATAATAGTAAGCAATAAGATTTTGCGGCAAGCCAATTTTGTCACCAACGCGGGACCAAGAAATAAACTATTGTAGAGTTGTGGACAAAGTGATCAATTTGAATGAAAACACAGTAACAGGTAAAACAATAAATGGAAAGTTATCTAGGAAAACTGGACTATTAACCGCTCCACTAGGTATGTAGTGTGTTTGATTCGCATTCATTGTCAGATTAAATTAAACGAAAACTGAAAATCTCAGCCTTAATCAAGTATTAGAACAGGGATGGGCAAAGTGCGGCCCGCGGGCCACATGCGGCCCTCGAAGCCCTTTTGTGCGGCCCCCGATATCGATAGATACTACATTAATGTGCGGCCCTCTAAAACACATGAAACATTTGACAACACCTTAATGGAAAGTTCAGCATTCAAATTGTATTTACACTTTGGCACTTGATCGTTAGCTAGAAATAATGCTTTTAATATTTACTAACTTTTCTTCGACTTGACAGTCTTGGTTTATTAACAAATACTTATACAGTATTATACAGCACAGTAGGCATTCGCTAGAAGAAGAATACAATATATAATACGTTGTGTTAAAGTTGTTTTGGAAACTACCTAATAATTTAATTCTAAATGCCGAAAAAATGTGTGCGGCCCTCGGCTTTCATCGCAGACACTTTTGCGGCCCTCGGATAAAAATTTGTGCCCACCACTGTATTAGAAACTCGCTCATATAAGCCAACCATTATTCATAAGCGTAGAGGGATAAAAAAGTGAGGGTCCAGCCATTTATACCTTCCATTCTCTGGCCTAGTCTCTCAGAGTTGAACCAATCCTCTGCCTCGAATCCTCGATTTCCAACTTCCATCGTTTGACGTCTTTGTGTATAGCAGCTGGTCCTATAAAACTATATAACAAACAGTGGCGTAGCCAGAGTTCATGGAATGGGAGGCTTCTTCTTTATGTGTCGTTCTCTATCAGAGGGTTGACAGTCACTTTCCTCCAATTATTTCTATCTTCTGCTCGTTGCTCGTTTTAGGGTTCAATAGCTCTTTGTGCTTCTCCAGTCCAATAGGTCGTCCATCCAGTTTCTTCTCGGTCGCCCCTTCCCCTCGTTCCTTCTATTCTACCTTCCATTATTATCAGAGGCAAGTCTCCAGCCGAACCTCTCGTGATGAGACCAGCGTAGGACGTTTTTCTTCGTATTATCTCCCGTTTCCAGAATGCTGTTGTCTTGCTTCTTTCTAGGACTGTGTCGTTTGCTATATTGTCCATCCAGCTGATTCACGAGATCCTTCTGTAACACCGTAATGGTTTACATTAGAATGCGCACTAGTAGTTTGCGCACCTGGGAATTTGCGCACCACTGCATTGCGCACCCGCTATTTGCGCACCTATAGTATGCGCACCAAGTTATAAGTATCCACGGTTAATAACAATGTAAAGAAATACCTTGTATTCCTTTATAGGTCGCTGGCTTAGCAATTGCCAACTAACAATTAATATATAATTGAACCATTGCACGATAATACAAGTTAACTCGCACTGCGTTTAGTCCATGTATAGTAACTGTATAGCATACTTTAGTCCAAGTTTCCAAACCGTTATAGGCCTATATTCTTATCAAGTGTAGGACTGTAGGTACAGATTTTTGGAAGAGGACCGGTCTCTTCAACCGCCCTCTTTCTCATGGCAGTAACTGTTACACGTACTTCGGTCTGATCCGGGTTGGCCACATGACAAGGCTGGCTGTATTCTATCAAACCAGTGTCGTCTGTCGCTGGCTTAACGCTTCCACTACAGTTCTTCCTAACGCACCGCCAGTACTTATGAACTGACATCAACAAACTTCGCAAATCTATACTCATAATCGCTATACGCATGCCTTTCTTACCCTTAGTAGTTTCAAAAAATCTAATTTTAGTTCAATTATTAATTGGCAATTGCCAATTGCTAAGCCAACGACCAGCGATCAGGATATATTAGGAATGTTAGGTATTTGTTCACATTGTTATTAACCGTGGATAATTAACTTGGCGCGCATATTATAGGTGCGCAAATTGCGAGTGCGCAATGTACTGGTGCGTAAACTACTGGTGCGCAAATCCCCAGGTGCGCAAACTACTAGTGCGCATACTGTGCAATACCCATAATTCGTAGGCCGTGATCTTTTTCATAATCTTCCTGTTCATTGTCCAGGTTTCGCACCCATAAGTCAGCATTGGGAATATGTATATTGTACATGTGTACTAGTTGACATGTGAATTCCCGGAGAATCAAACCCAGGTTGACTGCGCTCTGTACGAAGTACGTAAGAGAACAACAGGCACCAGATAACAATTGCCACTTTTAAATTTGCGTCTGACTGAGCTCATTATAAAATAGTAAATAATATTAAGGTTCATAGTTGTTCAGTAGGATCTGCCCTGTGTGAGAACCACTATGTTCAACCCGACCATTCATTCACATTATGGTCTTGCTGTGTAATCTCATTCTTTTCCTTCTTGTCCTCTGTTAGGTTTGTTCCTGTATTCTCATTCTTCATCTTCTTGTCTTTGAGTCTAGAAATAACAGCAGAACTTTGCTTATACAGTGCGCAATGGCGAACATGCGACGTCAGAACTCGGCCGACATCGATCGAAAAGTGTTGAACGCCTCGAAGGAACTTCTGTATTTGCTTCGCACAGTTGACGGTAATGTAATAAGGGACTTACGGTACTATATAGCATCTCTTATATTTCTGCTCAGGGTCGCTTGATAAGAAAATGAGATTTTAGTCTTCGCAATGAACCGATTGTGACAGTAAGAAATTAGGGCGTGAGTAGCTGGAGACAACCCATTCTAGATAGAGGATCAAGTCACTCCGAACAAAATAGGATAATATATAAATCTTAATTTTATATAGCTCCTTGATAGTTGCATTCAATGACGATTGAGTAGCAAATTACCCTGATTCAGTTAGACTATAAGTATAGATTTTTCTGCTTATTAACAGCAGACACAGCCATAGGACACAGGGGTCAAGGCTGTCAAAGTAAAACTAATTGCATGGCACCACTCTTTAAAAAAACTGGAGTAAGACATATTTCGGTTATATGAATAGGCATGAGACTTATTTAACCGATTTCTCCATCAACATATGCGATTCCAGTTGATTAGATTACACCAGCGTAACCACGAGATTAAGAGCCTGATCCTTATTCTGACTGGGACCGTTGAGAAATTTGGGGAGGGGTAGGTAGCATGATCGAAGAGAATATGTGCGAAAAATTCCTTGACGAGCCTTTTTTGCTCTTTGGAGACTTTTTACTCGAGAATTTCGATATCCCCCATCCAGTCCGAACCCTGACTACGCCATTGATAGGAGTTGAAGTCAAACTCATTGCATGACACTGGATTAAGACACGTGTTTCTGTATAGGAATAAGCGTGGGCCGTATCTAACAATTTTCTCCTTCAACATATGCGATTCTAGTCGATTAGATTAATTTGAGTCGAATTAGACGAAATTAAATTATGAACCAAACCAAAGGTCCATTGTGAAAACGAAAACGATGCGATTAAAAACTTCATAGTAAATCTAAGGACGCATCGGAATTCGCATAATATAAAAAAGATCATAAAATCTCTGCATTCCTGCTCTCTTCAAACATTTTATTACTTTTTTAGCGAAATTACTCGATGACCTATATTAAATCAATATCCAAAGATCGTTATAGAGTGTTTAATGGTCAGAATCAGTGAAATCAAGTATTCGGGGAGCGGTTGATACTAAAACTCTTGATTCAAGTGACCTGCAAGTCCTTTGCTAACGCCCTTTGGCTAGTACTCGAGAGCTTAACAAAGTTGTACCGCAGTGGATTAATGTTGACTTGCTTGAATAGATATGCAATCAACTAATCGATCATAGAGCGCCATTGTAATTACGTGTCTAGCACCAGACGGTGTTCGCTTCGCAGTGAAAATCGTAGCCCGATATCATGTCCCATACAATCTTGAGATCTGGTTAAAATGTGGGATATTTATGCTACCAAGCTATAGAGTGGTTCAGTATAGGGCCTGCCCTGTGTGTGAGAACCACTATATATGTTCTGCCAACCCATTCATTCACATTATGGTATTGCTGTATAGTCTGATTATTTGCCCTCTTGTCCTCTGTTAGGTTTGTTCCTGTATTCTCCTTCTTTGTCTTCTTGCCAAAGCAACAACAGACAAAACTTTGCTGGATATGATGTCATAATGTACACAAATAAATAAAGTACATATGTACCCAATTCAGTTATTGTATTCACTACTTCTATACGATACGTTATTCCAGTGCTTTTTCCAGTGGTAACGCACGGGAACGGCGTTTCCAAGCCATTTTTTGCCAGATTCTGGAAGTTTATGTATGCATAATAATACCAGTATTCTGCAAAATGTTATACTGGACAGTTTGATGATGCAGGTGTATATTGACTCTATGAGTCTCTCACTTTTTTTGTAAAAGACGTCTATTTCTTTAAATATCCTGTAAATTATAGTGTTCATTGAGCAAACTCAAATATAATTTCGTATACGACAAAACATGCGAAATGAGTTCCCAAACCTTTTTTCCTAGAAAAAGAGAACGGCGTCATTCTATACAGTCTAATCATCATCATCATCATCATCATCATCATCATCATCATCATCATCATCATCATCATCATCATCATCATCATCATCATCATCATCATCATCATCACACTCCATAGTCCATAAGGACCGTCGGAGCCAACGGTGTAAAGTGCTTCCCATGGCCCTTTCCTTTCTTTGGCCATGAAATCGCATTTTGGGTGGTGTCAAGATCCAGTCCATTCAAGAATATCATCGATCCATCTTCTCTTTGGTCTTCCTCTGTTTCTCATACCATTTGATCTGCTCATCATCACTGTCTTTATTATTCTGTCATCCCTCATTCTGCAGATGTGTCCAAATATCGATAATTTTCTTTCTTTGATCTTCTTCACAACAGTCTTTGTTCGTCCCAGGTCTTTGCGAATAGTATCATTTTTGATCATATCTTTATAACTTATTAATTTTATTATTACAGTCTAATACACAGGCTAATACACAGTCTAATAAACAGTCTAATATTGGAGAATACACATCTAATACACAGTCTAATACACAGTCTAATACACAGTCTAATACACAGTCTAATACGCAGTCTAATACACAGTCTAATACACAGTCTAATACACAGTCTATACACAGTCTAATACGCAGTCTAATACACAGTCTAATACACAGTCTAATACACGACCAGTTTAGCGTCCTATAGTGAAGGTTTCAAGCCAGAAGTTGTTGGAGAAAAGATCGCCTGGTTTTTGATCCTCGTTTCTAGCAATATATTCGAATTTCACAATTTCGATGCAATCAGAATATGCCGTTTTCTTAACTAATATTTTCCCCTATAGAATGGGACGAACCTCACGGCGAACGCCACCTGGTGAGCATTCCAGGAAACGTGAGACTACTCGACCTTCACCTTCAGTTGCCTCATGACGTCAACGCACACGCATTCTCTAAATACGTCGGCGCCTATCTTAGGGTAAGACCTGTCGTTTGTCACCTCTCACAAACTGTAATAGATTGTTGTCTCGTTGTCCGGCCTGTTATTCTGGATTTGACCTGGATCTTGTGTAATTGTGATTTGGCGTGCCATCGGTCGGCGTTTCCATGCATTATAAAATGGCGCTATAGAAGTTTATGAATAGATTAGAGTAGATACAGTCAGGGCCGTCGAGATAAAATACGGGCCGGGGACAAATATTGGGAACTTCAAAAAAATCTCGTCGGCCCTGGATACAGTACTTGTTATAACTTTGTCTGACTTCATTCGTTTGCTTTTTTTCAATTGCTTCACACTTTAGGCATGCCCCCTTTGTTTAGGCGTAGACATCTTTGGCAGATCTAAGTTTTTACCGTCACCGGAGGGTGGTTGGGGAAACTCGCCCCCCCCGACCAGTGAGGTGTTATGACCCCAAAACCCCGATCAGTTAGAATGCTCTACTAGAAAAAGAGTGGCTAATATTTGAGGGAGATTTTTACAATACTTATCGATTGTTTGGGAGTTTATTTCTAACGCCAGTGTTTCGTTCATTGGGAACGAACGGGAACGGCGTTCTCACATCGTTCTTGCCAGATTCTGAAAGTTTATGTACAGCCTAATACTAGTATTCTGCAAAAATTTTACTCTGGACAGTTTAATGATATATTAACTCTTTGAGTATCTTTCGCTTTCTTGTTAAAGACGTTTATTTCTTTAAAATATCCTGTAAATTATACTGTAGCGTTCATTGGGCAAATTCAATTATAGTTTCTTACTGCAAAACATGTGAAGTGAATTCCCAGACATTTTTTCCTAGTAAAAGCACTGTCTTACGCAATAATTTCGATTTTGTTGTTATTGTTGATGTTGTGGCATAGGGGAGGTCTTTAATGGCAACCAGGGATCCAATTGTCTCTCCATTTCTCCCAAAACAAACAACTCTGGATCACAAAGAAGCGCTCGAAGTCTTCAGATTGGTAATTCATTCAGCTATAGCAATCGCCATTTAATATTTAATAATAATAATAATAATAATAATAATAATAATAATAATAATAATAATAATAATAAAAGTTTTAGGAGTTTAAATAATAAGGTTTAAAAGTTTGCATGTGGATAGAGACTATTGGCAGATCAGAAGGGACGTACCTAAGGGGGACGTAGGGGCGTTATATCCGAGGCACGCTATATATCCGATACCATCTAATACGGCAGCGCACCACACGGGACCGTACATTGCAGTATACTCACGCTCCGTGCGTGAATCTTGCGCCGGAGAGGAGGATTTCTTCGAGTCCGTCGGTTTTCCGAGGAGTTTTGGCTGTCCTCTACTGTTTCATGTCGTTTCGGAAGCCTCGAGTCGGTCTCACGGTTCTCAATGCTTGTGCAGGACGTCGCCATGTTGGCTATTGTTATAGCGCTATGTGATGATCGACGGTCGTTCAGGGCTTCGCTAGAGCATTCATCTTCGCGAGGATGGCGTTCCGCTCTTCGGTTCCGACGTGTCACGTGTCTCGTGCTGTCCTCTACCTTTCCACGTTCGTCCTGGAAGTTCAAGTCAGTCGCCGTCCGTCGGGTGTGCGCCAAAGTCAGCCGCATCGGCTGCTGCGTGAAAATTCGGCGGGTTTGCGGTTGGCTGTCGTTTCTGGACTTCACTGGATTTTCCATCTTCGTCGGATTTGCCGATTTCGACGACGGAACTATCTTCTTGCGGAAGACCGCTTCTTCAGGAACTTTTCCGATGGTTTTATCCGCACGGAGAAACTCCTACTACCAACTCGCGGACTTTCAACATTATCTTCCGCTCCTCGTTGGCATGTCAATGGGGCTGCAGTTTTCCTTGAAGGACCGCTTCTAAAGGACTTTGCACCGGACTTCTTCACGGCAGCAAAGGTTTTTCCATCATCTCAGTGGATTTTAACATCACCACCTTCTGACCTTCATTGACATGTCAGCGGTGTCAAAGCGCTTTTGATTTTGGAGTTTAAACCATGCGTACAGCGCTATATAAATTGTCCTGGATAATAATACTTTATAACCGATTAGACGTTATAACTGTGTCTGTTATAACGAAGCGGCAATGTGTTTCAGATCTTGCTGTACGCGTCTGAGGAAAGTCTGACGGAGAGAAGAAACCGGGTCGTTGCCAATCTGATCGTCCAGAAGGGAATTTCGAACGATTCGCTGAGAGACGAAATCCTTCTGCAGCTGGTCAATCAGACCGTCTCCTCGGGCGGCGCAGGTACCGACGGCGGCGCCTCTCGCGTCTGGGTCCTGCTGGCCGGGTGCCTGAGCGCCTTCCAACCGTCGCAGAACCTCGCCAAGCACCTGCTCAAGTGAGAGCGACCGATCGACGACCCATCGCTGGACGTTTTATAACAAAATCCCGCACTGTAATAATGAAGATAAGCACTGAAAAGTGAAGAGAGAGGGGGGAGAAAGTAAATTGAAACTTTGATGGCTTTGGTCTAGGGCTGTGAGAAAATCTCCAAATCTGCAGTTGGTCGGGACCAGATTTCGCTCGTTTCTGCAAGAAGAGGCGCTATATAATGCAGGCCCTGTTGCGTCGGAGACAACAGAAGCAACCATTGAGCGAATGACACATTGGACGACCTACAAAACGAATATAAGACAGAGGACGGTGCCAATAATTATGATGATCAGATTTGATTAATAATTGTATTGCTTAGCGCTTCTGTATCCATTGAATGAACTGGCGAGCCTTGTGAATGGATGATAAAATATAATCTACCTGATATTCTCAATAGCAAAGTCAACCTTCAAAATGTCTGCTTTAAAAGCCTCGATACGTTGAAACGGCTGTAAATCTTCATTGACGTTATATCCGAGGCAAGCTAATACTAATACCTCCGCGTTGAAATTGATAATAATTTGGCACAACGCTGCAGTCGTCAGCTTTGATCCGCGAATGTACTTTGCCTAGCTTTTCATAGGGCTTTGCTACCTTGAAACCGCCGTGGGTCTGTTTTGAACGTTCTAGAATCTAGATATATGGATGCGAAAAGAGGTCAACTGAGCAGTAATTTAGAATTTTCGACAGAGAGGTGCCAATGATGGTTTTGACGAGTTCTTTTGCGAGGGAGAGGCGTGTGAAAGAGGCAGAGAATAGGCCTTAGGTCTGCCCGAATTCGAAAGGCGTGCTCGATTGGCGTTAGATTAATTGTGAAAATGATGTACCAAATGCGTTAGATTATATATTTTTGAGACGAAACGACGTTATTACAATATTAGGCCTACCAAAACATTATTGAAGACTCTTGAGATACGAATGCACTATACCTTGTATATCAAAAGTGCTTGGCATTCAGAATTTTGCCTGTGATATTATCTATTGCTTCAAATGAACATTTTTAAACTACAGAGAATGGTATTGGCAGATGTGTGAATGACTAGCACTTTTGATAGGCAAGTGAAGAGCACCTAGTAATCAAGATTTTTCAAAAATTAGGGCACTATCTCTTGCATATCAAAAGTTCTTGGCATTCAGAATTTTGCCTGTGGTATTCTATAATGCTTAAAATGGACAATTCCAACCTACCGAGAATGGTATTGGCAGACGTGTGAATGGCTAGCACTTTTGACAGGCAAGTGAAGACAACCTAGTAATCAAGATTTTTCAAAAATTAGGGCAGTATCTCTTGTAGATCAAAAGTTCTTGTCATTCAGAATTTTGCCTGTGGTATTCTCTTCTGCTTAAAATTGATATTTTTATCAAGGTGCTCTTTTACCTGTCCCAAATGTCTACGTCACCGCTAGTGCCAAATAATTCCCGCTTTTGTCAACGTAAATTTAGTTACTCTGAAACTGATATCTTGCCCGTATCACGTACGGGATTAACGCTAAGGAGGTTAAACGTGGCAAAAATGTACTGTCTCAAAAATGTACTGTCCTGTAAAAAATGTAAATTAACTGATACAAATACAATGACGTACCTGGGTAGGGCATGCACCTGGCCGATGCCCCACTCGACGCCGCTTGAATGGGGCGCCAAAAACTCTGTGATCTTGCTCTCTGCTCAGCGTAGAAAGAGAAGAAAATGAGAAAACTGACTTTGAGGGACACATCATAGACCAGTTCACATCAGTAAAAGCAAGAAAAGCGCAATTCGCAGTTTTAATATTGTGTCAATTTAATGCCATGGTTTGATTAGAGAGTTTTAACCTGCTGATTTAATTGTCTGACCTCTGCCCTGGGCGCCAAATGCAATTGGTATGCCTCTGTACGAATGAACGAATCGTCATTTTAGAATTGGTACACAGACCAGCTGTGGAAATAAATTAACTGGCAGTCGTTTAAAACTAAAAATAAAGAATCTTAGTATTCCAAAGGATATTCGATCCCCCCCAAGAGAGAAAGAAATCGTTGCCCTCAGCTCCAGTGACCAATATTGTGTGCCCCAATTCCGGTGTTGAAAATAAGAATAGTATTGAATCTGTTGTTGTTTTTTAAAAAAGATACGTGTCTGATGCTGCGAACAGCAGGGGCTACGGCATCGTCTGCCAGCAGAAGTTGCTTCAGGGGCTGTCCACGGGAACGTCGAGCCCTCGTTCCTACCCGCCCTGCGTGCTGGAGTGGACGGCCGTGAGGCTGAAGGCGTGCGCCGCTCTGCCGTGTTCCTTTACCGACGGTTCGTGTTGTATTTCTTGATTTTCTTCGGCGCAATCGGTTGAGAACAATGGCCGTAGCCAAGGTCTCGGAATGGGAGGGGTGGGGAGGGGGATCGCATGACCACAAGGAACGTTTTGGAGTCAGAAGCGTCGACACCCAATAACGGTTATTAAAGAGGAATTCTTCGCACATTTTCTCCAATCATGCTACCTTTACCTCTTCCAAAATACTAAACTCGGCGATCTTGCGCAAATTTCACGACCGGTCCCAACGAGATGGGTATAGGGGTCCTGCCCCCCGTGCCCCGTGGCTACGCTAATGGTTTGGAACTACTAAAATCCTGCTGGAAATAGACTGAATAGGACTTAGAGCATTACGGTGTTGTAATATAAAGTAATATAAAGTAATATAAATATAGTACTGTAAATGGAATAGAAGTAGAGAACGTAGAAAACTTCACCTATCTTGGAAGCAATATGACACATGACTTAGACTGCAGACAAGAGGTCACAAAAGCAGCAAGAGCTCTTAGATCAACTGATGGCAATGGATAAGATCTGGAAAAGCAAATCAATAAATGAAACAAAAATAAAAGACTCGAAACCTGTATCTTCAGCAGCTTTTTTGCTTGGATGCGAAACATGGACCATCACCAAAGACCTGGAAAGAAAAATACTGGCCACTGAAAGAAAATGTTATAGAAAAATACTTCAATCCAGATGGGTCAGAAAAAATCACAAATGAAGAACTATGGGAGAATTCAGCCCAAACAAACCATGCTGGAAAGAGTAAAACAAAAGGTCAACTTTTCGGACACATATGCAGAATGAAAGAGGACAGAAAGATCAAAGCTCTAATGTTTGGAATAATGGAGGGTGCCAATAAGAGAGGGAGACACACAAGGAATGGTGTGATGATATTGAAGAATGGTGTGGAAGCAGTTTACAGGATCTTAGTCACAGAGCAACGGACAGGAAAGAATGGAAAGAATGAGAAAACTGTGGAGATGGCATTATACACCAACGGGCGATGAGCCCACGTTAATGATGATGATGATGATGATGAATATAAAGCGCTGTGTAGTTTAGGCGGATCTCACTCTCGAATGACGTAGCAGCTTTTGGACAAACTTGTCTTAAATTAATGTTCTCGCTATGAGATTTGCTATTGACGCAATTTTAGAAAATCGTCCCTTTTATGTTTAAATTATTTTAGCCAATAATTTCAAACATACACTGTAAATGGTTCACTAATATTTCTTAAAAGCGGAAGAAAGTATCGATTGTGACAAAATTGCTTTCTGCTTAAGGGGTGACCTTGAAAGGTCAGGTGGAATCGTGGACCACTGCAGAACAGTTTGCTTCCAACCTCCTTCAATCCAGGTAGGCCAGACTAAAGCCTAGTAGACTTGGAATTGATTGCATTTTCTTTTTTGGCCACCCGGTCATTAGAAGGCCAATAGACAGTATACAAAGACCCATTCTAAGTATATGAGTTGTAGTCTATATATCTACACTGTATGTGTAACTCAACACTAGGAGATCGTCCAGTGGCTTTACTGCCGGTTGGACCGTTGTGTTGAAAGAAGACCGCGATGTCTACGAGTGTCCGGGACACGGCTTCGTCTTGGATCTGATCGGCGAGATCGAGGTGGTTCCTTCGTTTCCATGCGGAGTCGCTTTCTTCCTCGTCTCCTCCGACCTCTCGAGGCCAACCGCCAGGCAGGACGCCATCAGTGAACGCTGGGCGAATCAGTAAGAAAGACTTTGATACATCATAAATAATAATAATAATAATAATAATAATAATAATAATAATAATAATAATAATAATAATAATAGGCTGATGAAAATGGATTACCGGTAGTATAACCGCATTCATATGCAGACCATTTTTCATAGCAATAGACTACTTAGGCTATGGCTTCAAATCAGTTAATTTAATATATATATATATATATATATATAAATATATATATATATATATATATAAACATTCCATAATGATCAGGCAACAGGCCTGACAGCTACAGCTGCTAGAATTTCTGAGAAAATATCAAGCTGTTTTAAATGATTTTCTGGTGTTTTGTGTTTTAAATTGAAGACCTCACAACGCAAACAGATTGAGACTGATGCCTTTGGAAGTTGACGAACTTCCTGACTCATCCAACCCACCACGCAGTCTCCCTCCACCCGTATCTCCAAGATCCTCATCCCTGGCCCCGTCCACCGCATCTTCGCCCGTTTCCTCCCCTCACGAGATCCCCCAAAACTCAGGGTCGTCGAACGTTAATAGCCCCGACCTGTACGCCTCGCGAGAGGAGGCCCTGTCGCAGGTCAGCGCCCTCAACAAACGCCCCGACAAGTTGCCCGGAATCATCTCGAAATCGAGCGCCCTGAACAGTCGATACCATCTGTGTTCTGAGTACGGCGGGGGCGGCGGGGGAGGCGGGGCGGCGGAGGCGGGCCCCGGTCCGAGGACCCCGTCAGAACGGCGGGAGGGCATCTTCGCCTCCGAGGCTGTCCCAAGTGAAAGAGGACGACAAACGCATGGAAGAATGGCTTGAAAACGTCTTCGGCGAGGTTACAGACGATAATGTTCGGGATCTGAGGAATCAAGTGCAGATGGAAAGGAGGCTGAAAGGAGGAGGCGACGAACTGACGTCACAGGTAAGTGGAAGTTAGTAAGTAACAGCGGCGTAGCCAGGGTTCCGGAATGGGGGGCACGCCGATATTTTCGGGAACAAAGCCCCCGACGAGAAAAAAACTCTTCAATGTGTTCTTTACAAATTCACTTGTTCTCTTCGATCATTCTACCTCTACCCCTAAGTAGGCCTATCCCAATGGTTTTTGCTCAAACCTCAAGACCGGTCACATTCAAAATTGGAGGGCCGTGGCTATAGCCGGTGGTAAGTTAGGCACAAAATAACTGCTTGGCAAAATCAAACTAAACTCGAGTAAAATCAACAGAAAGAATTTAGACTAAAATGACGAATACGATGCATCATATTACATTTTCGTAATTAATCATTTTTATTTAGCATTAATTATTATCACCGAAGAACGTAACAATCTATTTTAAAACTGAGATTATAACTCATAATATTTAATATTTCGTCTTGAAAACAGGCCTTTAACCCAACCAATTGAAAACAGCTTAGGCTAAAAACAAGAGCCTATGTATACAGTTAAATATATATTTTATATATATATATATATATATATATATATATATATATATATATATATATACACGTGTGTGTGTGTGTGTGGTGTTAAAATTGCATCTTATAATCCTAAGTTTGCCCAAATACGCTGAATGTTGATTCTCAAATTAATAAATCTTGTGATAAGTGAATTTCTGTCAAACTTATAAACACCTAATTTAATAATATTATTATTTTCAGTATTCGATGCCGTTGGGTTCAGGCCTCGGTCTTGGCTACGGTCTATCGCCTTACGGGGCCTCGGCTTCGCTTCTCCCGCCCCCAATTTTTTCACAACCTCTCCTTACTCAACCGATTCTGACACAGCCCATTTTCTCTCAGCCAGCACTGATGTCGCATTCTACAATGGCTTCCAACGCTTATCAACCTACTTTCTTACCTCAGCCAAGAAATCATGCGGTCTCTGGAATAAGTAAGTACAGTTTCAATGACATTTGGAAAGTTTATTCCACTATAGGCTCTATTATAATTAGGCAGTATTATTCGGTGGAGTTCGGAATTCCGTCTGGCTCCAATTCAGAATGTCTGCTATTATTAAATAAATAGGACTTTGTTCAAACTCCTGCAGACAACAGTGCATTCCGTGTTTACAGTTATATACAGGGTGGCGCAAAAAACCGGACTATATTAAATACAAACCTAAATGTGACTAGTCCGGTTTTTTGCGCCGCCCTGTATACAGCTGGTAATTTGTGGCACCAAAAATATAAAGCTCTTTCAAGTGATGCCTTTACCAATAAGTCATGCTTCTACATTAAAAGAATCCGTTGAATCAGTAATTCGATCAGCAATTTATGTAGCGCAATATTGACGAGGAAGCAGATTCAGGACGGTTTTGCCTATTCGTTGTTGCGTGTTTTTCAGATTCGTCATACCTTTACCCAGCGTCAGCACAGCCGCCGGTTTCAAATCAGGTGAAATTCTAACCAGACTTTAAATCAGATTAACACAGAAGAGCGGAAACAGAGATAAACAGACACATAATCAGACAGATAAATAAAGTATTAATGTAACCAATACTCCAACAGCTAGAAAATTGTCATATTCTACTAGATAAAATTCGTCACTATATGCATTAACTATTGTGCTTGGCGCCCAAGACAGAGGTTAGACAATTAAATTAACAGGTTAACAAATCTTCAATTAACAAATCATGGCATTTGATTGGCACAAGATTAAAACTACAAATGCGTTTTTCTTGCTTTTACTGATGCGAACTGGTCTATGATGTGCCTCTCAAAGTCAGTTTTCTCAGTTTCTTCTCTTTCTACGCTGAGTAGAGAGCAAGATCACAAAGGCATCTACCCTACGTCATACCATATATATATATATATATATATATATATATATATATATATATATATATATATATATATATATATATATGCACCTACTATATTCTCAGTAATTAGCGTATTCGACGTTGGAATTTTCAAACGATTAAGAGTGTCTCGAGTTATCTTTGAAAGTCTCATTTCCCACTAATGCAGTCTAAACTACTCTAGACGACTCCATTCTATTCATAAATGCATGACATATGAAAGGCATAATCAATTAATCATCATTTATTTTTCTTATTTTTTTCTTATTCTAACTTCTCAAGTAACCTATTAATCCGGTTCTTTTAACGATTATTTACTTCCAATAGATTTAATATTTTAACCCAATGCATAATTCATTTTCGCAACATCATCATCATCATCATCATCATCATCATCATCATCATCATCATCATCATCATCATCATCATCATCATCATCATCATCATCATCACCACCATCAGGTCCTCTTTCTTTCATCGTCTGAAACTGAAATGGCACAACGGGTAAAATGACTGACTGTAGTTGTCTTTATCTCGTCATGTAATTGTTATGGTCGATGCTTTGTTAATTGCGACAGTTTAACCCCCACGCGGCCGAACTGCACGCCATGCTTCAAGAACAAGAACTGGAAAAGAAAGTCCTGCAGAGCACAATCGAAACGGAGATGCTCAAGGGCCAACTGGACCACTTCAGAGGACGCAACAACGCCCGACCAACGAAGGACCCCATCGCCAAACAGCCAATCTCCGCCCGCTCGACCAAATACCCGGCGAGAAAGCCAACCAGAGCCGCAGAAGAGGAGCAGGAGGAGTATGAAGAGGAGGAACAAGAGGAGGAACAAGAACGCATCCGGAATTACGCACGTCCGGTTCGTGGGACGCGATCGGTTCCGGTGGCAAAACCGGTGATGGTTCCAGAGCAGAAGCAAGCTAAGAGACCGTCTCCGGCGGGCGGCGGTCCCAGGACTGGCTCGGAGGACCATCCGCCGCCGCAGTCGATCCTCAAGAACCCGACGGCGACGGCGAAGGGAGTCAGCTTCTCCAACGGCGTCGTTACCATTCCGGCGGCGGCGGCGTCGAACGAAGAGACGCCTTCGCCGCCGACCTCTCCCTCTCCTCCACCCGGTCCTCAACTGGCCCCGATTCATTCGTCTGAATTGGCGAAGATTGTCGACGATGGCATCAACAACAGAGACGTCAGAACAACCAAAGGCGAGTTAATAAATAAATAAATAAATAAATAAATAATAATAATAATAATAATAATAATAATAATAATAATAATAATAACATCGTCAGTATCCTAATCCTATCACGACGATTTGGAGATGAAAGAGAGACATCCATTCTCCTACAACAAATGTCCATGACACTCCAGAGATTTAACGCTGTCGCCTTCCGCCTTTCACATAATAATAATAATAATAATAATAATAATAATAAATAATAATAATAATAATAATAATAATAATAATAATAATAATAATAATAATAATAATAATAATAATAATAATAATAATAATAATAATAATAATAATAATAATAATAGGAGGCTAAGTAAGTCTGTGTGAAAAGCACAGCAGTAACTCTATAATAATAATACAGTAATAATAATATTAATAACAATAAAGTTTATAGTGGTTCAATGGGGTCTGTCAAGTATGAGAACCACTACATTTTACCCATTCATTCATTCATTGATTCATTCATTCATTCACATTAAAGTGAAAACGCAGAGTGAGATGGGTAGAGGCATTTTCCTTGTAATCACCATTTATCTGAATTCTATTTTAATACATTACATTTTATTCAATTATTCTCGGCCTTTCTCTTCATTCTATTCTGACATAGGAAGCTATAACGAATTGGTGTTTTCTAAATCGATATCAACTGAATTTTAACCGCAATTAATTGAATCTAATGGAACGAATGATAAACGCGTCTTATATCTCTCTTTCTTCCTTTCTAGTCGAAGGACCGTCGACCGTGGTGCCGGGCAGGGCCCCGGGGTCCAAACCGTCGCCGGCCGCCGCCGCCGCCGCGCCTCAGTCGCGCCCCGTGTCGGGGGCCATCGGCAGCCAGCGCAGGCCCCCGGTGAAGATGGGACACATCGTCTGGCCCCCGAAGCAGCCGAAGGAGGACGACGTCCCGTGGCCGAGGCATGAACCGGGTCGACTGTCGATCGACGAAGTGACGGCGGCCGAACAGGAAGCCATTGCGAAGAGACTGGACGCGAAGGAGGTCGAGAAGAAGATCAACGACAAGATACAGATGGCGAAAAAGAAAAACTCCGAATCGGAAGAAGACGACAGGATGAAGAAACAACCACCGCTGCGAAAACGAATGCCCGTATGCTACCAGTCCAATAGGCCCACGTACACCGGCAGCAGCTCTGCTGTTGGTAGTAGTAGTAGTAGTAGTTAGTAATAGTAGCTGAAGTAATAATAATAGCATAATAATAGTAATAGTTATAGTGATAGTAGTAGTGGTGGTGGAGTGGTAGTAGTAGTGGTAGTGGTAGTAGCAGTGGTAGTAGTAGTGATGGTGGTGGTGGTGGTGGTGGTGATGGTGATGGTGGTGGTGTGGTGGTGGTGGTGGTGGTGGTAGTGCAGTAGTAGTGGTAGTGGTAGTAGTAGTGGTGGGCCTAGTAGTGGTAGTAGTAGTAGTAGTAGTAGTAGTAATAGTAGCAGTAGTAGTGGGCCTAGTAGTAGTAGTAGTAGGAGGAGGAGGAGGAGGAGGAGGAGGCCTAGTAGTAGTAGTAGTAGTAGTAGTAGTAGTAGTAGTAGTAGGCCTAGTAGTAGTAGTAGTAGTAGTAGGAGGAGGAGGAGGAGGAGGCCTAGTAGTAGTAGTAGTAGTAATAGCAGTAGTTTAATTAGAAAGTAAAGCTAAGCGATCTAAATGATGAATTCGTTTAATATGGTTTCGTTTAGCTGCCATCCGGCGAAGCTATTTCTTCGCCTATCGCATCGCCTCGTGAGGTTGAGGTTGACAACTATCACGCACTCGATATGAAGACGAGGCAAAACACGCTCGAAAGGAAGTTGGCCATGGCGAATTGGGGCACACACGGTCGAAAGGACGAACCTCCTGCAGTGCCCCTTCAGACGCCGCCGGTCCCAGTGGCACCGCCCCCGGGGCCACCGACGCCTCCCGTCATATGTACCCCCGCCTGGTGAATGATTATGTCTGCAAATAGCAATTCTAGTTTCTTCAATATTTATGGAATTTGTGAAAATGCTTTCTGAATACATTTCTAGCGTCTAACTCGGAACTGAGGTACGATTGATGTCAAGAACGTCATTAAAATGGCGCTATAGAAGTTCACTGATGATAATGCTGACAACGATTAGGATTTTGTTCCAGAACTTTTTCCCGATAATCTTGCAGCCTCTTACAAGTAAATAAATAAAATTTCGTTAGCATATATATAGCGCCTTCGAGAGTAGCTGCTTATTCTTAGCTACTTAGTCTAAATTTCGCGCCTCAACCATTTTGGTGAGCGCTGGTTACTAGGCGAGCCAAAAACAAAGCATTTTGAATTGATTGAAGTTTTGAACTGACATAATATGTATTTCTACCTACTATAGCAGTTAAGAAGAGCGAACCTAAACAGGAAATCTATCCATTCAATCTGCACTCGATGGACAATATCCGGACTGTGTTGTACGCTCAATGCACCGATCCTTTCTACACATACGCCAACGTGAAATGGAATCTTGAAGTTAGAAAGGAGGTAAAAAAGAACAATGTTTCCTTTAATTAGCCCACTCCATTCATTCGATGTTTCGATCATTCAAAAACGTCATTGCATCATATTGCGGCTTTGGCAGCAGTGATGAAAATATGATAGTTATATACGAACGGCGTTGTTCTTGTTCTGTGTTCTTTGCTCTTTGGTCTTCATCGTGCTCTTGATGTTCTCTTCTAGTATTTTCGTCCGCTGGAGAAGTTTTCTGATCCGGACCTTGTCTATCTCGTCTTCTGCCAAATAGTCTTTGATGTGTCCGCATCGCATTGCATCCGATTCAGCCCGGAAGACAGAACCAAGATGGCGGCTGTGCTCGGTTCGAAGTTTTGTCATCTGTAAATTGCATTAGAAGAAGACCTTGAATCATCTCGTATCAAACTCATCGTCATCATAGATGATGGAAGAAAAGGAAGAACTGCATTAAATAAATAGATAAATAATAACAGGGTTCATAGTGGTTCAGTAGGATCTGCCCTATGTGAGAACCACTATGTTCCACCCATCCATTCATTCACATTATGGTTTTGCTGTGTAATCTCATTCTTTGCCCTCTTGTCCTTTGTTAGGTTTGTTCTTGTATTCTCCTTCTTTCTTTTTTATTAGTCCACAAATACGAACAATTTTATGAAGGTCGCATAATGACGGATTACATTTATATAGCGCTTTGGTTAGTAGTATACTAGTCATCAATCTTAAGCACCTTACTAAGGTCTACTTCGAGCCGGCGAACACGTGAGTGCCTGGGAATCGAACCCGGGTTTACAGGCTACAGCTCATCTAAAGATAGCGCTCTACCGAATACGAACCACCGAGGAGGAAGTAGATATTGATTCTGTGAAGAAAATAATTGATGACTAGAAAAGTTAACAAGACTGACAAACAGTGGCGTAGCGTGCACTCGTGCCGCCCATGGCTCCTGGAAAAATGCGCCCCAATTTGCTCTTATTATACCTGACAAGCAAAAAAGGTAATCGCCGCTGAATTTGTCGCCCCTTCTACATTTTACCGCCCCCTTCGCCTTCGTCAAAACTCCTCAACAACCCTACAAACAAACAAAAGGGTCGCTTCCAAAATTTTCTGCCCCCATCATGTGTGCCGCCCTTGGCTAGAGCCATAGTAGCCATTGGGACGCTACGCCTCTGCTGACAAATAACACCACGGTTGTGAAGGTAAGCGTATTATTCCCTTCTTACCTGTTCCCCGTCTTGTCTCGTTTCATGTTAATAAAGAGAAGGCCAACGTGAGACGCAACAACGTTACAGCAAATCACAGCACTTCGACCATGACAGACATCATCGACGCCGCCAAGACACTGCCAATCTACTTCAGTAGAATATTCGCTGTCAATGTCAGTAGCATTTTAAAATACAGAAATATTTATTGGATGGTATTGGATATAACGTGCCGTGGACATAACGTACTAAATTTTACAGACCCGCTAAAAGTGCGTTAGAATGAAGTTCTACTGAATATTCAGGGATGTAGCCAGGAATTTGATTGGGGTGGGATAATGTGATTTTGGAGGGGGTATAAATCTTAAAAACGTTGAAAATCTTTAAAACACATTAAACACTTTAAGGTAGCCTGATTTTTTTTTTTTTTTGGGGGTGTATATACCGATATACCCCATCGCTACGCCCCTGTGTATATTGTCTATTTCAGGATCGGCCCCGGCCGCTCGCAAAGTGTGCAAATCCGGGGATTCCGGGGTCACAGAGGATTATCCAAAGACTGAAATTGTTGTTTTTACAGCTGCATTCCTATATCCTTCGTCCTTGAAGGCCAGAATATTTATTCTGTTGGGGCTCAGGTTTAGACCTCTCTCCATTTATTGGCCATGTCAATGGCTTGCATTTCCTTGTATTGTATTGTATTGCACTAAATGGCGCTTGTATTGTTTTAAAGGGCGGTAAACGCAATCGCAGGCTGCAGATGATAGCGATTGGTCATTCGGGAATTCGACTGCTAACGAGAAGAAAGGACTCTTACGAGGACAAGATAGAAATTCTCGAACACATAGGGTTAATGTCAGAAACTCACACATCAATATTTAATGTTTATATTCTAACACTGCTTAAGATTGCGATCGAGACAATGCATGCGCATCAATGCTGGTCTTTGGGGGACACGTTCCCACAAATAATGCTAACTTTATCATTGCGCATATTCTATTCCCAATAATTTTAATCAATTTCTTACTCCGTCAACAGTAAGACAGAGAGAGAGAGAGAGAGAGAGAGAGAGAGAGAGAGAGAGAGAGAGAGAGAGAGAGTTAAAATATCGATTTAAACATATTATGTAACAATCAGAAACAACACCGATTGTTCTTTTCGGTCCGCCTTCAGCTGTCTTACAATCGTAGACTGATTTTCTGTGCTCTGCACTCTGGCGCTACATAAATTGAGGTGATTAACTGTCGTGGAAGGGTTTGTAAGAATTATTTTGATGTGATGTTGTGCAGCTTTCAAGAGATGGAGGGCGTTACAGTTCCAAAGCAAGGAGCGATTTTAATAAAGACCGCGACGAAACACGTTGCCATGTATTCACCACAGGTTAATCTCTACGATGTTAACCCTCTAGCTACCACATTATTCCTAATCCACTGTCTTGGCAAAAATTTTAGCGTTAGTTTTTTTTAGTACAAGACAATATAAATCTCTAGTTGTAACTCACAAGTTAATTTTCTAGTTATATTTCTTATCATTGTGGAATTAGCAAGAGTCTAAATATCTTAAAAGTATAAAAATTATTAAATGAAACTAATTAACGCAGTTTGACATTGAATTGAAGTGCGTTTGGTTTGGCGTCATGGCGCTATATAAATGTAAGCATGTTGCATTGGTTTGATTTTCTATTTGTGAAGGTGAATCAGATCTGCAGAATGATCGAAAGTTTCCGAACTGAGATCAGTACGGTAACTATCTCTTTGGTCTCGGCGATTTTGTTCGTTATGTTGACAAATGAGAGACGGGAAGCTAGCAGAGTGGTAATAGCGCGTGGCGTGGAGATCATAAGGTCGCGGGATAGATCCCACAGAAGCCATAAGGTTGACCCAGCCTTCGTTCGCTAAAGAGCAGTGACAAAATAGCAATAGTAATAGTGGCAACGCTGTGCGATACTGCACTAGACCCGTATCCGTGGTATTGCAGCCTGGCGGAGGGCTATTGAAACGGAGATCAGCGCCGCCTATCAGCCCTGCGGACTCGCAAAGGACTTTGGCACAGAGATGTTCATGGTTTGGGTTAACCCATGGGTTGGGTTGAGTTGGGTCGAGTAACTAGACCATAAAGGGTTCTTGGCGCCCAATACGGACCTTGACAGCTTGAAGATTAGCTTCTGAAGAACTTTGAATCCTTATCGGAATAGACGCCCGTTACCTGAAATATATGTTGCGTGCTGATCTTCGTTGCAGATGACACCAGCAGCGGGTAAGCTACCGGGAATCTGACATCGCTGGAAAGTGGAAAACTTCTCTCCTACTCTTTGAAAATTTTCCGACTTAAAGGATCAGGTGACGTGTGGTCATCTCCTCTGAAGACGATATCGATTATTACCTCGGTTATCGAATACTACTCAAGTGAATACCCGAACGAATAGCGAAACGGTTATTTGATTACCAAACCTTGATGCCATGACGTTGTGAGCGAGATAATCGTATAATAAGAATTAGATTACTTTTGTAACAAATATATTTTAACGTAATCTGATTGGATGTTTTCATTAGCGCCCAATTGTGACAGGGCTCGATTTCATTGGCGTAGCCATGTGGGAGGCACGGGGACCCCGGGCCCCTTCTCGGATGGGGACCGGTCGTGAAATCCGTCTAAAACCGATGAGTAGTTGTGAGTCGAGGGGGTAGTATTAGATCGAATAGAACTCACCAGACAGCAGAATTGAAAGCGTTTGGAACGACATTTTTTGCTTGTCAAGACATTTGGGGCTGAAAAATTCAAAGTGCCCCCATTTTGGAATTCTGGCTACGCCTCTGGTCGCTTTAAAATATTTTAAAATTCAATCTTTGAAATGCGCGTATAGTTAAAATAATTAGACGAAACAGTTTCTCTTTTGATAATTCTGTCTTCTCTAGTTATCATTCTATCCTTGCGGTCACATCTATACGTTACTGTCTAAAAACAAGCGAATATCCTAGTTAAAGTAACCTTGACAACCGGACTCCATATCATTACGTTGTCATTGGTTGCTATGGCGATCGATATTCTCTAGAGATCAGAGGCGTAGCAGCCATACGGACAACCTGGCCAAATATCAAGGGCCCCCGACCTGCAAAGGGCCCCCGACCCTAGCCAAACAAAAATTTTTTCGCAAAGTTGTAAAGTTGTCAGATCGAAGAAAAACCGACAAGCAAAAAAAAGGTCGCCAAAATTTTCGCAAACTTGTCAGACCGTCTCTGGAAAGGGCCTCCTGCCCGTTTTTCGCCAAGGGCCCCCAAGCATATTGCTACGTAGAGACTGATTGGCTATCTTGTAGGTTATATTTTGCACGAGGAGGCTTATCCACCATAGACTGTCACGTGGTTGTCCGGCCTGATTTGCTAGAATCTTGTGCGATTGTGACTTAGTGTGCCATCTGCTGATTCTTCTATGAACTGTATTGTAAAATGTCGCTATAGAAGTTTAAGATTATATCATTATTATATATATTATATATTCTGGAGAAAATAATGAAAGCAAATATATTGGACCATCTTATGAGACACAAGATTTTAAAGGATAGCCAGCATGGGTTTATTAAGGGAAGATCTTGCTTAACAAACATACTGGACTTTTGGAGGAGATTCGACAAGCTAGATGAGGGAAAGGCAGTTGATGTAGTATACCTGGACTTTGCAAAAGCATTCGATAAAGTACCTCATTCAAGACTGGCAGTCAAGCTTCATGCCAGTGGAATTAGAGGTAAAGTTCTTGGATGGATAAAAAACTGGCTTCAGAGCAGAAGACAGAAGGTAGGTATAAGAGGCAAGTATTCAGATTGGGCTGAGGTCATAAGTGGGGTGCCACAAGGTTCAGTGTTGGGACCTCTATTGTTTTTAATATACATCAACGACATCGATGATGATATAATGTCAAAAATTTCAAAATTCGCTGATGACACAAAACTGTGTGGACAGAGTGATAGTGAAGCAGAAGCAAAAAATTTTACAACAAGACCTTAATAGACTATCCCAGTGGTCGGCAGATTGGCAAATGCTTTTTAATACAGATAAATGCTCGGTGATGCACATTGGGAAGAAGGAAACAGATCATGAGTTTAAGTTATGTGGGAAGGGACTAAAAGTGACAAACGAGGAGAAAGATCTAGGGGTCATCATGCATAACAGCTTAAAGCCATCTAGGCAATGTGCAGAGGCAGCTAATAAGGCCAACAAAATTCTAGGTATGATCAAAAGAACGATAGTGAGCAGAGAGAAGGATGTAATAATAAGACTTTACAAGACATTGGTACGTCCACATTTAGAGTATTGTGTTCAAGCATGGTGTCCATTCCTGAAGAAAGACATAGAGACCTTAGAAAGAGTGCAACACAGAGCAACAAAGATGATCAAGGGATATCACAAACTAACCTATGAGGAAAGGCTAAATCACTGTGGATTGACAACCCTGGAAAAAGAAGAGAGAGGATTTGATCGAGACATACAAAATACTAACAAACAAAGTGGAAATGCCAAAGGAAAGATTTTTACAATGAAGCAGTATGATCGAACCAGAGGACACAGCATGAAACTGTTCAAGAAACGGGTTGGGAGACATAAACAGCATTTTTTTAGTGCAAGAGTGGTGGACAGATGGAATGAACTGGATGAGGGGATAGTAACGGCTACAACTGTAAACGAGTTCAAAATAAACCTCAGTAGTTTAGGATATTAGATTGGACGGGAGCAACAGTGGTTCTCACACAGGGCAGTCCCTACTGAACCACTTTAAACCTTGTTATATTATATTATTATTATTATCAGATAGATTAATACTAATGCCGGTTCTATATACAGAAATCGTTACTTTTGGTAGCCTACATGCATTTCTGACACATGTTTTTCATCGGTTTATGCTTTTGTGCATTGCAAAGTGGCGCTATAGAAGTTTAAGATTAGATCAGACCATCATCATTATCATCTTGTCACTCCGCCACACCGGCGCTTTCTATGTATGTGATAGATTGGATTAATGCCAATACTTTCAAAATCGGTATTTTTGGTGCGTCCGGTATGTACGTACTTGCTTAAATGGAAGTATTTTGGAATATATTTTCGTAAGCGTTGGGGGCCTCCATGAGCCCCACTGACGCATGCATTGACATGCGTAGCCCCCTGCGGATCCTCGGGTGGTGCTCCCCATCGCTGTAGGAGCAGCTGTTGCCGGCCGTAGAGCCCCGGTGACTGATCGGTCGCCCCCGAAGGCGCCTCCTGCGGCGCCCGAGTCGACAGAACATGATCATTCCGCGGAATCCGTCGCGGAACTTGCGGCTGAAGAGACAGTAGACGATGGGATTAACGCAGCTGTTCGCCGATCCGCACCACTGAACAATCGGGATTACGATACGAACGAGGATGGAAAACTCCATGCTGTGTTCATCCAGCTGGTCTCCGAACAGAAGCCGGAGGTTGACGGCATACAGCGGCAGCCAGGAGCAGGCGAATATTACGACGACCACCACCAGCATCTTCACGACCTTTACCTTGGATCTGTTCAGCGTCTCGGACGAGAGCTGACAGGTGCTGACGAAGGCATGACGGTTGCAGACGCGGTAGCCGATGAGGGCGTAGCAGACGGTGATGCTGACAAGAGGGATGGTGTAACAGAAGAGGAAGATGGCGATCAGGAAGAAGATGCGTTCCATGTTCACGTCCGGCCACACCTGGCGGCAGATGGGCTGCGGGGGGTGGGTGGAGGTGAAGCTGAGGTACTCTTGTCTGTAGTAGATGGCCCACGGGGACATAAGGGAGGCGGCAAACACCCAGATAAGAAGAATGACGACCCTGGCTTTGCTGCTCGTCATACGGAACTTCAACACGTGGCAAATCGCGAGATACCTAAGCGCACAGAAGAGATCGAAGATACAGTGGCGGTTCCAGGATTTCCTGCATATTTATAGATAGTTATAAAAAAAATTATAAAAGGCAAGTTAATCTCTTTGATTTGCCGTCGATAACAATGCGCTGATGCGTTTTTGGTAAGTAAGAGTGTATTCAGACAGAACAGCTAGCTACCTGTCAACTGCAATTGCCATCAGCGTGTTAACAGAGGCACTGACGGACGCTCCTTGAAGGAATGGAGCCGCTTTACACATGAATGCACCAAACATCCAACCTGTTAACATTCAGACACAGAGATTAGACAGCAAATAATCATAACCAATAAATCAATCAATCAATCAAGCAATTAGTCAATCAGTCAATCAATTAGTCAATCAGTCAGGTATGCATCACACGCCTAACAATACTGTACTCAGTGTATATATATATATACACGTTACTGTGTAACATCTATACTGCACATATATACAGTGGTGTAGAAAAATCTGGACTCATCTTGCCTTTTCTTTTTCCTATGTCTTTCCTTCTATCCTATTTCTTCTCTTTCTCAAATCAGCAGAGTGAATCAAAATGATTTTTAAAATAATTTATAATATAATTGCAGAAATAGAATGAGAAACACAGATTCTTTTGCACAGCGCTGTAGGCCTCTATATATTGACGGGTCTTTTTCAATGGCAATATATTGCTGTTCGTATGCTTAGTTATTTCTCCACGCTTTAATCCCAGTGACGAAATTTTTCTTTCGCTTCCGCTCGTTAAAATCCAACAGATGTCAAATACGTTCGTTCGCCGGGCGACGTCTGCTGCAAATAGGCGGTTGCTAGGCAACGGCCGTTTATCCGCGTCATCGTTTGGAACGTGTTTTGCAGTCAGTCGTCACGGACGCAAGATCAGCCTCTGAATACACAGCCTGAGGATACGAAGCTCATTCATCTTGGCCTCAACATTGTCATCTTTCTGTGGCTCTGGTGTAGAACACAGTGGCGGCTCCAGGATTTGACAAGTGTGTGGGGGGGGCAACTTCTAAGCATGGGGCCAACTATTTTTTGATAGGTATTTAGTACTAAGTATAGATCCCAACAGGTGGCTAATGCATGGGTCAGGCATTCAATAGGGGTACGATCTATAACATCTAGAACGTTATATTCGAGTTAAGTTAGGCTACATCCAATGCTATCCAATACGGTAGCACCTCACACGGGACCTTGCATTGGGGCACGCTACAACCGTGTATACGTTACAACCGGGTCCGTTATAACGAAGTTCCACTGTACTTCTTCACGGAGTCCACTCGAACAATCCTATACTCTGTCACGTGCTCTGATAAATTGTCTTCCTGTGGCGATTTAGACACGTATACTAATTTGTTTCTCAGTTGCATACATAAAACTAGAATTATATAATGTACAGTATATATTATATGTTTTTCCGAATTCTGTACATTCTAATTATGAAAATTGACCGTGTGCCAATCAGATGGCGTCGTTGCTGTAGATATTAAACCGACTCGGAAATACAAAGGTATATACAGTTCACCGCCATGTCAACAGCGCTAATTCGGCGTGTGAGTGAAGCCAATGGAAGGCCTGTTGAACAGTGGGTGTATAGATATGTAAAATTCTCTCCGATTTGAAGAAATTCTCCAACAAAAACTACATTTTCTCGTGTGTTCATCCTCATTGGTTTAAATAGTGCAAGAATAATTGATAATATTATTATCGATTTCTACAGGGTTCGAAATAAAACACTTCACAGCCATTTATATAACACAATAGCGCCAGAGACTGTACGAAAACGAGGGACATCAACTAAGTAGTTCTTTGTCCTCTTGTCCTCTAGAAGGTTTGTTTGTGTAAGTCTTCTGCTTTGTCTTCTTGTCTTTGAAGTTTCAAATAGCAGCAAAACCTCGCAGTATACAATGGTTTTAAATGCCTCATTCAGTTACTGTACTCATTGCTTCTGCAATACTTTATTCTACACGATCAATCTAGTATTCTATAGTACTTGAGTTTCTTTAAAAGCGTATATACACTCTTTGGCAATACCATCATCTCATACAATTCATTTCATCTACCTAGTAGTAGCTAGTAGGCTACTTGTTTGCATCTCAGAAATCATTTTCTCTGGTCTTCTCAATATTTCCCACTAATCGTCGAAAAATTAGTAGGAAAATTTCCAATGACCAAAAGTCTTGTCTCATTACTCTCGAAAAACAGTCTTAGCTATGCGAATGGAACGATTTCGTATTTTCGCCAGCCTCTGCGGAATCCTTCAGTCAAAATGCCATCTTCTCTGTCTCCAGTTTTATTGCTCTCCTCGAAATGAACAATAAATCGTCTTCCGCTGCCGAATGGTAGGAAAATGTCAGCGGTCCTTTGGAATAAATCTCGTCGATTTTCAATGCACTCGACCGCTCCAGTATCAGGACATTGCTGATTTCGTCATCGCCGATTTCGTGACATCTTTATGCTCCGGAGAGGCTGATAAAACTTTACTGCGCGTAATGAAGGCGTGAAATGTCGAGTAGGTCTCTGTTTTCGATGCCAAAATACCTTTTGGCATCGTGTCGTCTCGACCCGACCCGCTCTGCATCCGGGCATTGACTGTGTTATACAATTAGCGTCATTAACGTCTAGACCGCCATTTTAAAATGACGTTATTCTAGACACCGGTAGACTCGAGTTAATAATGATGGACGACCCCGATAAAAATCGGGTCGGGTTCGGTTCGGTGCATTCCGAATTGTCCCTCTCAGCGTAAATCGAAGTCGAAACTTTATGAAACGGGATGTTAACGAACTATTTATGGTTCCCAAGAGACCAAGAAACTCGTTTCGAACTGGCGCCATCGTTGCCGGCGGCAGCAACCAACAGCAAGTTCATTTCAGCGCCTAGCGTCTTCTGCTCGCCTGAGGATGAAATATATGCCAATCATTCTGAGGTGACAGCGCGACGTAATGTCCGTTCCTGTGCACAACAACTTCACCGTCCCTTCATCGTCTCTAAATATAAAACCTCGCATATGATTGTCATTATTAGCGACAACGGCGCTGTCTGTTCATTTTTACGTTTCCACATCACCGTAACCATGGCGGCTAAGCAGCATTCGATTGTCACTGCTTTGCAGACCTTCATTAAACCCGTAATGCTTCGAGCGTCTAAGCCATACCTGTCATCCTCCTATTACAGGAGATGGTTTAAAGGCATGTCAAATAATAATGAGCGAAATAGTCTGTGAGAAAATTGATTTCAGCAAAACACTGACATCGTTTGAGAACTTGAATGAATGTTCAGTCTATTACTAAAGTGTAGCTGTTTGTTATTTGCTGTTTACACAGTAATTATAAGAATTGTACGCAAAATTTCCGACAGATTCTAACAAACTGCAATATTTTCCTGGGCTTTACAATTAAATTTTATTTATTTTTATAAACCGTTGAATCTAAACATAATATTAAAGTGTTTTCAGTAGTATCGTGCAATTCTGCATCGAATAAAATTGATAACTCAAACGTATTCCACCGCTGCCTTCTTACATGGCGCCTCAAACGCGATAACCCCTTGTTTTGTCATTGCAATAATGATAATAATTTCCATACGCTGTATGGAAATCCAAACTTACAGTATAACTCTTTGAGAAAAATTCGGCTATAAAAGAAGTTGAAACTATTGCAAATGATTAGAGATAAGTTTGAAATGGCTATATCCAAAAGGCGGGGGTCAGTTTGGGAGGGACATTTAATCCAAAGGTTTGGACGTTACGGTTATGGAGAAAATGATTTTTTTAGTTTATGCAAACATATAATGGGCATTAAGAAGCAAATCATCGAAGCTTAATGTGAATGCTTCGTAAATTAAAAGCATCTAAGATGTATACAGTATATCCACAACACCGTTGTAGCCAACCTGAATTATTTACATTGCGCAAAATATCATAGGCATCTGTGAAATGCGTTTTAAAAATATCAACGTGCGACTTCGTGAGAGAAACATCGCCGCAATTTTCTAAAAGCCGCTAAATAATTTTCTGAAGTTGGGGTTAAGAAATGAGAGATACCACCCCTTAAAATTTGAGAACTTGTATCGAGTGTCTATATCAGAGATGGGTCTAAAAGGCAGAGAGAGAAGCTCGTAAAATTAAATAAGGAGAATGTTATTGTCGTAAATTTGTTCTCAGCCAGACAGACAACTGGCGGAACTGGGCTGCACATGCCACCTCAGAAACCCAGATAAACGTGTACTGATATTCTGCTACCGAATGCAATTTACCGTCGTCACCGAAGGGTTAATCGCACCGAATGGAAAACGAAAAATTAATACCCGACGGTAAAATAACAACCGACAACTGACATCGACTTTGATTTGCCACCGCCACCGCCACCGGCAGATGGCGCATTTTACGGCAAAACTTACAAGATTCTCCATAAAAAACGTTCTCGTAACATTCCTCTCCTTCTTCTTTCTCCCCTTCCTTCTTCTTGTTCCGATTTTATATCTCGCAGTTTGGTCTCGGTTTCTCTTTTTTAGCCTCGGCCGACAATAATTGGCGACAGAAAGTGCAGCTGCTCTTCCTTCCTTCCATCGTTCGTCCGAACCGTTCGGCGTTTAGTGCCGCGTTCCAATTTCCTCCGATCCATTCGACACCCCCTCCCCCACCCGCCCGTCCCCCATCCTCAATGCCCCTCAATTTCTGGAAGCGTCGGTCGTCTGCGGGATTTTACGGACAGACGACAAAACACTTCGCGGCAGAAACGTCTTCTGTCGTTTTATGTTGAGGAAGGAGGTTGGCCACGAGACGAGGAACCCCGATCCAAAGAACGGTCTGCGCTTTCCAGGACTAACGAAGCGTACGGAATGCACTGGACGACCCGACACTTTAAAACGTCTCTCTCTCTCTCTCTCTCTCTCTCTCTCTCTCTCTCTATATATATATATATATATATATATATATATATATATATATATATCTGTCTCTCTGTCTCTGTATCTTTATTTCTCTGTCTCTCTCTCTATCTGTCTCTGTCTCTGTCCTGTCTCTGTCTCTGTCTCAGTATCTGTCTGTCTGTCTGTCTGTCTGTCTGTCTGTCTCTCTCTCTTAGATGAAGTGGGATCAGTCAGTTATAGAGAGGGTCATTGTGGCCCATCCTGCTGTTGCTCACCTGCGTACAGGTTGGTGAAGAGGGTGATGGGGATGCAGAAGACACAGACGAGGATGTCAGCGACTGCGAGGTTGACTATCAGGAAGTTGGTGACGTCATGCATTTTGGGATTTCCGTAGACGATCCAGATGACGAGAGTGTTTCCGGCCAATCCAAGTAAAAAGACGGCAGCATAGGCGACCGCGTAGACGGCGATCATCAGCGGCGACTGCTTCGGCTCGAAGCCGCCGCCGCCCCCGGGGCCTTCGACGACGGCGGCGAAGCTCCAGTTGGCGGCCAATGGGAAGGACCCTCCGCCGCCGCCGCCGCCGCCGCCGCCGCCGCTGTTGCTGCTGCTGCTGTTTGCGGAGCCGTTGAGGTTCAGTCGGGAGAGATTCATCTGCATGGCGTCAGCGGCGTGGGTGGTGGAGAGGGGGAGGTAGGAGGCTCGAAGCGATGCGCTAATGGCGACTCAGTCGTCCAGTGACATCGTTCTGAAAGAAAATGGTCAGACGTTATATAATGATCTCCGTTGAATCTGATTGTTCCTTCAGGAAGAAGTAAAAATTCCAGACAAAAATAATTAATCAACCACTTCATAGCACCTTTATTCTTCTTCGTCTTCCTCTTCATCCTCATCATCTACCTCTTCATCTCTTACTACTACTACTACTACTACTACTACTACTATTATTATTATTATTATTATTATTATTATTATTATTATTATTATTATTATTATTATTATTATTATTAATTATTAACTACTACTAGTAGTACTAGTAGTACTACTAGTACTACTTCCTGATAGTCAACCTCGCTGTCGCTGACATCCTCGTCTGTAGCATCCCCATCACCCTCTTCACCAACCTGTACGTAGTAGTAGTAGTAGTAGTAGTAGTAGTAGTAGTAGTAGTAGTAGTAGTAATAGTAGTAGTAGTAGTAGTAGTAGTAGTAGTAGTAGCAGTAGCAGTAGTAGTAGTAGTAGTAGTAGTAGTAGTAGTAGTAGTAGTAGTAGTAGTAGTAGTAGTAGTTGATGCTTACCATAAGTCTTCTTCGATTTGTTTCATCTGAGGCAGAATTCTACCGAACAGCATGTAAACCTAGCATCAACCACCAATTAGAAATATTAATTCTCCGTGTTTTCAGTTTCCAAAGGTCCTTCAGTTATGTTTTGATGTTCTGATATATCAGAGCTCAGTCGAATTATCTACAACCGTGGCAAAGAGAGGGAGCGTGGGTTGCCACCCCCCCCCCCCCAATCGGGCTGGGACCAGTCGTGAGAATTACACAAAACCGATGAGAAATGACTTTATAACTTATCGTCTTGAACTTGGCACACGTAAAAATACCATTATGCAAGAAACACCTAATTATTTACTGAACACCCTTATTTATTCCCGGTTTTAAAAAACGCGCTACGTGAATTCCCAATAGATCGAGCTTCGACATGCTCTTTCGTAGTCAGGTCGGTTGTCTTGCGAGTCCTGTTGTCCTGTTGTCCAGTTGTCTCGTTGTAGTGTTGTCCTGTTGTCCAGTTGTCTCGTTGTAGTGTTGTCCTGTTGTCCAGTTGTCCCGTTGCCGTGTTGTCGTGCGATCGCAGAAGGCAACCTCGATCGACTAGAGATAATTTCCTGACCAAGAAATGTTTAAACCAAGTCACGGCAGAGAGAGATTCATTCTGAGCAATTCGTCAATTCCTTTGTCACAGGGGACGACGTTTCCATGCGTTTCTCCAACTGAGAATCTCTCTTCAAGTCCTGATCGTCGAAAACCTACTGCGCCGAAATTGACAAATCCAACAGAGATACGGAGAGACAGATGGAGAGAGACAGACTGGTAGACAGATGGAGAGACAGATGGAGAGACAGGCATAGACAAAAAAGCAGACAGATTAATAGGTGGAGAAAGAGACAGACAACCAGACAGATAGACAGACAGACAGAGAGGGGAGAGAGACGGATTGACAGAATGAGAGAGGAGAGAGTGAGAGAGAGAGAGAGAGAGAGAGAGAGAGAGAGAGAGAGAGAGAGAGAGAGAGAGAGAGAGAGAGGAAGAGATTTTGCCCTCATTGATCACATCTTCATTTGATAAATCCTTCTATTGATTCTGTCGCTTGGAATAAAATTCTGAACATTACTTTGCTTCATAATCAGGGTCATCATCACTACTTGGGGCGGAGAAGGGGTTAGAGGGAGTTGGGGAATGGGAAGAGATTGATTTACTAAGAAGAACACTTTTGACTTTCTGCTGTTATTGATTTGGCTTTCATAAGTGGTCTAATTTAGAATATTCCAGATGAATTTCGACGAATTATGTTTTTGAGCAAGAGCAGAATAGAACGAAACGGAATATAACAGAATGGTGTAGAACAGAATAGAACAGTATATAATATAATAATGGAATAGAAATGGAATAGAACAGAACCAAATATTCTATTCTATTCTCATGGATAATTTGTGTAACCCCATAGCATAGCTAAAGACAAAGTCAAGGGCGTTTTTATAATATAATCGGATAAGCAGACTAGAATAAAATAGAACAGAACAGAATAGAATTATCGGAAGAAGCGTACTTGACGAGTTCATATTCGATGAAAATGACGCATCGAGTCGTCTGTCCCGTTGACCTGATTTCAGTCAACCATGAATTATTCTGTTCCGACCTCAGGTCCTCATCCTCTCTGCTCATGTGTCAGTTAAATGAGTCGTATGAAACTAATGAAACATATCTTATCCTCTCTCTCTCTCTCTCTCTCTCTCTCTCTCTCTCTCTCCTCTCTCTCTCTCTATCTATCTATCTATCTATCTATCTATCTATCTATCTATCTGTAGTATCTATCTATCTATCTGTCTATCTATCTATCTATCCATCCATCCACCCATCCATCCATCCATCTATCTCACAGACCATCCGACAGAATTTTTAATTAAGAATACTGTGGCCCAGATTTTTTGGTCGCCCAGTAGTACAGAATTCTCGCAAGGAAAACCCGCCTTTTGGAAGGGGAAAGATAAAAAATGCCCAACAGATTAGACGAAGACGCGAAGAAAGAATGCAGAAAATGGATGAAATAAGATGAACGCGGACAACTGAAGCTAAGCTGACGATCAACGTCTGACTGCAGGGTGAGCCTGAAAGCGGTGGACGGAGAGGGTGGTGGTGGTGGTGGTGGTGGTGGCACGAGGGATTTTGCAGCTGTTCTATTGGAATAAATTTATTTCCTTTAGCGATTGCTACAAATAAAGCCCAGAATATTGAGATACAGTAGAACCTCGATATAACGCTCTCGGTTATAAAGTAAATTCTCGGCTACAAAGTACCGCAGTGTATGCTCTCGTATGATGCGCTACCGTAATTAATGGTATTGGAGATAAACAACCTCAGATATAACGTACCACATTCTACAGATCAGACCGCTAAGGTCCCCCTACGTTATAACCAGTGGCGGATACAGGATTTGGCGAGTGGGGAGCCGTTAGGGTGGCAACTTCTAAGCATGGGGCCAACCATTTGTTGATAATAATAATAATAATAATAATAATAATAATAATAATAATAATAATAATAATAATAATAATAATAAACAGGAACTGATTATGCATATCGTACAAGTACTACTAGGACACCTTACAACCAAAAAAACAAACAGTATATCCTACAACGTAGGATATACTGTAGTAATAAGTATAGGGTCCCAACAGGTTGCCACTTGCCAGGTATTCAATAGGGGGAGCACGCCCCCCCCCCACGTGCCCCTATGTGGAGTTGCCACTGGTTATAACGAAGTTTTACTGTACGTGAAGCGATTTTCAGACCATACAAATGCCAGGAACGGAGTTAAACAGGAAGCACGAAAAGAGACAACTACTACAGTGTACATTGTCGTCGTCGTCATCACCACGTGTTGCATTTTTGACAGCGTAAAGTAGCGTAATGGTAAAATCAAATGTTTCGATTGTGTTTGTTGTGATAATCGCATCACAGTATACGTGGACGTCGTCTTCGACTTTTAACGACCACATTCTTTCATTGAGAATTTCGCTCACGCTTTTTCTCTCTCCTTCAAAATCAGATTTCCTACCGACGATAGAAGAGACGGTACTCTAAGGCGGGGTGGGACGGGGGTAGGAGGGAGGGGACCACTGTCGGGAATTGTCCCGCTCACCTCTCACGACACGAGGTAATTCAATCGACCGGAAGCGGAGAGACGCAGGAGGGCGCCGGACAATGACCCATCGGATCAGCGCAGAATCCGAAGCGAAGATTGAGGATTCTGTCAAAGAGGATGAAAGGGTCTGCGTGTCTAATAGGACGCCGTTCGAACTCTGAAAAGGGTCTGAATCAGGAGACAGACAGACAGACAGACATACACAGTTACACACAGACAGACATACACATAGACAGACAGACAGACACACACATACAGGCACACAGACAGACAAGCATAGATGGAAGACAGACAGACAGCAGAAATAGACAGGACAGGCAGGTGGGACAGACAGGAACAGAGAGAGAAGAACATATAAATAAGCAGACAGATGCATAAGTCGATAGATGCATGCATTAAAATATATATATATATATATATATATATATATATATATATATATATATTATATATAAAGACAGACACATACATTATACATATATGGACATACAGATAGACTGACGAACAGGCGGACACTGAGGAGGACCACATTTTCAGCAGAGGGAATAGCAGATAGATCACGTGACAAAAGATCATAAATGCAGTTGCGCTCTTAAATTAATATTACGACGGAGAGGCCGTGTTCCCCATTGGAACTCACGCTCGAAGTATTAAAGGCGCATGATAAATCGATTCAGTTGACCAGAGGTCATCCCAAGGTACGCGTCTGAGCAATCAGCTGATGCTCCTGTGCATTATCAAGTGAATTGAGGGGTTACATGTCTGAGATGTCCATGGGTCCATTTTTTAGAACCCAATCCAACCAAACCCATCAAATCTCCAACCAACCCAACCCAACTCATGCAGATAATAGGTTTACTTGACCCAACCCAATCCAACCCACTGTAATACATTACAGTTTCTTAAACCATGACTTATTTTCTAAACCAACCCACCATTAACCTGAAAAAGTCTGACCCAACCCATGGGTTAACCCAACCCATGGACATCTCTGAGGCTGATGGCGCTATAAGATAAGATAAAACTGTAGCAGGTCTACTAGAAACTCGTAGAAACACTTGATAGCGAAACAGGCATATAGTCATGCAATCCCGACGCACAGACGTCATCTCACTGGCGCTTCTGGAGACGAATGAGAAAGTTCTCAGAAACGGAATAAGACTCGGTAAAAAGATGCGCACTCACGCACACAGACAGACACAGATACAGAGGGAGTATAGCAACAGGTGCACAATAAGGAAAACTATTTCCCTATTCCCGGAAGAGATGGAAAGGAAGATGGCGAGAGAAGGAGGAGAGGGGAAGGGAGAGAGGAAATATGGGTAGACATCGTTTACAGAATTTAATTATATATATATATATATAATATATATATATATATATATATATATATATATATATATATATTCATACAGTAGAACTTCGTTATAAGTTATAACGTACTTACTACTTAGCGGTCTGTAAACTTGAGTACGTTATAGGCCTATTCAATGTTGCGCGATGGAGCAGTGGTTAGCGCACTGGTCTGCCAATCTTGAGGTCCGTGGTTCAACGTTGCTTCTGTCCCAAGCGCCCCCAGTCGACTCAGCTGTGAATGAGTACATCGGGTGCCGACTCGATGGACGGAAAGGCGGTGAGGGAAAGGCTGGCAATCGCCCTCATTCAGCCGTTGCCATGTAAAACTGAAGACGCTAACCCTTCGGTTCTCCGGTTTTTTATCCGATACGTATACATTTTCATGGGGGCCAACTATTTGTTGTTTAATGTATGTATCATTAAGTATAAGGTCCAACTGATACTGGGGGCCAGGCACTCAATAGGGGCACGGGCCCTGCCCCGGTGGAGCATCGCGATACGTTACATGGGACATCGCGATACGTTACAGTCGAGGACATGTTATAACCGCGTCCGTTATAACGAAGTTCTACTGTACGTCCGCGTGTCTGTGTGTTCGTGTGGCCGCATAATTGCCGATATAAATGCAGGCAAACAACAACAATTATTCCACAAGAGATAAGCGGTTTCTATCCGAATGGACGCCGTTCCAACGTCAGTCGCTAATGAATGGGTCCCTCCAATGATTTCAGTTTCAATGACACTGCAGACTCGTACCTTTTGTTCGACAGTGATTGCTACCATTTTCCTTCTTCCTTCTCCCCTCTCCTCCTTACTCTGCCCGACTTTTCCCCTCCCGTCTGACAAGCAAAAAGGTCCTCGCATCTGAAACAACGTGTTGCCATTTTATTTTATAGCCAAGGGGGGTTTTGGCCCCTAAAGTCGCGTCAAATATTAAAAATGCATAGAAACTCATTAAGAATTAAAAATATTTGGTTTTCGGCAGCCAAGAGGGGTTTAACCCCCAAGCCCCCCTTGGCTACGCCACTGCCTCCCGTCTTCCTCTCCGTGCCTCCTCCGCGATTATCCGAGTCTCTCTGTCTTGTCTTCTTGTTTTATTCCTCCTCAGTGACTTCCTCTGTTTATCCATTTCCTTATCATTCGGTCCGTCTTTTCATTCGCGCTCTCTCGACAACCTGTCCTTAATGCAGATAATTCTGGGTTAAGTTTAAGACAAACTTTCAGTTAATTCAGAGAGAGAGAGAGAGAGAGAGAGAGAGAGAGAGAGAGAGAGAGAGAGAGAGAGAGAAAGGATCTTATTGTTTTTTTTTCAGATATTTTCTGGAAATGAAACAGAGAAAGAGAGAGAGAGAGAGAGAGAGAGAGAGAGAGAGAGAGAACGGGAGAGAGAATCTTACATTTTTTAAACGCCCTTCATAAAGTATAGGAGCATCAGCCGATGACACACGAGGGAGGGAGACAGAGAGACAGAGAGACAGAGAGAGACAGAGACTGCGGTAATGAGAACAAGAGACAGTTGGATTCGATCCATTAGAATGTGCAGAGCCAACACAGTCTGCGTCCAAATGGACGCCGGAGGCGAGGAGAAGGGGGAGGGCATGGCAACGAATCAAGCGACGCGAAGGAATTACCCCCTCACTCCCCCGCAGCAGCCGACGGCATCCTAAGGAGCAAATGAATCACCTGGCGACGCCCTCTTTCAACGAGCGATGCAATTGACTTAATCTCTCAAACGCTCTCGCTTCTAAAGCCAGTCTATCCTCTCTCTCTGGTTCCTGGTTCCGCCTCTGCTTCCGTATAACCCGGTTTCCTGGCTGCGCCATAAGGAACCACGAAGTAGATCCGAGAATTGGGTCAAAGGTCAAAAAGCCTCGTTTCGAAATTTGAAACCACTCATTATTAATGAATTTCTATAGCGCCGTTTTGGCAACAGTCGATGGTCACTCCGGATATGAATTATAATCCCCGTTGTCAATCCCATTGCGATGATGTAGTATCTAACATGACCAGAACTTCATTACGTCTGCAATTTTGTGAGGGAGGCAAAGTTAGCTGAGGGGATTCAACCCTCCTTCCCCCGCTCCCCAACCCACTGGCAACCAACTCCAACACTGGCTATTATAAGATTTTCAGTGCTTTCTCTTTCCCGTTGAAAGTGCTGGCTTAGACTAATCGCGCAATTGGGTCCGTTCTTCTGTGGAAACGCTGGAAAACTCTGCTAAATTTTAGTGAAAATATACAACATCTGAAATTCTGATTCTTCAACACAGTAGCAGTCGCTTAGGCAGGCAATGAGTACTTTTTTCATTCTTCCTGTTAACAGAATCAGAAATATTCCAGAGATTTAACTTCTTGTGAAGCCGACCAGATAGGAACTAAATCGCCAAATTTCGATACAATAATTAATGTTAGAAAAATTATTATGCTCCTTACAAAATTTTCATAACTCAAAAGCATTACAGTTGAACTTCGTTATAACGTACTTAGAGAGTCTGTAAAATCTAGTGTACTATATACGAAATACGTTATATCCAATGCCATCCAATGCGGTAGCGCATAGCACGGAAACCGTACATTGCGGTATACGTTATAACGAAATTCTACTGTATTTGATTTCGTTGTATTGGTTCATAATAGGAGGCTCTTGTGGAGGGTGGGGTGGGGGGGGGGTGTTCCACTGCATCCCTTTCCATGAATCATTTCAAGGTTTCGTGCTTGTATAGGCTCTGCCGTATGCCCCGCCTAATGCAAGGTCGATCCTTTGGTGAGGGAAAACAAGGATCTGTAGACATGCATTGCGGATAATGGGGGTCGTTTCGATGCGAGGAAAAACAGGAAAGACAAACACGAACGTCTGGAGTAGTAGTTGCTGCAGCAGTCAAATGTATTGTAACCATGCTCGGCGTCTTGTCCAGAGGTGGGAGGGGGTGGTGGGGGTGTGGAACAGTGGCGTAAGTGTTGGACTTTGGGATAATGCAACGTAATGCCGATGTCATCTAAATCAAAGATAAATTGGCGCCTGCATTTATTGTGGCCAAAGCAACATCGCTGCCCTCGCCTAAGCCATGACTTATCAATCGTATCACATTTAACGAACGTTTCCAGAATGCGTATTAAGCGGGCTAATAAAACGCTAACACTATAAACTCTACGGAACGGAAGAGGATGGCATGCAGGAGATAGCACGCTAGAACAGCACATTCCTGCTTCTTTGAACGTCCGTCTATTTATCTCTTCTTCGCCTAAGTTTTTCTGTTTCAAGATCATATTTTTAATCTGTAATTTCAAGATACTGATTCATTGTATCTGTACAGGTTTCATTGACATGAAAAAGTATAAAATTGATTCGCTGTGTGACAGAAGCCAGTGGAGGAACTGTTGAACAGTGGGTGTATGGATATGCAAAATTTTCAACGGATAGGGAATAAATACTTGGACGAAAACCACAGTCTCGTTTCCATCTATCTTCACTGCTTCACATATTTCTAGAATAATTAAGCGCCATCTTATCTCTCGATTGATTTTTTTAGACATTTGACAGAGAATAGATTTCTGAAAGACTTTGTATAGTGTCGTTTCAAATGGCTCACCATTTTTCGGGGCATTTTGAATGCTCTAGAATAAAATTGAGACAGAATATATTGACAATTCTAGTACGGTTTGACACAACAAAGATGGGGACACAAGAATATGTGGTTTTAATTCGTTTCATCACTCTTCTGAATCTTTGCATATCTATAGCCTACTGTAGCACAGACAGGGTATCAGTTTTATAATATTTCTGTGGTTGGTATGTTCCTTCAGAAAGAACGTAACGCTCTGGGAACAGAATTCTGTGAAAGGTTAATTAATATAACCCGCTTCAATACTGTTCTACAGCGTTCGAAATGCAGCACCTGACAGGCATTCCACACGACGCTGTTCTTCAACAGAGCGAGAGATTAGCCGTGTCTTAAGCTTTCCATTAACGAGCGCAACAAGAAGCCTTGAGCGTAAATTCTGTGCAATGAATTCTTCTGGCGAATTGTTCTTATGTTTGTATATTTTGAAGACATTGTCTAATTTAATTTCATCTCCAGCAACTGCTGTGGGCGACGCAAACACACCTGGTTTAATTAAAGAGGCTAAAGATAGAACCTACGATTCTAAGACCATTCGTTTCCTCTAATTAGTTTAACCTTTGCAAGAATAACCAACAATATCATTCTCAATTTCGATCTACAGGGTTCGAAATAGAGCACTCCCAGCCATTTCATACTACACATTTAACGCCATTGACTGTACGAGAACGAGGGACATCAACTGAATGAAAATCCAGGAGAATATCTGGAGGAAGACCTAGTAGGGCGATCGCGGGAAGAGTCGCGTATTAATAAGATATCTGGTTCATTATGCAACAGGTTTTATAGATATCAAAAACAAGTTTTATAATTAATTCGCTTTGTGAGAGAAGGCAATTGAAGGCCTGTTGAGTAGAGGGTGATTAGGTAGGCCATAGATATGCAAAAATCGAAACATTTTCCCACAAAATCCACATTTTCTTCTTGTTCCTTCTTCATTGCTTTGACCTTTGCAACAACAACCAACAATATCATTATCAATTTCGATCTACAGGGTTCGAAATAGAGCACCCCCAGCCATTTCATACTACACACTAACGCCATTGACTGTACGAGAACGAAGGACATCAACTAAATGAATGTCCTGCCGAATATCTTGTGGAATGGCTATTAAGGCGATCGAGGAAAGAGCCGCAAATTAAGATATCTGATTCATTATGCAACAGGTTTTATAGACATCAAAAACAAGTTTTATAATTAAATCGCTGTGTGAGATAAGCCAATTGAAGGCTTGTTGAATAGAGGGGGTATAGGCCGTAGATATGTAAAAATCCAATCGATTTGAAGAAATTCTCCGACAAAATCCACATTTTCTCCTTGTCCCATTTTCACTGCTTTAAAGTTCTAATAGGACAAAACGCCTCAGGGCTGTGAAATAGCGCAACAAAAACAAGCATTTGAAGCACACTCTCTCTCTCTCTCTCTCTCTCTCTCACACACACACACACACCACACACACAAGACTACATTGCTTAAACATTAAACATTAAACTGATACTTTTTAAACAGCACTTGGTATGTCATTACTTGTTGTCATTTGCCTCTATACATAGGGAACGCAGAGAAAGAGACAGACAGACAGACAGAGATATACAGAGAAAGACAGAGAGACGGATTCGAATCTTGCTCTAGTTTCCACTTCGTCTGTTTATTGATATATTAATTAAGCTTATATAGAAATAATGGCATGGGATCTAAATGCTTGGAACGGGGAGATTATTATTGTTATTTATATTCGTTTATTCCTATTTTCGAACGAAGGTTCGTCGGAATCCATTCGTCTGTTTCAAAACTCATCTCGAAATTACCGCCAATTAGACGGCCGAACGCTTTTTACAGGGTTTCGACTCTCGCAGTTCCAGTTCCGGAGGAGGAGGAGGAGGAGGAGGAGGAGGAGATGGAAGGAGAAGGAGAAGGGGAAGGGGCAAGAGCGGATGTAGAAATTTTGTGAAAATTCGTCACGACTGGAAATCATCTTATTCCGTGACGACGATAGGCAAAAATGCTGCATTTCCCCCACTCTTACCCCCCCCCCCGCCCCTACCAACCAACCCACTCCCGAGTGAAAGACGAGCGGAGTGCGGTTCCTGCTGCAATCCGAGAGAAGCGTCGCCGACTATAAATCGGGTTACCTGGGGGTGGGTGGGGACAGTAAGGAAACAAATCAGCCGGTCGGCGGTGTAAGCCGTCGTCTGAATCGGAAAGTTCCTGTGCTTTATTTTAATGGCAAATATTTCCTTCGAGCGATGCCACTCTGTTGCGTGACTCCTCTTTCCTCTTCCTCCTCCTCTTCCTCCTCCTCCTCCTCCTCATTTCCGTCTCCTCTGTTGTTCGCCTCGATCACGTGGAGTGCAGGCAAACCTTCAAAGAACAGTAATCTAAATTCTTCTAATACTCTTCTAATACATGCAATGTATTTATATAACGCCGAAAAGGACACTGTATTAAAAAGCACTTCGCGATTAATAATATTCTTGTCGATGAAATTTTTCGACGGAAAGAAAGGCGACCATAACTTCTAACCCCCGTGACCTCTGCCTCCTCTCCGTGACCTATGACCCCACGATTTCTCACGTGTCAACCGAACTGGCGCCAGGCCCTTTATGAGGCGCCAAAAAATAGTTCATATTGCGATTCCAGATGGACACATTTTATTGTAGTCGATGTGATTTGCCCATTCGCTAATCGACCAAACGTCACCGCTTCTAAGCACGACCACGTGATGTTTTCAGCGTCACGTAGTCGACGTTGCCATGGTTACAATTGTCGCAACAAGTTCTATCCATCGATATTACTAATATATCAATTACGGCGACAACGTCATTGTCGCCGACAATATTCGTCACGTAAAGAGCTCTTGTGCCGCTGACGACGTAACATTTCGTCTGCAATTTCTGTCAATCGGCGTCATTCGGTCACGTGGACGGACGGACGGTGATTAGTTGAAATCCATTTCAACGTTCTGCACGCTTACTTTAATGTCGGCGAATCACAAGTTCTTTTGAAGCTGTCGAAAGAAAACAGCGATTCATCTAATTCCGCGTAAGCAGAAGTCTACAGCAGAATAGTAATGTCATATAAGTGGCTTAGGAGGCTAAGCAAGCCTGTGTGAAAACCACTGAAGCAACTCTCCGCATTCAATAACCTAGTTTTCCTAGATAGTCTTTGAATCTGTTTAATGTTTTTTACAGTTTCAGGAGAGAGAGACAGACAGACAGACAGAGAGACAGAGAGAGACAGACAGACAACCAGACAGATAACCAGACAAAGTCAGAGATAGAGGAGCAGCTTTTAAAGAATGCTTGCATCACGTGACAAATTCGAACGTACATACGCGTTCTTGTTCGTGCTTCTTGACGCAGAGTGGTTCCATGGCCCATCCTATAACCGGAACTTGATAAACAACCAGTTGTCCTCCTGCACGACCTCGATTGTCACGTGACTTTTACTCTCCGAAACTACGACGTCACGTAGTAGTAGTAGTAGTAGTAGTACTAATAGTAATAATAATAATAATTTTTCGTGATGTTGTTGCTGGTGGTGGTGGTGATGGTATTGTGCTCCCATTATGTAAGACCCTACACAAGAGTCTGAAATTACATTTCTCGCAGCATTTGGTCATAGGGTTTGACCTTTGAACCCTGTCGTTGAACCGCCTGGTGCAGTTCAAAAATTCCATTCCGTTCTATTCAATTCTCTTAAGGTTAGATGTGGCAAAGTGGTGAAGTATTTTTTTAAAACTGAAAACCCTAATAAGCCTACACTGTAGATCCATTTGGGGGTAAATAATTAAAAAGTGAGCAATAAATTCATCATGTCTGTTCTAAGGAACTCTATCGCGGTTGATGCAATATCCGAAGCCATAACAGAGGTTAAGGAAAATTACTGACGACCATTGGCTGGGATCGATCGTAAACTTCGCGCTAAACCGCAGAGACTTGGAGGGGGTGGGGGTGGGTAAAAGGTAGTATGGTCGAAGAGAATATGTGAACATGCGCGGAATTCTTCGACGACGTTATTTTATTTTTATTCCACTGAGACTTTTTGCCTTAAAATATCGACGTGCCCCCTTATTCCCAAACCCTGGCTACGCCACTGCCGACGATAATTATCAGCCAACTAAACAATTTCGGCTTCAATGTTTAAAATCGTCGCTTCACAGTTTGATATTAAAAACCGAAGGTAAGAATCGTTAAAGATCTTACCATCATCAGAGTCCCGTACGCAGTCATCGAGTTCCTTAGACAATTGATGCCACCTTATTCAGCGGTAGGCTAAGCAACGCGCAGGCAACGGGCGTTGCATCGAATGAGCCGTTGCTCGCTGTTGTTGCATCAGTACAACGCAGACGCCGCAACTTGCTCATCCTATACTCCACCACAGTGACGATCCCCAACGCAGCAAGCAAAATAGCGAGGGAGGATTTCGTAATGCAATGCTACGGTAAAATACGGTAAAATAAGTTAAAAGCTACGGGAGGCTATGTTTTCGTTAACGATTAGGTTCGAGGAAGGATTGCGTTATACTACTGAAAACTATTCATTATGGTGCTTAAGCTTAATGGTTTATAAAAATAAATAAAATTGAATGGAGGTTTGGAATATCCACACATCGTATGCATTAAATCATTAATGTGATGCTAAAATAAGGGCGGTTGTCGCGGTTGAGGCGCCATAGAAGAAGAGAGATGTGGGATATCTTTGCATTATCGCTTGGGTTCGGTGCAGGACTGTCTGCTACTGCTGATAACTCTTCATTGTGGTGGTTAAATTCACTGGTTTACAGGAATAAGTAAAATTTAATGGTCGGCCGGAATTTCCACACGCGTATGCATTAATCATTAACTTCTAATACTGTCATGCGTCGTAAAATTCTCATAAAACCGATTAATTACTGGCAGTAAAATTATTCCGGGAATGAATTAATAAGAAGAAAATGATTTGTGAGATGGATTCATGATCATTCATCGTTCCAAGCTCCTAAAAATTACACGCGCTTCATAAATCGCAGACGACACAAAAGACATTTAATAGACGCTTTATGGCGTCTGCTTTCAGTGTTGAATTTCCGACCGGTTAATCAGACAGCATAGGCTAGTGCTGAAAATGCCTTACTAAGCAGGACCACATCTACATCTACATGCAAATTTCATTGACGGGCCAACAGTTAAGGCAAAGCTCGATCATACGTATTATATGTTACGTATCATACGCACGTATTTTAACGTATTTTATTTTGTCATACGCATATGATCGACCTTTGAGTTAAAGCATCTCACTTAATGGGATTCAGTTACACGAGGAAAGTAACCAAGCCCTGTGGAACTCATTGCCGGACGATGTGATTAATGCAAATTCCGTTGGCTGTTTTGAAAAGCTCCTAAAGACACACTTATTTAACATATCTTATAAGTGACTCCTTTGTAAAGCGCTCTTGACTTTAGCTCCAGTTATGTAACTGCGCTATATAAATAGACTTTAATAATAATAATAATAATAATAATAATAATAATAATAATAATAATAATAATAATAATAATAATAATAATAATAATAATAATAATAATAATTCTTATAACTCTACATATAAGCTTAGCCAGTGTCGTACCTATGATTTGGCAGGCGTCACTTGAAGGGGTGCAAAAATCTCTGTGATCTTGCTCTCTACTCAGCGTAGAAAGAGAAGAAACTGAGAAAACTGACTTTGAGCACATCATGGACCGGTTCACATCAGTAAAAGCAAGAAAAATGCATCTGTAGTTTTAATCTTGTGTCATGATTTGTTAATTGAAGATTTGTTAAATTGGTTTTCTCCTCCCCCCCCCCGGCATGGACGTCCCTGTCTAAATCATAGATCGACAAACGTTTCTGTATCTAAGCTGTTTAATGTTAGGGTCAAATTTTTCACGCTTCCGCGATTCAATAAATAAGAAAATAATCTGCTATTACGTGACAATACTGTTGACAACATCTCTCAGATTTCGAGGACCTGACTTGTTGACTGCAGCAATTCGACCGGAACTTTATCGGATATCGACTCTGTTTAGGCGAAGGATTTAAAAGCAAGCGAAGCCAGGTTCCACCAAGGGACAGAACGACTAGCTCTACCTCCAACATTCGTACAAACTCCTCGACCGTGCAGCGGAGTGGGAGAGTCTGAAGTTGAAGCCTTGTTTTCGGTCGAGACATTGAGACGATAAAGAAACCGTCCGATTCGAATAAAACCAAGAACCTTCTAAGGTACGTTAAACACCCGGTTGTTCGAAAGACGGTCGCGCTCGTCACGTGACCGCGTAACCCGAGTCTCTAACGAACCGCGGATTAAGCGTCGTCCATCCGACGTCACTGACTTCCGAAAGCGCGCGCACCACTTTATGACGTCATCGTTGCGTCATCGAACCGTGCTCGTCCCGCGGCTTCCGGCGGACGGAAGAACGGGACGAAGAATGCGCATGCGCACGAGAAACAGATCCGGATTATCCGCGGACTGAACGCGGGAGGAAATACGGCGCCGTCAAATTCGTCCGCAGTTGGGCTGGGAAGGGGCGGGGAGAGAAGGGGGCTGTAGGCGGTGCGATCGGCTGGAAAAAAGCCTACATTTTCCGGTTTTCTGTTATCATACTCGGAGTAATTTTATCGGAGGTGGGGGGGGGAGGGGGCGTGAGGTTCATGCGTTTGACCCTATTACGTCACGAGGGCGATTTTCGTAATAACCAATAGCCGCACCTGTATGAGTAATATTGGAATTGAACGGTGAGCTTATTGTTTAGTAATAAATTCTACAGCCCGAGTGGGGGGGGGGTTGCCCGACCCCAGATCCCCTCCTGGCTACGCCAATGGTCATTATCGTGGCGCTATAAAAATTGTATCAGTAACAAGATCACAAACGAAGACAATTAGCGCTTAAAGATTTATACGGGCGTGAAGTATTACATCGGATGCTGTTTTCTCAGTGTTTTAATAGAACCTCAACACGCAAAGTCCGAATGACTCCACCCGATGCAAAATGACGCCGAGAAGCTGATTTATGTGGAGCTCGTTTTTCAATTTCTATAGACTATAGCGCATTTACGTGTCTAGCAATAGAGTTCTTTATCACTCCTCTCTGGCGTATAAGCATACTAATATACCGCTTTCCGACCATTTAATATAGCGCATTTTTAGCGCATTCTATTCCCAGCCGTACTAAGAAAGACATAGCTGTCCCTACCAGGCACAGCAGGCATTGTGACTGGACTGTCGTGTCGTGTCGTGTCCTCTGTCTGTCCTCAGCCGAGCGGAGGACAGGCGCCGCCATTTAGATAATATAGCGGTGCTTTCGTTTTATGACTCTATGGTCTCGGTCAGGCTTCAATCGAAGAGTTGCTTTCATCTTTGGACTTCTCTCACTAAGTCACGTGACGCTTTTGTGTCTCTCCTCTAACGATCTACAGGGTACGACGTGGCCCGAACCAAGGCTGTTCCAACGTGGACCGAACCAGGGCTGTTCCAGCGCGGACCGAACCACCAAGGGCGGCCCCGAGATTTCGAGTTGTTGCTAATAAATTGATTTGATTGATTGAAGAGATGAAACCAATTCGATTGATTGATTGAATGATTGATTGATTGATTGATTTGATTGATTTGATTGATTGATTGAAGAGACAGATTCGCCTTGACAACAAATATAGAACACGGGCGGAAAAATCTTTACAGATTTTCAATTCTTCCCCCAAAACAGGACTTGAACTTCTGGACACTATGATGCAGTGGCGTTGCCAGAGCAGCATTTTATGCAGTAGGAGGGGAGATTCCCCCATATCAAAATCCCCCAATCGCAGCACTCAAAATTTTGTGCATTGAATTGTGCCTCTTCCCCTCCAACCAAGTAAATCCCCCCAACAAGGCCTGGAGTCTGGATAAAACACTCAGCCAGAGTTTACGTAAAGGGGGCACCCGTCGTGACCACGGAGTCGCAGAAAATTCAACACTGACGCCACCTGGCGACTGGCGGTGAAGGGCTTCTTATGCACGGAGCTATAGAAATCAAAAGATTATATTCGTAAGCTTAGACCAAATGTTGTCTTCGTGCGCTTAACCCTCATCCGAACAAGCCAAAACAAAACTGAATTTGAAGAAGGGGGATCCGATCAGACACCCTCACTTAATATCGGATTTCGTTCAAAAACACTGACCAGACCCCCTTGTTCGGATGAGGGTTAATAGAAATGTGAAATACGAGTTTGCAGATTTTCCAGTATTTTAGTTGAGACCATGACTCGCTTACGTGTGTTTATAAGTTCATAAGTAAGTATGTACGCTGTTCGTGATGCGTATTTCTACTTTTTGGCTTTGGCAATGTTTTCAAACACATTCTTAATATTTTGAAAGTGGAAAAAATATAACTTTTCGGGTATTCTCTGTTAGGGCCCTCTCCCCCCGTAAAATGTGCCCCTACCTACCCCTGTACCCCTGTGCAATGCACAGCCTCCACGGCTACCACACTGTCAGATTCTTCCCCATATACCCCACAAAAATCCATCTCTGTCAAACTGTCTAATTATTAACGTTGCCCGTAGATACTCCACGTGACAAACCACGATTATAGGCCTGCTATTACTCCAGCCTCTGATGTTCGCTCGTTACTCCAACTCCGTCTCAATTTATCGACTGTATTAAGTATTATTCAGATTGGCTTACGTTCATTTCTAAAATTAATATGAAGCTTTACTAGGCCTACAGGGTGGCGCAAAAAACCGGATTATATTAAATGCAAACCTAAATGTGACTAGTCCGGATTTTTTGCGCCGGGAAGTCCATTAGCTGAATACACGGGTTCAAATAACGAACAGAAGTCTGGAAATTGCTGTAACAAACTGTAGACTGCAAATAACCAATCTTTATCACGCTAGTTTTCAACACGGAAATTCTTGTAGTATGATTACCATTGTATAATCTAAGCTCAACTAATACAGGATGTATGTGTGTGTATGTGCGTGTGTGTGTGTGTGTGTGTGTGTGTGTGTGTGTAGTTTCTCTATTAATTAAACTCAAAGCGCTGCCAGATCTGTTTATAATTATATGTGATCCGATTGTTAACTAATTGAGAACAAAAACATCCCTTCCATCCTCAACGTTTCTGATTCATTCTCAGAAACCATCGTGGTTATAACGGGTGGTTATAACGTCCTGAATTATTCATGAGGTTATACAATCTGCGTCCAGCCTATACTGTGGATATTTCATAATAGTGTTCGCATCTTTGGGATGACATAAGCCCGCGATAATTAAGCCCTGGCAGGCTTACAATATCGTACCTGTCTTGAAATAAGCTGAAAGAAAAAAATCAACATTAACACAGTCAATACCGAGTCGATTTTTGACTGGTATTACGATACAGCCCAGAGAAATATGATAGAATATAGGACGTATATAGGCCTACACGTCACGGGCCCAGCAGATAACCGTAGAACTATTTGGTATTAATAAGTTTCGGGCGTTGAGCGTTGTCGAAATTAATTATTAAATTTTCACAAGCATGGAAGATATTCGATTCTAATGCTAATAGTAACTTGTAATCTTCCCAGAAAATCTTTCGCATGTGAGTACCGAGTATTTGAGTACCCCAAAAGTAAATAAGTAAGTAGGTAAAATCTCATATATTTCTATAGCGCTTTTAAGGCAGCAGGTACCGTAGCAGCTGCTTATTTGATTGATTATGTGCAGACGAGGAAAATCGCGCCAAATAAGACGCATTCGTTCGATCGCATGCCCAGAGCATGCGTCAATCCATTCAAGCACTTCGAACTCCACAACATTGCCGCAAGTAGACCTAGTCCTGTTCGACATTGCTTGGTTTTCCATGCAAACACCGGCTCACCTGGAATGATTCGAATAGGAGTTCCAATAATCCATTCTGAAACGGGAAGGTAATTGATAATTATTATCGATTGCTGGCTCTGTGCCTGATGAGAATTTCGATGGCTGCAAAGCAAACGCAACGCAGGCGCAGTCATGGCTCCGGAATATGGGCTGAGGGGGCACCAAGGCACCCACAGACCGACATTTCCATTTCAGACTAGGGATGGAGCCTGGGGAGGGGTCGCTGTGAGCTCCCAAACAGGTTCTGGGCGGGAAAAATTTAGGATAACATTAGGCTCATATCTTGATATTTAGAGCATATTTTCGAACATGACTGACCTCACTTCAGCAATAGCCCCCCGGCCCCAAGTAAATAACTGTTTTAATCGGTTTTGCACGAATGGTCAGAATGGGAACACCGGTCCATGCTGTGCCCCGCCTCGCCTCCCCTGCGAAGCGGAAGTGTGGTCATTGCCTCCCTTGACGAAATGGCGTGGCCTGGGGCTGATCTCCGGTACTAGGCAAAAATCAGGCGCCTTACGCCATTTGCTTGAACTTATTTAACGTTTTACCTTCGCAGCTTAGCATGATTTAAACGATGAACGCTTATTGAGGCATTACTGCCTGGATGGTCACCCATCCAAGAAAGCCGACGTTGCTTAACTAGGGAACACTAAAATAGGCCGGGTTTTAACTTGAACCCGTTCCGTCAGCCTGACGCTCCAGCACGTAACCCACTCTGCCATCTTCCGCCCCCCAACGTGACAATAAATAATATCATGTAAACAATATGAAAACCGCTAAACAGTGGCGTCAAAATGTTGCCAAACTACGATTGTAAGTAAGTAATTAATTACGCAAGTAAGCAAGTGAGTTAGTGAGTAAGTAAGCAAGTAAGTAAGTAAAAAAATCTCTTAAATTTCTATAGAGCTTTCGAAAGCAGGTGCAGCAGTAGCTGCTTAAATTTCCTATGCGTCTAATGATCGTTGAAATATAGCTATAGCCGAAGTTTAGTGCCAGCCGGGCAAAGTCGATTCCAGATACAGTATCAGTCGGAGTAAGTAAGTAAGTAAAAATCTCGTGGATTTCTATAGCGCCTTGGAAAGCAGCACAACAATAGCTGCTTATTCTTAGGCGCTCAGCCTCTCTTAAAATAGCTATGGGGAAGGTATGTTAGAATGGGAACATATAGAAGGTATGTTGGAGTGGGAGTGGGAGTGGGGAAGCAACAAGAAACAGAATAAAGAGACGCGATTTTAACTCTAGATTTGATATTACTAAAGATTTATTGCTGGACAAAAACAGTTCGGAAACTGGCTTATAGTTTCATAATGTGGCCAAGGTACATCAGTACACAGCATATGAAAAGATGCAGAGAGCCAGCCAGGGACTAAAAACAGTCAAATTGTACTTCGGCTCATGCAGGGCACCTCTCGAGCTCAGCGCAGTACAAGTAGAGCCAGCCAATGCAAGGCATGGAACAAGTCTTGGACATTGAACAAGTTAACAGTTTATTAACCGACGAAGCATTAAAACCTCATGACCGCCGGAGGCCAAAGTTACTACCACGTGGCATGCGATTGTATTTCGCTAGGCAAGAACGGACTTTAGCCCCACCCCCACCCCCACCCACCCCTAGGAGCGCAGTCATTTTGAGTCGCCTGCACGGCTAGAGAAAGCAGCGATGGTGTATTGATGCAGAGGGTGCTGATTTAAATTAACGAGAGTCGTCAACAGAACGAATGACTAGAGTAAGCGCTAATAGACTCAATTATGTCCAATAACTGACTGGCTTATTCGCCTTCCTGTCACCAAGTAAGTAAAATCTCGTGACTTTCTATAGCAATTTCGAAGTAGTGGCCTAGTGCAGTAGCTGCTTATTCAGACTAGACACTAATCATCATCATCATCATCATCATCATCATCATCATCATCATCATCATCATCATCATCATCATCATCATCATCATCATCATCATCATCATCATCATCATCATTATTATTATTATCATTATTATTATTAATTCTGACAATTTCATATAGCGCAATACGCATAGCGAAGGCTAAAGTCAAGAGCGCTGTACAAGTGTCCCTAATAGGAGATGTTAAATAAATGTGTTTTAAGATTCCTAGTGAACAGTTCAGGAGATGTCACCCTAGTCACGTCCGCCGGCAGTGAGTTCCAAAGCAAAGGGTTGCCCCTCGAAACAGACCGATCCCCAAATTTTGCTGTCATAGACGGAGGTGGAACCACCAATTGAGAACGGCTGCTTGATCGAAGCTGCGAGCGCCGATCAGACGACTTGGGCTTACAGACAAGAGCCGTTAAGTACTCGGGGCAGAAAGGGTCATTTAACGTCCTAAATGTAAACCAGCAACGTTTAAAGGCTATACGCTCCGGAATCCGGAGCCAGTGAAGTTTGTCTCGTAATAGCGGTGTCACATGCTCATTCCACCTGGCGCCGAAGATCAGACGAGCTGAAACATTTAGCACCATCTGAAGACGGTTTAGCATCATCATCATCATCATCATCATCATCATCATCATCATCATCATCATCATCATCATCATCATCATCATCATCATCATCATCATCATATCATCATCATCAGTAGACACTAATATAAATTTGAAATAGTGATAGCCAAAAGTGTGTGGCGGGTGGTCAGGCAGGGTCATTTTATTCGAAGGATCATCATGGATGGGAGGTTACGGGCATATGGAGCTCCTGAGCTGATGACGAAGATGACATTTTTCCGTTGTCAGTCAGTGTTTATTCTAGGCCCTTGGGGGGATTCCCCCCCCAAGTTTGAAAATCCCTCCCAAATTTCTATATGTTGCATTGGGGGGATGGAAATTTCCCGCCAAAAGTGTGACGAGAGTGGGGTTTTCTATTTAGGAGAGGGGAAAAACATAAGCATATAAGGATATGACCATAATTATTCAGAAGAGCATTAGAGCATGTGGAGCAGAAGGGGAAGAAAGATAAGGAAGGATGTGATGACCTTTTTTTGCTCGTCAAGGTTTTTGGGGAGACAAACCTTCTCCCCCCAAACATTTTGAAACTCCTCCCCATGTCAAGGTGGCTAGAATAAACACTGGTTGTCAGTCTTTTCGGGGTTCAGACTATGGTTAATACATCACCATCATCATCATCATCATCATCATCATCATCATCATCATCATCATCATCATCATCATCATCATCATTATCATCATCATCATCGTCATCATCTTCATCTTCATCGGACCCGGACCCCTTTGAGCTCCATGGGCCTCGGAACAATGTTACGGCTGCACCCCCTCTCCTCAGGCCTGCCGTCACTGCCTTCAGTGGTATAGCGGAAGTCAGTCGCTATCGAGGGCTACAAATCCCCGTTGGACTCGGCAACCGAATCCCTCCCCAAAGTGCACGAATGCAGCTCGGTGTTTGGTCAAAGGCGGCGTCGACTGAGCCATGGCCGTCAGTCGACGCAGCGTTGGAAAGCGGATGCGTGCTTGCGCACATCATTCCAATGGGCTGCTGCTGCTGCTGCTGCTGTCTGGCCGGGTTGTGCCGTTGTACGGTGTGCCTGTATATCTGTACAGGCTGCGGCCGGCGGGATCTGGCTTCAACATATTAGAGAAACAGGACCAATAGATGGCTTTTGCCACGACGTTGTAAATCAACGCTTTTGAGATCCCGGTCGGTGGTTAACGAATCTAGAACCACTGCCAAATGCATCTCGGGCATTGCGGGTTACTGTGTGTTGAGCTATCGCGGGTCTGTTTAGATCGCGAATGCATAGGAGAAACGTTCGGATACAATAACACGGAATAGGATGGATCATTACGGTTATGTCATGGAAGTGTGTTCGGTCCAAGCAGTGAGATTGGGAGTCTTGTGTTTGTCTGTTCTCAACCGAGGTCTGTATAGATGCGGAGTATTTGTTGATTGTTCTTCTACAGACAAAATTGCTATATATCATTGGTTAATGTTTGTAGGTGATCTGCGTTTGCTGTTATCACATCTAAGTCATCTGCAAACATTAAATTGTCTACTGTTTGTCCATATATCTTTACTCCAGCAGTTTTTCTTTTGCATTTTGTTGTTTGTACTACATTTTGCATTACCTCATCTACACCGTGTCCCCTAACAAACTAAGCCAATAGATTTTCCACTATGACTTTTAGAAATGTAGATATAATTTTAAGATTTTTGGACTAAAAATTCCAAGTCAATTATCTACATAATAACCTAAATTTTATCACTCTATATTACATTTTGCCTAAATGCGGTGACGTAGGTTTGACGTCATTCGAAAATTCAAAATTCTAACAGGACCAGGCTTGGACTGGGCCGTCGGGATACCGGGAGATTCCCGGTGGGCCGCCGGCTGAAATGAAAAAATATTTTAGGAGGTTAAAATATTTGAAAATCTAGAAATTTAGGTTTATTTCTTGAAGTTTTGCGTCTCTTTTATTCACGATCAGATGTAGCTCGGCCAACATGAACTGACTGACCATTGTCTCACCCGATGAGGCGATGAGCCGATGACTATCTGTCTGACTATCTCTCTGATTCCTTATCGTCTCGATTACTTCGACTTATTTCAAGTTATCTAACGGATGACGGCTGTGGCGCGTCTTCCAACCGCTTCGTCCGCTGACTGATTAGGCTACAGTATAGCCACGATACTTCACGATACACGATACAATACTTCGGACACGTACAGCGGAACAGCGACACTAGGTCAACATTGGAGAGGGCAATCCAACAAGGAATGATGTCGGGAACTAGACGAAGAGGGCGACCAGGGAGACGATGGGCGGATGACATGTGGAAGAGTGGACAGGAATGAAAATGCTCACCTGCAGTCAAGAACTTACAGAGGATCGACATGGTTGGAGGAAAGAACGATTCATGTTTATTCTAGACCTTCAGTTCATGAAGGAACAAGGAGAAGATGATGATAGCCACGATTTTGAGGGAAAACATTTTTGCCAATGTTTGTGTAATTAATTTTACACGTGCCCAAAGGGTGGTCGATGATGTCGCCTAATTTGAAATTTCGGTCGTTTCATTTCGTTCCGAAATCAGAGGTTCATGCTGTAACCCCTCTACCAGCTGCTAACCTGCTACCCAGAACTTAATGGGACTGCGTTGTTTCCGAAAGGACGACGTGCAGGGTTTATTATAGACCTTCTTTTGGGAGAATTCTCCCCCAGGTTTGATATTTACCATCCCTCAAAGTGTTGACGTTTGGCAAGTAGTATGACATCCCCAATGTCTGCCCCCCAAATTTTAAACTTCCCCAATGTCTAGGTGGTTAGAATAAACACTGGACCAAGGCAATTAAATACCAAAGGCAGGCCAGGAACCCCTCTTTTGCATACAGGTCAAGTAGGCGTGGCTATATGACGTCACTTGGGGATTGAAGCGACTGTTGCTACTGAGAAATCGTAGCTAAGAAAGTAAATGGTACCTTTTCTTTTTATAACAACTTTATCTCTTAAATTTCACAGACGTTTCGAAATACCAACCATCTTCTTGTATGAACCTGGTATAGCTGATTTGGTAAAAGTTTAGATTGAAAGCATTACGACAACCAAGCAAAAGCAAGAGAATGTTCAAATGGAGGCTCTATCTAAATCATTAATGATTAACTTTTTTGCTTCTCAGCAGGGTATTTGGAGGGGGTAAAAATAGAAAAATACCAGGACGACCTTTTTTGCTTGTCAAGACTTTTTCGTAGACGAAAGGGGGTCTGACTTTATCGACGACCCCTTAACGTATTTCATAAGCGATCTAAAGTCACCACCAAAATATGCATTATCCCCCATAATGGAGGTGGGATTTTCATATTTCTGGGGGTCAACTTTTGAAAAGTTATTCTCCCCTCATGTTGACGCCAGGTTTACGCCACTATATGTAAGTAACAGTTAATCCACGTTCTACACAGTGAGGCATCTTTTGGAAATCGATGGAATGAAACGATGCTGTGATCATCTGTCTTCCTCGTGTTCTTACAGTTTGCAACGGCACAATTTTGTGGCATTTTATCATATACACGTAGCCTGACTGCCTAAGTACTGTCAATATACTAACTTTTATCAACAAATATACAAATAACTGTATTCCTTTAACATTGCAAAAGGCTGGCTGGCTGTTCCCAATCCCCCACTGACGTCATAATGGGCGGGGTTTGAGATAATGAGGCAGCAGTACATCGATGTGAGCTAGCCTCTTAGTATTAAACAGTCTTGACACTGGACGACATGATTGAGGCCTTTTGGTCCCATGCTCCCTGCTGGAGATACTCATTAGTCAATAGTCATTATTGTTGCTTTTAAACGTCGATGCGACTGCCGCTGGAGAGGTAGGGAGATTCGACGTAACAATCATCAGACAGTGAGTGATCTAGACTTTAGGCCTATGTTCAATAAACATGGAAATACACGTAAAGGCCTACATAATTATTGAATTTAACAATTTATTTATTGAATTTATAATTCATTCATAATTCATAATTCATAATTTATTGAACATAGGCCTAAGTTGATAAATTTTGTTTCACGTACTTTTGATAGATTTTCACTTTTACCATAAAATGAGTGCATAATGCCTAATTTATTAGCTTCTTCAAATTAATAACTGTGACATAATCGACGTTTTGGCATCGACAAGCAACACGATGAAAAAGTATTGCTATACTAATCAGTTGTGATTGTGTATTTAAATTCTCGTCTAATTAATTAATCTGTTAAACTGAGCAGTATTGTCATTATTAAAATTTGTTCCAAAACTAACAACGAAGTGCCAGAAAATAGAAGGCGCTGAAAGTAGTGTTTTTATATTACAGTAATTCAACACCTTCTAAGCAGGACAATAATGTATATTATATATATATATATATATATATATATATATATATATATATATATATATATATATATATTACAAATATGCAAATCATTACTACATATAGGCCTATATGAAGCTAAATATAAGATTTCAACAAACCAGTTAATAATTGCAAAAGCTCGTGTGAAAGTGGGCCGCGGTTAAAAAATTTCCCGGGCCGTTTTGCCAGGCCAGTCTAACCCTGAACAGGACAGTGCACCAACACACCGTGCAGCCCCCCACCATCGAGTTGTTGAAAAAAAGCGGCATCAGATTTCATCTCACCCAACCTCTGGCCACCAAATTCCCCAGATCTGAATCCTGTGGACTACGGTTTCTGGGGAATACTACAAGAAAGAGTGAAGAGTGTACAGAACACATATTGATAGGTCGCTTAAGAGCTGTTTCGTAACTTTGAAAGTCAAATTCCACAGCTCAATGTAATTCGCTTCTGGTGCATTATGCAAGTTAGTTTATTAAAAAGATGATTGTCGATTCAAACACCTTAAGTTAAAGAATTTAAAAATCGGTTTAGCGTCAGTAAAGGTCTGTGCTGATGAATGCATTGGCTTAGGTTTTTTTTAGCGGACACGGTGTAGTGATGTTGAATAGTATTGAGAATAAGCCAAACCCTTGTCTCGTTAAAGAGTGCATAATTTTCCTAATAAGTCATCGGTCTGGAATTGTATTAATATTGACACAGCTGAATTAATCAAGGTTTCAGCTGTGACAGGAATTCCGCTTGTCTCTGAATCTACGGCATCCTAGTGTGTATGGATAATGATTATGGTCCCTGTGTGTGGTGTCTATTTAAAGACGATGGGCGTCTGGATCGTCCTTTCTCACACGGGACTTAGCCACTGGCAATGGCGCGCTGACTATATGGTCTGAGCGCTGCCCTTCGTACCTAGACCGAATATGTCGAATATGTCTAGCACTGTCTTCTTCCGGGTAAACACGCATTCCTACAATAACGATGCTCCTACTTCATCCTTGTATTAATTGCGTTAGCCTTACCAGGGCTATAGCCTACAGGCAAACTTAATATTTCTTATATTTGATCGAGTTCATGATTTTAAAATGTACAGAATAATTTCCATGCCCGAAGCCTTCGATCAATACATGCCGTGTGACCGAAGAACCAACTTCTTGTCTCTTATCCTATAATTTGGTTATTGCAGGTCATGGGTCAGAATCGTCATTAGAACCCAGAGAGAGAGAGAGAGAGAGAGAGAGAGAGAGAGAGAGAGAGAGAGAGAGAGAGAGAGAGAGAGAGAGAGAGAGAGAGAGAGTTGTTACTGCGCATGCGAAGTCAGAAGCCATGCCAACCGCTCCCTCGGCGTTCACGCGATCAGATTCTACCTGCCCCGGCTGACTATAAATCGAGTCAATTAAAGTTATTAGTTTCGGCAATCTGCCCTGCTTTCGCTGCCTAGCAACTACGAAGTTTTGGGTCAAAGTGGTGCAGGCCACATGAGTCACTGTCACCCGACCCAGTTGACCTAATTCACCCCCTCCTTTGTCAGTAAATTCCTCGACAAAGCCTCTTGCTCTTGGGCAGTGGCCACTGGCCATGACTATTTATATGGCACGACCAGTGGTTAATCTAGACTCATTCCATGTCTAGACTCCTGGACTCCGGAGGGGGGAACTGACAAGGCCGGGGGAAGTCAGCTATGGGCTGCTGTTAGTTGATGTAGTATGCCAAAATTTCCGGGGGGAATTTGAAATTTTCGGAGGAAGGGCAATTTTCCCCTCCCCTAGATAAAACCCTGGGTACGACTGAAGTACTACAGATGGTGGAAGAACAAAGATCTATAATCAGTACCATCAAAAAAGACAGAGGAACTGGATTGGACAGTACTAAGAGGAGAATCATTACTCAGAACAGTAATTGAGGGAAGTATATCATGAAGAAAGACAAGAGGAAGACCAAGGAGGACGCTACTGGACTGGATGATGAAAACAGATGCACAGCGTCGAAAGACCTATGCAGAAGTCAAGGAGGAAGCAAGACGCAGAGAGGAATGGAAACAATGGAGCCCTGAACCTGTCCCAGGACAGAGAGCATGATGATGATGATGACTGTTTGGACGTTCGAGATAAATATACAACGTTGAAGGATCGATAAATTGTTATTGAAACTTTTCAGCATTTGGAAATAATTGTTAATACCAGAATGAAGAGTTCAATAACAAAGTTTCAAAAAGGACGCAGACAATTAACTCTGACCTTTCAACCTGGTTTAGTTACAGGAACTTCTAACAACCGAATAGACAAATTATGTATAATTGATTAAACGTGTAGCGCATAAATTGAATGATGTCCCGGAGTTATAAAACAGGCGTAAACAAGTTTGCGTAAACTGTAATAACAGGTTCGACAAAGAAAGCGGACATTAGACTAATGGACAAAATGGCTTCACTAATAAATGAGTCAAGCGCTGGTGTTACTTGATATAGTGCCCGCCATGCCGTGTCTTATCAGTAGCCTACCCAACAGGCTTCTAGCGCTGTTCAAGGCACCTGCAATAACCGAGGTCACTTCGACAGTGACGTCTATGCCCAGTTGTTCAACCGATCCACTCCCCACCTATGGCTTCTCAAAGTGTCACTGTCCCTCCTTAGCGGAGAATTCCCTTCGTCGTGGAAGGATGCTGCGCGAGGTCCGCCCGCAACTCAAGCGGCAAGGCCTCGATCCCGCCGAAGTCATGAGGAACTACCGTCCAGTGTCAAATGATCAAATCTCCCATTTCTCTCCAAGCTATTGGAGAGGGGAACGGACATTTTCCTCTGGACATAATCCCCCGGACATTATCGCCCCCCTGGTACACCCGATGATGCAACGGTTCTCAGCCCATGGACCGCGGCGGTCTCGAAATAGGAAAAAAATTGTATATAAAAATAAAGTAGAACAGATTACGACAAGCAAAGAATGTAATTTTGCATGTTTAACGTCCTGAAAAATCTTACAGGTGGAAAAGCCACAATTGCCACACTTGATCGATCTATACAATGCCACTGCTTAATTTGACAGGTGGGCCGCAAAAAGATTGTTAGGCTCCAATGTGGGCCGTGCACCAAAGGGACCAGAAAACCGCTGGATCACCGGTAATTTTTAGAAAAAGTGCAAAGACGAGCAACGAAGCTGGTCAATGGATGCCATAATTTAAGCTACGAAAAGGACGTCAATATTGTGGACTGACAACATTAGAAAGGAGAAGAGAGAGAGAGAGAGAGAGAGAGAGAGAGAGAGAGAGAGAGAGAGAGAGAGAGAGAGAGAGGATTTGATAGAAGATAGAAACATAACAAAATAATGACTGGAAAAGTAAATGTGCCATACGATCGATTCTTCACATTGGCACACTATAGCAGCACAAGAGGCCACAAATGCGAATTGTTTAAGCAGAGGGTTGGTCCAAGAAAGAAAAAAAATTAGTGCAAGCGTTGTGGACAAATGGAACAGTTTGGACGAGGTGGGAGTGACAGTTCAGACAGTTCAGTTCAGTAAATGGATTCGAAGGCTATCTCGGGAAACTAGGTTATTGAATGCAGTGGTTTTCACACAGGCTTACTTAGCCTCTCAGACCACTTAAAATCACATTATTATTGCATTATTATTATTAATGTCTGGATTGTCTACACTGATTATTTATGCGTGTTGTCTACGAATTATTTCGCCATATTTTTCCGCTTTTATTGCTTTGTCAATCGGCTTACAAAGGGCATGTCATTCAACTGAAACTGCTCTGCTGGAAGCAGCAGCTTGTTCACAGCAATACTTTGTTATAAAGGATGACAAAGAGATTGTTATGCTAGATTCAAAGAGTCACGTACCAGTGGCGTAGCCAATGGGGGGGGGGGGTAAATCCCCCTTGGCAGGCGAAAAATTTTGCCTGCGGGCCAGGGTTTGTTTGTTGCAGTTCCAACAAGCACAACTGTCGCGTGTTCTACACTACACGCCGGAAACTTGATCTACTTTGAAAACTATTAAAAGTAGCTGATGACCTTGTCACCCTTTTCACGCCCGTCCCGGACCCCCCTTTAGCTCGCCGGGTCCCCTCTGCTTTAGAGTTATTGCTCATATTAATGTTAATTATACATATTCATAATCGGCCCGGGCCCCCAGACCCTCCGGGCCCCTGTGCACTAACCCCTGTCCCCTCTCGGCGGCCCTGATGAGCACTCACTGTATGCATATTTTAAAGACTATATTACTGCGTGACCAAGTTTTATCGATTCTGTTGACAAAGCAGTCTTCTCGGAAAGAGTATGATCGCTCTTGCGCAATTCCTACGACTTGTCCCAGTCGGAATAGGGGAGGCGTGTCCCACCGTGGCTACGCCAATCTTGCTATATCGGCTCCATGGCTGCGCTCAAACCAAGTAAGTCGAACCATAACCACTGGGATTTTGTGGAGGGGTTCCGGTCATACGATACAGGCCCCGCCTGAAAACTGCACTGCAAAGCTGGTTTTTAGTAGGCTACTGAGCCTGAGCCCTCATTTCACGCAGGCCAGCGACAAGACAAGACGAAGCACATGTTGATAACTTATTAAGTTATTAGCAAGTGAATAGGAATTAAGATTTTCGTAGATTCTAATAGGAAAGGTTTTTGTACGCGGCGATTTGAATGATTGATCAAGCCAAACAGTTTATCCAAACCACGTTGATGGAATATATGATGTTTATTAGTATCTTTCACTGTACTTGTGTGTCTTTTGATTGTAGGATGACATATATGGCAGCTGCAACGGAGATAATACTCGGAGATTAAGCGCGTATATAGGCTACACACACACACGCACACACAGAGACACACAGACGACGGTTTAACAACCCTGCGATGGTTTTGTCAAAGCAGAGATGTGGAATCTTCTTGATTTTCTTTGTTTCTCTTCTTTGCTTTCTTGCGTACCTCTACCAAGGGAAGGGTGACCAAATTGAACGGATTCGAGTACAGAACGTTCCTGGAAAACCTTATGTTTATGACGACGAGGTCGACTTTCGTGTAATTGTGATAACGTACAACAGAGATCGGTCGTTGATGAAACTGCTTCGAACGATCGACGATCTGGAGCTGGACGGGGACACGGCGGCTCTTGAAATCTGGATAGACGTCAACAAGGAGGGGCGCTTTCACAACAAAACGGTTTCAGACGCCAAGTCATTCAGATGGAAGAAAGGTCCCACGACCGTTCACATTCAGACCTCCCATGCGGGAATCTACGGGCAGTGGATCGACACGTGGAGACCGAGAGATCCCCATTCTAAGGAACTGGCGCTTATTCTCGAGGACGACATCAGCATTTCCAAGTACGCTTATCGGTGGATCAAGGCGGTGCACAGGTCCTACGCGTCCTATCCGGACTTCGCCGGGTCGAGTCTGACCAGCGACGAGCAGAAGTCGCACGATGGAAGCTTCAGGACTTTGTACCGACCCAAGAACGAGTCGGTATTTATGTACAAGTGTATTGGGACGTGGGGCTTCTCTCCGAGGACGTCCATGTGGGCGGACTTTCAGGATTGGTATCACGAGCACTTGCATAAGAAGGGCTTCCATCCGTACGTTCCGAATATAGTCACGACTAAGTGGTACAAAAGTTTCGAGGCTTCTGGCAAACAGGATTCAATGTGGGAACAGTGGTTTATCTATTACGCCTACAAGGAGAAGTTGTTCACCGTCTATAATAACCTGAAGAAAGTGAACGACGACGACGACGTCTTGTCTTTGCATAAATCGACGTGAGGTCGGTCTGCACGTCGGATCGAAGGGTCGGGAGGATTACTGCAGTCTGTTGGACAGGTGGAAAGACGACTTTGTCTCGTTTCCCAAGCGAATCGCGAGACTCGATTGGAACGGAGACGTTATTGAGAAATACTAAGAAGACAACCAGACGATATCATTTGGAAACTTTTCTGCCTTACGATTTTTCGCAGAGGCGGTTTCAGGATCTCTTGGTGGGGAGGTGAATTCATAGAAAGTTGGTGGGGGGTGAAAATAGAAGAAAAAATCAACAAACTTTGCCGGAAAGGCAGAAAAAGGGAATTGTATACCTAATTTGACTATACTTTTACCGAACAATAGGTTGACAAGCAAAAAAGGTCATTCGCAGTTAGTTTTACTAGACTTTTACCCAAAAATAGATTTCACAAGCCAAAAAAGTAAGTCCGGTGGCCGCGGTAGGAGATGCATCCCCACGTGGAACCGCCACCGCTTTTTCGTTTTACGAATCTTCTGCGGGGCCTTAGAAAAGTTGATCGCCTTGATGAAAGTTCTTAATAGTACTCTTGTTTGGACTTTTAGTGAAGAACCACGCAAATAACAATATACTGCATTTTTGTCCGATTTTTAATTTTTTGGTGCGATTTTATAGCATTTTTATGTGCTAATTCCAAATATGACAACAGTTTTTCAGTATCACGTTAGGTTTTCTGGCAAAATAATTTTGAACATTTAAACTTTTATTGAAATTAAGCTAAAACTAAAGTGTCCATGCAGACGAAGCAATTGTGCTTGTAACAGAGAAAAGGTTATAATTAATTCTTATTTTGTCAATTAATTACTATACTTAATATAAAAAAACTAAATTGATTATTTGCTGAGAAAAATCATTTAGGTAAAACCGTAAAAGCCTGTTTACTGATTTTCTTTCTTTCATGCTTATATCGCACTCGTTTTAGATTTCAACAATAGTCCGTCATCATTCTGACATTCCAGTATCCCTGATATCTATGTTCCATGTCCTTAATATCCTGGTGGAATCGTTCTCCTTGTTCCTCGCTAACATCACCAAGGTTCTGAGGAAAATAATCCAGGCGGAAATGGAGGAAATGAAGCTTAAGACTCATGTTGCATCCTAGGGTACGGGAGTGTCTCGGCATGATTTCAACATAAACTGACCGTCAAAAATAGTAACTTTCCAATTAGTGAACCAGCAAATACTGTACTCCAGGGCCGCCGGGAGGGGGTAGAGGCAAATGCACAGGGGCCCGGCGACCTGTAGGGGCGACAGATGGAATATAGCCTATGAAATTCAGCTAAGAACAGGCACAGTTTCATCTCATAAGCTAAGGATGAGTTTTTCGGAACAGACGTTCTTTAGAGTTTTCTTGAAGAATGACAGAGAACCAAATGAATTTCACGGATACTGAGAGATCGTTTCATAATCTGCGGATCTGACGTGGCAAATAACCAGGTACTGAGTCAGTGGCGTATTTACCATTGGGCCATGGCCCCCCTTTGATCTTACCCTGACAAGCAAAAAAAAGGTCGTCAACTTTTTTCCAAAGTTGTAACTTGTCAGGTCGAAAGTGTCTGGCCCCCTTACCAAAAATCTAAATACGCCACTGTACTGAGTAATGTTTTACAGCTGAAATTCAATATTAACAAAGATACACATAAATGGAGAAGCAGAGGAAGAGAATTAATTCTCTGTAATAAATCTGCTTTCCAAAATAATATTTCCAAGATCTGACTGCTTTAGAAATGTACGTAGCAAACAGTAGCTTCTAGTCAAAGATAAACCCAATATTTTGTAAGTGCAATGATGCTAGTATGGTTTGCATCAAGTAGTGCTAATAGTGTCAATTTCTCTCGTCCGAATTTTATTCCACAGCGCTCGGATAGCGACACCAGTCAGCCAGGTCAAACGACAATGTATACAGTTGTTCGAAACTCTACCCTCCACATACAAAATTTCAAACGAGTACACACTCTTGACCCAAAGCAACTATTGCGTAATTTCGTATCCCTCCGTTTAATCAAAGATCACTATTCAAATCAATAGCGCCATTATAAGAATGCCTGTAGCATCAGTCGTTGTTGCTGCAGTAAACACAATAGCCCTATACGAATTACGGAATGGTGACGTGAAGACTGAAGAGGTTGTCTTTTCGGGATTTAAGCTACTCGCCAACTACTCGAGTACTAAACTACTCGGTTAGAGCAGCTAAATGTTAACCAGACAGGATTATTTGCCTAATAGTAATTCAATGTTGCAAATTGGCCCTTTTCTACCCAGCATTCAGCCTACCATAATTATAAACAATGAAGGATGTAACTTCAGGCACTGACGGCGTATGATATGAGTGAGGCGAAGCTACATATTGGATCGGATCTATACGTCAATCTCATACTGTACTATCTTGGATTTTAAATGTTTAACACTAAGATTAACGCTTTAAACTTAGCAGTTTCGTTCAGCAGGTGATCGAGATCGTGGGCAAGTATTTAATTTTGTGAATTTCTCTAAATTCATTAAACAATAACAGGCTTTAATAATGAACTCTCATCATGCCAACGAATCCTCTCTATTTTGGACACAGTGTTTTATACAGGCCTGTTAGGAGGGAAGATCCCCCAAAATCCCTCAAAATCCCCCCAATCCCAGCACTTACACAAATTTTGCATTGAACTGTGTCTTTTCCCCTCCAACCAAGTCGATTCTCCCCGAAAGCCTCAATTCCCCCCCAAAGGGGGGAGGGCGGAAGATGGCAGAGTGGGTTACGTGCCGGAGCGTCAGGCTGACGGAGCGGGTTCAAGCCCTGTTAGTGCCCCTAGTGGCTTCCACACCGGCAGTAATGCCTCTTAAGACACTTTAAATCATGCTAATTTAATTTAAAGGCCTGGAGTCTGGATAAAACACTGTTTGGACAGCTCAACATCGCTTCAGTAAGAAACAAAGCATGTTCATTACATAATAACTTAATTGATTTTCCTCTTCACATTCTGTCCTTGAATGAGACATGGCTGCACCCAATTGGCTTTCCATCGTTTTATCTGATCTCCATCCTTCTGTTCCTTTGCTTCCCAGTAATCCAATGCAGCAGGGTAATTAATAGTGGCGGGGTTGCCTTTTTGTATAAAAATTCTTAAACGTTACTCAAATGACAAATCCCAGTTCCCAGTGACCCATTTCACTACCTTTAGGTCATTGCAGGAGAACTTGAGTCTGGTAACAAGAGGATTTCCTTTTCGAATTTTTACAGACCGCTATCACCATCTTTTCCAATTTTATGACTGAATTTCAATCAATTCTTGAGACATTCACTTCCTCTCCTGACGAACTTGTCATTTCAGGCGATTTCAAAATTTCAATAACACTGGCTACCCGTTGAACAGAGAATTATATTCAAGACTAGTCTCCTAGTATATAAAAATTGCAGTCCGGCCAACCACAATATTTGAAATCTATGCTAGACTACACAAAACATCCTCATTTAGCAAGATTCGCTAATTCATTGTTTAATATATCTAGAAACAACACTGAAATTGGTATGAGAGCTTTCTCTAACAAGGAAGAATAATGATAATTATGCACTTTTATAGCACCATTTCTAATACTCTAATCCTTTACCCTTTTTAAATTTAATTTGTCAGTTTGTCTACCTATAGGCCTATCTTCTTTTGCTCGTTTAAGTTACGACTAATACTAATCAGCCATGGCAATATTTAATCAAAGATTTATGTCATACAATTCGTTTATTTTTAGATTTGCTATTCGCCTAATTCACGAAAGAGGAAGGGATGAAATAGCAATCGTAGACCAACAAACCAGCAATGTTTAATGCGCTCAGACATCTACGCATCTCGAAAGTTACATGTCGAGGAGCAAATAAAGCGAGATTTGCCATTCTTGTGTCGATATCATGCCTATGTTGCATAGCATACTACTTGGGGATCGATTACGATCATCTCTTAAGCTGTTACTATGTCTACGTTAAACGTCAGCGTTTGAATTCCTCTCGTTACGTCTCCTTTGACGCTAGCGTCGCCGATGGAAGGCGACTGGGCAATCAGATCTTCGATCTCGCCGCTGTCTTGTACATCTCCGTCTTGACCGGAAAGACACCGGTGCTCAACAATCGAACTCATCTCCTATTAGAAGACGTGTTCGAGTTAAGCCTCGAACGCGTCGGAGACGTCTGTCCTTGCTACAAGATCGTCGAATACAAGCACCTGTCGTTCGATGGCGATTTGGAGGATTTCGTTGTCAGCAGTCGGAAGTTCGACTATTACTCGATCAGTGTCAGTGGTTTCCGTCAAAGTTGGAAGTACACCAGATCCATCGACCGACATCTCCGACAACAGCTGACGTTCAAGAGGGAAATCCGGCAATTTGCCGAGAACTTTATCGAATCGAACATTCCCCCCGACTGGAAGACAGTCGGCTTCGTCAGAGTGGGGGTACACGCCAGACGAGGGGACAACACCTCTCCGTTGGCCATGAAATTCGGTTACACGGTGGCAAACGAAACGTACTTTCGCAAAGCCATGAGACACTTCACTGACACCTACGATAAAGTACAATTCTTTGTTGCTTCAGACGATTACAACTGGACGAAGGAGTACATCGCCAGTGAAAAGTCATCATCGTCCTCCTCCGTTAACGTTACACACTGCCTTAACCACACTGCCGGACAAGACATGGCCTTGCTGTCCATGTGTGATCACGTGATCATGTCCACCGGGACTTTCGGTTGGTGGGCTGCTTGGCTGGCGAAGGGAACGACGATCTATTACAGAGATTGGCCGAGGAAAGACTCGCCTCTATTCGGCCATTTCAACAGGGATGATTTCTTCCCTCCAACGTGGATTCCCATGGGAGACTAGAGTTTAAAATGTGGTTATTATTCCGGTTGTGTTATTGATTATGAAGATTAATCTGTTTTAGTCACGTTAACAGAATCGGAAATAATAGATTTCCCTACTAAGTACTACATTAAATACATACAAAATAGAAGGAAACAGAGGACAAGGAGAATAAAGATGGATGGAAAACATGATAAACATCAAAAAAACCAGAAAGTGAAGAATTTGACTCATTGTGTAAGGTTGTAGGCCTAGATTAACGAGTGAAATGGAATCTTAGTTTTGCCGCCATGCAGGCAGAAAGAGAAAATGATGATGACGATGATGATGATGTGTACAGACTTTTGCGTTCTCTGTTGTGAATTTTTTTAACAATATAATATCGATCTCAAGAAATTGCTAACAATTTTACACAAAGTTCTGTAATCAATGCAACGGTGCATGCAAACCAGACTGTCACTATATTGGTGCGCATGGCATTTGCTTTCAATATCGCTGTATTCTCTTATCGTCTTAACCTTAATTTTAGTATAATAGAGAATCCAATAGAATGATGATCAAGACCTTTACAGATGCGCTATATGAATGTAAAATGTAAATGGAGGCGACCAAAGCGGTACTTGAATGCTCCTCAGCGCTAACCTTTTCAAACTCACAATTACCTTCTGCAATGTAATGTAATGCTAAATTTACATAGCGCCACATATTCTCATTCAGCATTCAGAAACGCTCAGATTCCCTAGTAGGCCCTACTTCTGATCTAAGATCTTAAGTGGAGGATGCGAACGCTATTCTGCAGCCACTTAACGTCAGGGGCGTAGCCAGGAATTTGATTTGTGAGGGTAAAAATATTTTGGGTGGGTATAAATCTGAACTATACCCCACATAAACCATATAAACCACATATAACCACATGTAAATCACATACAAAACTTTAAGGTAGACTGATTTTGGGGGTATATATATATATCGATATACCCCCCGTCGCTACGCTCCTACTTAACGTAGAGAATTTAGTAGACGCCTACAGCAGTGCATTTCAAAATGAAGCAGCATAAGTAGGCCCTACTATGGAATACAAAAGAAGACAAGCATAGCTTTTAGACGGTCTTTACAAATAATGATTATACTGTAGAACTTTGAAACTGAATGGGGTATGTCATTACATTGCATATTGCTTGATGTTCTGTTATCTTAAGTCTCAAAGAGATAACGAATGTGTTATTAATTATATAATGAAGTAATAAATTCAATGAATAGCTTGTTTCATGGAGTAGTTGCAGTGGTTCTAATACAGGACATATCATAAAAAATCATTCAAAATCCCATTTCTTTCTATTACAGCGATTTATTCGGTCCATTTCTTAGGACTCTTCCATGTTGTTACGAGTCGTCCCCAGACTTCTTTGCACCATTGCACCAAAAACATCAGACGCAAAAATTTTCCATTTCATTTATAAGATCCTATGTCTCAAGAAATTTTGAATTAATGTAAACCATCTCGTAGCAGCAACTTCTGAATCCGTTTTTTGTCTTTCTTAGGGCGTAATAGTTTCGAGCGAAATACCAGCGCCTGAAGCCTGCGTCTTCTAATCTCTTTAGAAGCATATATTGCTGGTAGATTGTCTTTACATTGAAATTTCCCATATGTATTTCCACTCCAAACTGTTTAACCCTTGACAGCGTATCACCCTCCAACATCGGAACCAGCGATGGCCATTCGCTTGATTCAATATCCATTTTCAAATAGTCTATTATTTTCTGCAATAGAAACACGCATAACGAGTTAGCATTAGATTAATTTGTGATAACTGTGCAGAATTCTACCGGCAAATATTGAACAGAGAAAGAAACGGAAGTGATGTATAAATGTAACCATTGGATGCGAAAACAACGCTCCAGAACCGCATGTAGACCTACTCGAAACGATGACAACAGAGATGAAATATCTCACATTGATTTCGTCCAAATAAATAAGAAACTAGGCCTATTACTATCGTAACAATCGTCTAATATTGAAATTCTGCCCAATTATATTGGTATTAGTATTCATTAATTAAGCTGCCGATTCAATTACTATTATAGCTATAGCTATAATAATATTATTATTATTATTATTATTATTATTATTATTATTATTATTATAATATTATTATTATTATTATTATTATTACTTACTTACTACTACTACTACTACTACTACTACTACTACTAAATTATTATTATTATTATTATTATTATTATTGTTAAAGTAATTCAGTTTATATTGCTGTTTCGAAGGCGAAGCTTACTTCTGTTTCATCGAAGGAGGAGACGATGCTTGGCAATGTCTTCATGGTCCAGTTATTCTTAGGATTAACAGTGTCTGAGCCCCAGATGCCGATTTTGTAGAACCAGACCTTGTCGCTTCTTTGGTGATCTCCCGCTCTCATGCTAAATTCAGTAAATTCCCATTTTAAAGCTTTCGAAATTAGCTACCGTGCAACTAAAGACATCGCAAGTGAAAACGTTCATTTAAAAGTAATTAAAACCATGCGTTTGGGGTCCGATTCGTGGTATGAAGGTACGTACATGCAAGGAACGAAAGAAGAAGAAGAAGAAGAAGAAGAAGAAGAAGAAGAAGAAGAAGAAGAAGAAGAAGAAGAAGAAGAAGAAGAAGAAGAAGAAGAAGAAGAGACCAAAAGGCAGACCAGGGAGGATGCCATTGGACTGGATCTTGTATGATGTAGACAGATGCACATCCATAGGCCTACTCAAAACCTACGCAGATATTAAAGAAGAGGCAAGACACAGAGAGGAATGGAAACACTAGAGCCCTGAACGTGTCCCAAGACAGAGAACCTGATGATAATGATGATGATGATGGTGGTGATTATTATTATTATTATTATTATTATTATGAAAATAAAACAACATACCTTGGATCAAAAGCTCTCACAGTGCAGTTGAATTTTCTTGAAATTGCGTCGTCAAAACTGAAATCATTGTTGATTCTGCAAACAAAAGATCACCATTTGAAACTGATTCTCTTGAAATGACGGTTTAACTTTTAGTAGTTCCGAAAATTAATGATGAGCGGTTTACATCGTCGGTTCTTGAAACTGCAGCCACGGACATGGATAAGCAATTGAGGTATGCGAGTGACGTTGGCGAGGAATCAATATTCAAACCTCCAATAAATTACTTCGAAGTATAGCTAAGATACTTAAGACACCGATTAGAGACGAACGATAAGTAGGCCTATCACTGACCCGAAAGAGTAGACCAGACACCGATCCTTTGGCCGGTAAGGTTCGGCAATGCACATGTCCCATCCACCGTCTAGAGCGTTGCCGAACCGAACTGAATTCTCGCAGATGAAATGCAGATTCGACAAGAAACTACAGTGTACATTCGGTAGAAAGGTCGACATTTAAAATCACAAAGAAATGAAAAATGATGCGCTCAATAAAGAGGAGTTTGACAATTTGGTAACTTTGAAATCCATTTGAAAATTTCTATAAACTACAGCAGTAGTGGAACGTAGGTGAAGTGATGGACAAGCATTCAGAGGTTTAGGCCCTGGGTTTCAAGACCCAAAGATACACGCGGTTTCAATGAACTTCTAGTATTGCCGTTGTTTCTTGATTACCCTGGTCAATGTGAATAATTGTGGATGGTTGCTCAATTACAAATTCTAATTACGCCCACATGCAGCACTCAGAGATTTCAATACAAATTTTAATGGTTTTAACGTTGATCAAAAGCAGTCAAAAATTGCATCAAACGCAGTAGAAAATTAGAAGCGCCTTTAAACGGGCTTGACTTCATATTACAGTAATAGAAATAGCTTTTAATGCAGTGGTTCTTAGCGGGGGGGGTACCAGAATGATCCGGAATGAAGTCTTTTCTAACGACTTTACAGCAATGTACAGTACACTGTAAGTTACAGATACTGTAGGAATGTCTGTACTTAATTAGAAATTGTAATAATAATTAGTATTATCGTTCCTGGCATATGCAGTGTGTGCACAATCTGTGACGGAAGTATGTTGCAGTTTATAATTTGTCAATATATTGGAAGAGCATAACAACTTTTGTCCTCAAATAAGGTAGACTAGAGGGGTAATTTGCTTTCTTATACTTGTTTCGGGGTACGTAGTCACAAAAGGTTAAGAACCACTGTTCTAAAGGTTTTAATTTCATATTATGCAGGAAGACACTTGCTTGAAGAAGGCGATGTCAGCCTCGTCTAAAGTCATGTTCGGATTAACTGTAACTGTTGAGGTCCCGATGAAAGTCAAATCCTTGTCTCCTGTTTGGACGCTTGAGCACATAGCTGAACTGATCAGCGTAGTCAGCGGATTGCGAGACATCGATGCTGACTTATAGACGAGAACCATTACCAGAGTATTTTTAAGTTCGAGATCATGCAAAAATTATCATAGTCATCACCATCATCATCGTTATCATCATCGTCGTCGTTGTCGTCATCATACACCATTGTTGGAGCTATAGGTGAAATTGCGTTCAGGTTGTTTTGTAAGTTTCTTACTTGATAAAGTGCAAATATCATCATAAGACATATCGCAGTGACGATTATCAGCATCAATCTCGGTTTGGAAATGTCCGGAGTCATTTCTGGTGTCTGGAAAACCACAAAACATCATCAGTATGCTTAGTTAATAGTACCTCCCTCTCGCTAGAATGGAGTATGGAACCTGTCTTTGGACAGAACACCCGAAGAAGAAGTTTGCTCCCACAGCAGAAAATAAAGAAATGCGTTCACCAAACATATTACATTTTAAAAGTTAGAAATGTTGAAAGTGATTGATCAAAGCGTAGCTATCACTTTCCTATGTCTACATGCTGATAAATTCTCGTCGACAATGTACATTCGATATTCGACCAGTATGCATGTTTCCAACATTGTCGCGCTGTTTTTTAACTATTCGCAATCGAAGTGATCTGTCTTTTCCAAAGTTCAACATCATTATAACTGACTTTGACTTTACAATTTCAACAAATGCTGTGATCGAATACCAACTTTTTTACCTGAATTTTTTACCTGTTGCCTATGTTCTGTTGTTCTATGGAAACTGGCGATAACATGAGCGACAGTGGTTCTTACACAGGGCAAACCTAATGAACCACTTTAAAACCTTATTATTATTATTATTATTATTATTATTATTATTATTATTATTATTATTATTATTATTATTATTATTATTATTATTATTATTATTATTATTATTATTATTATTATTATTATTATTATTATTATTATTATTATTATTATTATTATTATTACTCACCAGACTTCCACGCGTTTATAAAAGTCGTTTTAACCTGTCTCGAAACATTACAGTTATGTTCACAGGTCTTGTGTATACAAAGGTCTTGTCTTAGCTGCAAGTACTGGTCTACGCAAAGTTAAGACCAATAGGCATCGATGGATTGAGTTCCAAAGGTCAACAGCTAATGCCCTGACTTGAAGACGAGCCTTATCCATCAAACCGGGCGTTTGTAGATGGGCGTAATCGTTTAAGACCTTTAACAGTAAGACACGTCAAATTACATCGTTTTAGTATTTGAACGCTATAATTGATTGAGTTCCAAAGGTCAAAAACCTGTTAGCTAAAACCTGCTATGCGAAAACTGCTATATGCAAAATATCATGAACTGCTAGCGACATACGACAGAGAGGAGTAGAAAGTCCATAACGTTGTAAAACAGTTGAAGACAAATTCAGGTAGTCTTTTCTTCTTCTTCTTCTTCTTCTTCTTCTTCTTCTTCTTCCTCCTCATCCCAGAAAAACAGGGCGTTAAATGACGCATTTCTTATGTTAACGAAGAGATGGGTTTTACGTTATCGTTTAATTAATTACACTCAATACTGTTTTTTGACTGTGCTTGTTTTAGACCCGACTGAATGAGACCCAATCCGATAAAATGTCCTTGTTGTTTCCACCTGTCGCGTTGCGGTCATCGAAAAATTTCTTTCTGCGTTTAATCATTCATTCTTGGCTACTTCTATTCTTACCAGAAGTGCGAAATCAAAGATTTTCCAACTAAAATGAACACTGAAACTCCTTCAAAAATCATAAGACAATAGTTTGAACAAATTTATATATATATATATATATATATATATATATATATAAAATAGAAAATCAATACTGAATACTATGAATGAGAAACAATCTGATGGAATGTCAACAAACTGCTACAACAAGTCTCGGTAATACAGGTGGTAGCATAACGGAGATTATTAGTTCAATGCTTTTCGGTACAAACAACTCCACAAGGAAACAAAAGAGGAATATAGGCCTAATGTAGGAAAACGAACAATGGCTAACCGAACAATGCAAAGAAATTGGAACACAGAGGAATAAAGAGAATATGTACGACAAGATTAAAGAATTATCAGGAAAAAGAGACCAAATACAGGCAGCACAATAAAAACAAAGGATCGAGAGGAATGTATTGATGGAAGATAGGGAGACAACAAAAGGATTGGAAGAGTATATAGAGGAATTGTACCAAGTATGAGCCACGCTCGCTGTCCTGACGAGAGCTGTCTTCTTGGCTAACTCGCCACGAACAACGAAACCCGTTTAGCATTTCTCTGATACCTACCGTACATGATGTTTGCTTTTCGTTATTTGTATTTGTCATTGCCAACCAGTCAGCGGACTGCCATAGCCAGACCTATGCTCTGTCACGAAGGTTTGCGACGAACACGAAAAGAACTGTGCAGTGCCTGGTCACGTGACAGCGCAAATATTACTGCACTTGATTGTACGATTGAACGAAAAGTGGATTTAATTAAGACCATGATACGATATTCTAGTGATAGTTAAGACTAGATATTCGTTAGTAATCCTTCGATTTTGTATTGCTCTATGCAGTTCTTGCGATGGTCATGCCTACCGACTTAATGGGCTATCAAAATCTGCCCATTTTTATTGAAATAATGGCAAAAGTATGCATGGTTCCCTCTTTTGACTGGATTTGCAAGTAGGCATATCAATATTTTTCTAAACCGGAAATCGTCTTGTGAAATTATCTTACGAAAAAGAATCCGAAGCAACAGTCGTCTTTATCCGCTTTTAAACCTAGTTAAATAAAGTGAAATGTTGGGTAGAAAATATCGCCGATATTATTTGGCAGTATTATGCTTTTACGCCGCTATTATATAATATATCTGCTCGTAAAGTGGTTTAATAGTGAAGATTATTCAAACGCAGCGTGCTTCTACGCCAGCAGTGTCCAACGTGCAATGCAGCTGGACAACTTGAAGCCAATACTCCTGTCTGTTAACGCGGCCAATAATACTGAGTGTGAGGACAGTTCGTTCATCGAGGTCCCGAACGTGGTTCACTACATCTGGTTTGGCGAAGCGTGGAACGTCACCTTCTTGAACTACCTGAGCTTCCTCAGCGTCCACAGGATACTGTCTCCAGATTTCATCATCGTTCACGGAGAAAACGTCCCTATCGGATACTGGTGGAATCGGACGATAAGAGACGTTGCCAGCATCTATTACGTTTACCGAGAGGCTCCGTGGACAGCTCTCAACGGGCAACCGTTTAAGTTCGACGAGCACCGATCGGACCTCGCGCGTCTGCAAGTCGTGCTGAGTAAGAACAGTTGCTCTAATTGCAAGTTACAGAAATAATTCATAGCAGCCTGGCAGCTGTCGTTTTGGATAAGTATACTGGATGGGTGCGTTACTTTTTGGCACCGGGATGTTTTGGCGCTGACCTGCAATATACCATATATATATATACCATATTTAAACATATATATCATATATATACCATATCATATGCCATATATATACATAAATATATGCATATACTAATATATTTGTTCCCGCATGATGTTCTAATATGTTGCAAATATATGCATAGATATGTATATATACATATATAGTCCATATATATACATATATATATATATATACACAGGTACCATATATGTATACACCATATATATACCACACCATATACTGTATATATATATATATAGTGTGTAGAGTATCTGACTGATGCGTTTATGACTTTGTATACTGCAAAGTTTTGTTATTTGTAGATGTAAAGATAAGAAGACAAGGAAGGAGAATACAGGAACAAACCTATCAGAGGACAAGAGGGCAAATAATTAGATTACACAGCAAGAACATACGAACAGCAAGAACATACTGTGAACGAATGGATGGATGGAACTTAGTGGTTCTCGCACTGGGGAGATCCTACTGAACCACTCTAAGCTCTGTTATTAAACGGCGTGTGTAGTAAATAAAATTTCCAACTGTTAAGGGTTTTAGCGGCTTCAATAAATTCCACCAAGGAAACAGAAATACAGTATTAAAGCTCTAATGCTCGAAATAGACGAAAACTTCAAAAGAAGTAACAACTGTGGCGGAATAGGTGTTTGCAGATGGGGTTTTTGTCCGCCTGCAGATTATGGAGGAATCTATCTCGACAAAGACATGATCGTACTGAGGCCATTCAACGAATTGAGAAAATATGAGGTTGTACTCAGCCGAGAATCAAAAGAATTGCTCAGTAACTCCATAATCATTGGGAAAAGGGGAGCACCGTTTCTTAAAATACTGGTAACTTCGTCATTATTACTGGCATAAATCAGAAATCACTCGTTTAAAATGGCAACGTAGACTCAACCATTGATGAGTAGATACATTGAATTTTTAACAAAGCCGATCTTCACTATGTTGTGTTGATCATAGACGGATCTAAGTGGGGGCAGTGGTACATCCCCTCCCAAGCGCGCACCGAAATTGTGTCTGTTAATTTCCCATTGTGGCGAAGAGTCCAAAAGTCATAAAGACTCGAACAACTAAACCCAGTTTATCTTTTCTTCCCTTTCAATATGTTTGTATAATTTCAACATCGTGCATCAATTCATATGGAAGAGGCTAAGCATAAAGGGGAATGGAACACGAAGTCCTCCCCCCCCAACGGATATCCTGGATCCGCCTCTGCTGTAAATCGTAAATTACCGCTTCGTAATCTGATGTTTGAGCCGTTTGCGCCTGTACCATTCGGTTAATTGCTTTTAGACCCTGGCTTACCACGGATACAGAGGTATGGACGAGGAATGGACCGGAACGTCGCTTAAGGTTCCAAGCGCCATTGCCAGCGTGCTGCCGTCGATGGTGCACGTCGAAGAGGGCACCTTCAACCGTCCGCTACACAACGAATTAGACGACTACTTTTGTCAGTACTACGACTGGAGACGCCTGTACGCCACTCACGTCTGGGCGCGCTTCGGAGAGCAAGCGGGTTACGCGATGCCACGGTCACCGGAAGATCTGCGTGCTTGGAACAGCAGTTTTGGAGATATAATTCGCTTCATTTATTACGGATAGGAATCGACAACAGCTGAAAATAACTACGGTTGAACTTCGTTATAACGTACTAAAAGGGGTCTGTACGTTAGGTTCCACAGTAAAATACGCGTATTATACGTATTTTTGTGTCAAAGAATAAAATAGGCGTATTGTACATAAAAATACATTGGAGGTGAAGCAAAGCTCGAACATACTGTATTTCCTTGAATTTCTATTATCTGTAAAGCTCAATGGTCACGTAATGGTAAAACTGTAAGGCAATGTATTTTAACGTATGAAATATTACCGCATGCGTATTCTACGTGTTTTATCGTCGGAAACAAAATACGTATAACAAATACGGTCGATTCGTGGTAGAAATAATCACAGTTTTCATTCTAGTCTCCCATGGGAATCCACGACGGAGGGAAGAAATCATCCTTGTTAAAATGGTCGAATAGAGGCGAGTCTTTCCTCGGCCAATCTCTGTAATAGATCGTCGTTCCCTTCGCCAGCCAAGCAGCCCACCAACCGAAAGTCCCGGTGGACATGATCACGTGATCACACATGGACAGCAAGGCCATGTCTTGTCCGGCAGTGTGGTTAAGGCAGTGCGTAACGTTAACGGAAGAGGACGATGATGGCTTTTCACTGGCGATGTACTCCTTCGTCCAGTTGTAATCGTCTGAAGCAACAAAGAATTGTACTTTGTCGTAGGTGTCCGTGAAGTGTCTCATGGCTTTGCGAAAGTACGTTTCGTTTGCCACCGTGTAACCGAATTTCATGGCCGACGGAGAGGTGTTGTCCCCTCGTCTGGCGTGTACCCCCACTCTGACGAAGCCGACTGTCTTCCAGTCGGGGGGAATGTTCGATTCGATAAAGTTCTCGGCAAATTGTCGGATTTCCCTCTTGAACGTCAGCTGTTGTCGGAGATGTCGGTCGATGGATCTGGTGTACTTCCAACTTTGACGGAAACCACTGACACTGATCGAGTAATAGTCGAACTTCCGACTGCTGACAACGAAATCCTCCAAATCGCCATCGAACGACAGGTGCTTGTATTCGACGATCTTGTAGCAAGGACAGACGTCTCCGACGCGTTCGAGGCTTAACTCGAACACGTCTTCTAATAGGAGATGAGTTCGATTGTTGAGCACCGGTGTCTTTCCGGTCAAGACGGAGATGTACAAGACAGCGGCGAGATCGAAGATCTGATTGCCCAGTCGCCTTCCATCGGCGACGCTAGCGTCAAAGGAGACGTAACGAGAGGAATTCAAACGCTGACGTTTAACGTAGACATAGTAACAGCTTAAGAGATGATCGTAATCGTTCCAAAGGTAGTATACTATGCAACATAGGCATGATATCGACACAAGAATGGCAAATCTCGCTTTATTTGCTCCTCGACATGTAACTTTCGAGATGCGTAGATGTCTGAGCGCATTAAACATTGCTGGTTTGTTGGTCTACGATTGCTATTTTCATCCCTTCCTCTTTCGTGAATTAGGCGAATAGCAAATCTAAAAATAAACGAATTGTATGACATAAATCTTTGATTAAATATTGCCATGCCTAATTGGTAATGGCATCTTAAAGAGCAGAAGAAGATATAGGTAGAAAAACTGTCAAATGATATTTTAAAAAGGGTAATGAAGCCATAAATTGTAAACTCCTGAATTTTTCAGGTAGATAGCGACAACATCAATAATAATAATATAAAAATAATAATAGGCCTATAGTTTAGAGTGGTTCAGTAGGATCTGCCCAGTGTGAGAACCACTATGTTCCACCCATCCATTCATTCACATTATGGTCTTGCTGTGTAATCTCATTCTTTGCCTTATTGTCCTCTTGTAGGTTTGTTCCTGTATTCTCCTTCTTTGTCTTCTTGTCATTGAGTCTACAAATATTAGCAAAACTTTGCAGTATAATATACCCTGTCATCAATGTCACATTACAGTACCTCTTAGTATGGACGATCCCAATAATTAATTATTCGCCGTCGTGCAATATGTGCTGATGTTTCATACTCGGTGATGATGCATTCAGATTCGCACTGACCTATCGGCTGTAAATTGGCGTGGTCGGTACACACGCAGGTTTGAAGAAGGAACTAGAAAATCGATCAGAGACAAAGGATACCCGCATACGATGACGCAACGTCTAACGGTGCCAAATACCCACAAAACCCAGTGCAAGCAATAACGACCTTTGAGCACTGATGCTCAAAATTATGGATTCTAATTCACGCATATGCAATTTATTATATATATATATATATATATATATATACATTCAGTATATACATATACATTCACACAAACAAACACAAACAAACACACACACACACACACACACACACACACATATATATATATATATATATATATATATACGAACGTATGTGCTGATATGCATATATCAGCATATGCGTTCATGCACTTATGTGCCGATCCCACGCATAATCTTCTGGTTTGTCAATACCCTCAGGGATTTAGACCTATATTGATCGAAGCAGTACATGGCCATCAGCGAAATAAGCGGATTTTCCGGAATAAACAGTCACAGACCAAGCAGTGCACAGACTAGGTCGAATGATCCAACGGCCTCCTTACCCGCCTAGGAGAGAACTGGTCACCACCACCCAACAATAAAGATCGACGAAATGAAAAGATTACAAAAGAATATACACACACACAGTAGAACTGAGCGGGTCTGAAAAATTGAGCACGTCGTATCCAAGGTACGTTATATCCAATACCATCAAATACAGCAGCACATCACACAGGATCGTACGTTGCGGTGCGTTATAACCGAGTATACGTTATAACGAAGTCCTAGCTGCTGTGTATAAATCCATTATTGATAAAAAAACATAGCACAAAGGAACGCAAGACTCGCAACGTTTAATAACGGCCGATCCTGCAAACAGACTTATTCTCACTACTGCTACTACCCTTGGGCGAATGCAAACACCAGCGGTCTGACGCACTCGTTACACAAGACAGCGGCCGGGCTACCAGCACTCGAGTAGGCGCAGTGGCGGCTCCAAGAATTTTTGATGCAATAAATTTTCAGGAAGATCCTGCCAATTGTCAAAGGAATTTTTATATGTAACCGGTTTAGAAAAAATCGGTATATTTTATTTATAAAATATAACGTTCAGAATTGACAATGTATGCAAGTCATTTTAGTCTGGTTGTACAAAGTCATAGTACAAAATCGAGTTTTCTATTTCTGGAAGCGAATTTGTTGATGACATTGTCCATAGATATGTCCATATTGTTGAGGATATACATCATTAAGGCGAATCCGTTTAGACGATCATCTTCTGTTGAAGACGCATTTTTGGTAGGCCGGTGGGTGGATGCATCCTCAGTCATCCCCAACGTGGAACCGCCCCTGATTAGATGCACCCAAGCAACATTCGCCCTGTTCTGCTCAGTGAAGTGTTTACCAGGCTGTAAAACCGAGAAGTCGTAAAGCATCTCAAAGCAGAGGCAGCAGCAGCAGCAGCACTGACCAGTGCTATCCTCCCGGGCTGCATGCGATTAACGCAGGCAATGCTCAGCGATTGATGTTCACGTCAAACGACGTAAGGGATTGATTGGCAAATTTCATGCACTTTATCTCACTGATTACATCCTTCTGTGAAATCTAGAATCATCCGAGTTCTGAAATCTTGGGGACACCACAGTGCTTTGTTATTTTTATCAGTAGTGGATTTATGCCACAGCAAGACTTCGTTATAACGGACTCGGTTATAGCGTATAGTCGGCTATATAACATATCGCAATGTACGGTCCTGTGTGATGCGCTACCGTATTGTATTGGACAGCGAGGTTGCAGTAACAACTGCAACATTCGTCGTCGGTGTAGCAACTGCCGTCGTTGCTATTGCGGGGTAGTGATAGGGAGGGTGTCTCAAAGATGAATTCAGGAAATAAAGTTATTCTGTAGCATCCCCCAGATTCCAGAACTCGAATGATACGAGATTTCACGGAAGGATCAGGGGCGTAGCGACGGAGCGACTGTATATCGGTATATACACCCCCAAAATCAGACTATCTTAAAATTTTCAATGTGTTTTTTAAAGATTTTCAAAGATTTTAAAGATTTGCACCCTCCCAAATCACATTATACCACCGCAAATCAAATTCCTGGCTACGCCACCGGGAAGGATGTAACCAGTGAGATAATGTGCATGAAATTTGCCGATGAAATTTGCCTCTATGTCGATTGACAGCCAGCAGACGGATGCAATCTTGTCGGTGGCTTGGATCGAGGACCACGATTTAGCAAATAAATGACGGGCTGCTTTGGCGCATTGATAAGGAACAAGGGCTTATATAGGATAAGGATATATAATTATTGAATGACAGAAAGTATGTGTCAGCCTCAACTTCAATATTTGACATAATGTTGAATGCCTCAGTACTATTTGCAGCCATATAGAGTGCATATATACATACACTGTATATACACACACACAGGTCAGCTTAACCCGCAAAACACTCGGAGGCGTACCTAGAATATTTGGCTCCCGTGGGCAATGGGGTCAGAAAATTTAATTTTCAGGGCAGCAAATCTTTAATTAAATCGTTGTAGAAATGTCAATATATTGTGTTTCAATTATATTCTAGAGCGTTCGATATGCCACAAAATGGCGAGCCATATGAAACTATGATATAGGCAGTCTTTCAAAAATCAATTCTCTGTCAAATGGCTATAAAGTCGATCGAAACCATATTTTCTTGAGCTTCCATCTTCATTGAGTTAACAAATCATATCATTTTATTAACACAAGACTTTTACTGATGCGAACTGGTCAATGATGTGTTCAAAGTCAGTTTTCTTATTTTCTTCTCGTTCTACGCTGAGCAGAGCAAGATCACTGAGTTCGTTTGGCGCCCCTTCAAGTAGCGCCCAGGGGCATCTGTCCTACCTGCCATGTCCTAGATTATAGATAGGCCACTGAATACCTTGAAAAAGATTACAGTATATGTTTGGACCACCTAAGAACATGATAAACTCAACAGGCATTATATTTACACACGAAGCACTCCGAAATGTAGAATACAGTGCGGATTTTGGCGATAACTTGTCGACTGAAGTTGAATTTTCATTCTTCTTCGCTTGGTTCGCCAGTGATGCAGCTGCAGCCAATGTTAGCGGTAGCGGGAGACTGAGGCTGTGTACGGTGCATTTTTATTGCTAGGTCGATAACTAAAAGCCTTAATTAACTCCGGGGCTAGGGTAAGGCAATTAGACCAGGGGGCTCCAACTCAAATCAGATGGCGGGCCGCATTGGACCACAAACCCAACGTCGCGGGCCGGACATGATTACAAGTACCGGTAATACCTTGGTCTAAGACGAAGTCTATAAGTCTATAAGGCTCTAAGTAATTAACAGTGTAAATTGTAAATGTAGATAAAAGGCACAATGAAACATAGCATTACACATTGTTATTTAGTCTTGTTCTATGTCCTTGTGGAAGTTGTGGATAAGTAAGCAATTTGGTTTCTCCTAGTCTTAAAAATAACGGTAATAACCGGTTCTATAGATAAAATTGTTATTTTCCCAAACTCTGTGGCGGGCCGGATGAAACTGTCCCGCGGGCCGGATCCGGCCCGCGGGCCACCAGTTGGAAAACCCTGAATTAGACCAACAGGCGTAAGGCCTATGCTAGTGGAGGTATAATTACACCCAATCAGGAAGTGTGCATTACACAGGAGTTTCACTGTTACAGGACTATAGAACAATTCGTTTGTAGAAAATGAACCTGCAATTTTTATTTATTCTTTGTTTCTGCCTCTTTATTAGACTTTATTCTACGGCAGGTAAGTTTATGACATCTATCTATCATCATCGTCGTCATCGTCGTCATCGTCGTCATCGTCGTCATCGTCGTCATCCTCCAGGATTCCTCCTTCTCATCACAGAGATGGACATGGATTGGGTTAACCCATGGGTTGGGTTGGATTGGGTTGGATCATAAATTTAGGCAGTTGTGCTCAGAGGCGTAGTGAAGGGGAGCAGATTGGGGCATATGCCCCCGGGCGCCGAGGCGAGGGGGCGCCAAACTCGGGTTTTTGTGGGTAAGTTAAACAGTCAAATACATAATAAATAAGAAGGAAGAAGTGCGGCGACCTTTGTTTTTTGCTCGTCAGGAGTATAAGGAGAGGGGCGCCGTAGAGAGTTGAGGGGAGGGGCGCCGAGAGAACGATGTGATGACCTTTTTATGCTCGTCAGCAAAGTAAAGTAAAGTAAAATCTCGTGGATTTCTATAGCGCCTTGGAAAGCAGCACAACAGTAGCTGCTTATTCTTATTCAGCAGTGTTGGGGGCGCCGACGGTACACTTTGCCCCCGGGCGCCGGATACCCTCGCTACGCCTCTGGTCGTGGTGGGTTGGGTTTGGTTGCAAAACGCTGATTTGCACGTGGTACAGTGCACACACCATACATTGGTTATAAAAATGGTTATCGTTTTCCGCATTTTCACCTGACAACTTGCCGCCGAACTGTCGCTGGCAACACTGGCTTATGATGGCTATTAGTTAAGCGATTGGGGGGGGGGTATATTCAGGACTATCTTGAACCCCTGATTCTATTGATCCAAACACAGTTGTTCCTATATAATAAAGCATTAAAGTCATACATTCTTTGATACTACTGTAAAACCCTCCTCGCCGGTTTACGGACAAATCGTGATGTACCTAAATTTGAATTTGTCAGTGGCTTTTGGATCTAATTTCGTGCTACCACGCGACCCATTAGACTGAACCCTGCGACCCGCTTTTGGGTCGCGACACACAGTTTGGGAAACACTGTTAGGCTACATGATAGTGGCTGTTGTTTGCTATCGAATTGCTGCATCTTAATTGGTTAGAATCAATTTTCAATTTCAGATTTGAGCGATCAGTACATCGGATGCTATAAAGACAACGAAACAAGTAATGACCTTGGCGATGACACTAGCAATACATCTATGACAATCTCCATCTGTATAGAATATTGTAGAGGAAAGAAGAAGACCTATGCAGGAACGCAGGTTATTTGACACAAATATTTAGAAAAATCTGTTCTTTCATTTGCTTCTAAATTCTACTTAAATAACTAGGCCCATACGTTGCATATGCAGAGATGCACTGAATGCTATCATATTAAAAGCATCGAAATTTGCGAATTTAAATACTTGGAATAAATGCTAGGAAACAAATTTCAGAAGCTAATACCCCAACGAATGTGAATGATCACATACTGAATATCATAATTTATCTGCGTTTCGTTTATTTAGAACGGTAACAGGTGCTACTGTGGAGACACTTATGGCAAATACGGTTTCAGTTCAGAATGTAACGTCATCTGCAACGGAGACTCCAGTTACTTTTGCGGCGGAGTTTTGCATAATTCCATCTATGCAGGTGAAGAAATAATTTCTCCGGAAACCCTTAATTTCTATCGTATAACCAGTATTTTATCCAGGCCTGTTATGGGAAATATTCCTCCACCCCAACCTCAAAATTCCCCCTCAAAATTTCAGCAGTGACACATTTTTGCATTGAACTGTGTCTCTTCCCCTACAGCCACGTCAATTTTTTCCTCCCCCAATGCCTGGATAAAACCCTGATACAACCTCATGCATATATTTAAACATGCAATATATTTAAACATACATTGTAAGGTATGATCATCCTTCACACAGTTAACCTCGTGTAGACTTTCAACCGATGCTTCGACAATGAAACCAAATGAACAATTGGAAGTATGAGTTTACTCATTAGGCCCAAGTATTACAGTGCAACTGCTTTATGCGTAACACCATTCCTAGTTAGAGGGAACTGTGAGCCTATACATATAATTGCGCGCTCATATTAAATGACATAGTGATAAATCAGTTAAAAAGCAACGTTTACTGATATTGTCCAGAGCAGAATATGCACAAATCTAACATTTGCAAGTCGATTTCAGTTCACCGTATATATATAGTTCACCGTATATATATGTGTGTATATATAGTTAACTATGCAACACAATACAGTAGTTTGCTATTGTTTTGTTGATATAGCCTATATATACATGTGTGAATATATATATCTATCGTCTATCTGCCATGCAGAGTGTGTCAAGTTACTGTGGGTTGCATGTATACAGGAATAGGATACTACGAACTAGTCAAGCAAGCAAAACACATGCTAAAAGCAATATCTGTTGTTTCACACGCATTTATGCAAGTAACTTAAAATCTAGACGTGCTATGATAATTTCGACTTCTGATTTGAATTCAGCGCACTCAGTTTACTCTAGAGCACATTGCTTTATACCTCCAGTAGCAAATTCATTGTTATTCAGTGTAATTTGCTTCCTGATTATTTACTTCAGTCCTATGCGTTCTATTTTCTATGCTTAATTGATCAGATTTTCACAAATTTGCATGTACAGAACAAAGACTTAATTAGAGTAAAACTCCCATTAGGCCTATAAGGCCTATAGGTATATTGTGAAAAGCGTCATTGGTTCATTGTTCCTGATGAACACTGTAATAACTATTTCAGCAGTTCCCACTTCCTCGTTCATTGGCCGTCCGTTGCCTATAAACACCCAACGATATTTAAATCATCAGCAACTGTTCACGTTGTTAATTAAATTAAAAGAGGACGTAAAGACGAGAAGAAGGATCCATACGAGACACTTCTGACGCCTATAGGCCTGTTGATGTAGAGGCCAGTAATCACGTGACCAGATTTGTAGTTAATTAAGGCCTACAGTTGAAGATAACTGTAGAGCTCATCCATCTGATGATGGCTTTGTATTTAACTAGTCCTCAATTAGGAGTCTACAGTAATAGCGCTGCTGTGTTTGTTGTAGTCTGTCCAATTAGTTTGTACGGGCCATCAGTGTGGTAAGGAATGCCACTGTAAGAACAGAATGCCCTGTAATATAAAGAATGGTTCCTGTCCCAATGGATGTGCAGATGGATGGACTGGAAAAGACTGCAATACAACAACAGGTTCTTGTTAATTGAATTTTAGATGGTATAGCTCAAAAATTGTGTAACTATTGATTTTATATTCAATCACTGAAAGTAAGGTTACATCCAAGCAGTTTTGAATTTTCTAAAAAAGTATAGGTCCGTAAATGTCAAAACCGTCTCCATAATCAAATAAGTATGACCACAATAATTATGCTATTATAGCATAATCACAGAGTCAAATACAACTCAAAAATTGTGATCAGATTTAGAGTCTTTGATGTCATAGTCGCCAAAAGAAGAAAACGATAGATTTTCAATTTCCTCAGATGCCACGACGTTCCAACAGACGAAATTGAGTTTTAGCTGGACTTTAACGCACTCAGATCACTCTTAATTAAAAACAGTGCAAGCTAAAGATATTGTCTCATATATAATATAAATTATATATATAACGTAATTTGTCTACTATTCTTTCACTAATGAGATGAATATTAGTTGTACATCTCAACTCGCTTCTTAGACAACATTTTATCATGTCCTCGAGTACCAGTATACTGTACTAGTGAAAAATGTACCATATCGCAATTCCACTTTGTTAGTCAGTATCTTGTATGTCTCTATTAGATCTCATCTCACTCTCATTTACTTTAGAGTAATCAATCAACAATGCTTTTGCATTTGTTCATTTCTTAATCTTTGACGTCTCCTGAGTCTCTTGGTTGCTCTGCGTTGAACTCTCCCAAATCTCTGTCTTCATTCTTCAAAAATGGAATCTATGTCTGAACGCAAAATTTCAACTGTCAATGTAAAGCGTACCAATGTACTGCATAGGATCGTGAAAAAGTGACGATAAAAATCTGAAATTGTTCACTTTTTGCGATTGAGCCAATTAGCACATCGTCTTAAATCATTCAAATAATCTGCTTGTTATTGAAGCTTCGGATCGACTGTCATACCAAGGATGCTACGTGAATGACATATCTTATTTGCCTTTTACTGTGCATTCTGATACGGCAAATAATTTTATGACAATTCAGAGGTGTATGGATGAGTGCAGAGCCAAGTATCCAAAGACATCATACTTATTTGCCGGTTTACAGGTAAATCTTTTGCACTGCAAGTATCAGTGCATCACTGTTTGTCTTCTATTCAAATTTAGTGATAATACTCGGACTCTGGACATTGCTGTATTCGATCAATTGGACCAATGGTGATTCATAAAAATACCGTTCCACTCTAATGCTATTAGGTAAATTGAATGCTGAAAGGACATATCAATGTATATCAAGAAAATAAAAACGCATTAAATTTGACATAAGTGATTAGTCAGTCAGTTATAATTTCCACTGTCTTGATTTGCATAGCAACACCTAGAAGACTGATTGAGAAAAGTATTGGAAGTAATTTACATTTTTAAAATTTAATTTTAATTAATCCGTTTATAATATAAGGCCTAGTCAAAAATCTATTGGAAGTAATTTACAGTGTAAAATAATCCGTTTATAATATAAGGCCTAGTCAAAAATCTATTATCTTTACAGTTTTGTTGAGGCTTCAGTTGATATCATCTCATGAATCGTATATTTCAGTATGCCTATCAATGCACATGTGGATATAGTAACTACACCGGTGCAAATACATCTAACAAATGTGGAACTGATTGCGCACCGAGGAAATCTTGCACTTGTAGTGGAAATTCAAGTCAAAGATGCGGAGGTGGAGGTGCTAACGATGTCTATTCAGGTAATAGAAACTGATCAGGGTTTATTAATTGAAATACAAAATCTATCTTATTTATAACATTCTTCTCTTCTCCGTGTTATTCTTGTTCTTGCTAGAGTTTCTTTTGCAACGAAATACGATGTATTGTTTCTGTACCTGCATCTCTGCTTTTAATTGTTGTTCTAAGTAAAGCCATGACAACTCTACTGACATTTTGTTCTAATTTGTTTATCCAACTCTTAATTATTCTTACATTGTTTTCTCAAAGAACGCTAATCCTATTCTTATTATTGTTGCCACTTGAGTTGAATAATCTTTTCAACAAAGTTGAAACTTGGCCAGTTCTCTCTGTTTTATAATTTTTTCTTGTACCCGGCTGCTTTTGGGTATGATTTAATTGCAAAATAGAAAGTTTTTAGCTCTCCTGACACCGATCAATTAAAAATTAACAAATTTGAAAATGATTAGCCTCCACCTCAATGGCACTCATCTTTGCAATATAAGATCAATTTGTTTTTGTCGATTTTGTGGATCGATATAATTAGCGCTTTTCCTCACGCTAAACAAATTGCTTAGGGGCTGTTCATTAATTATGTCAACAATTTTTTGGGCAATGTTGACCCCCTCCCCCCTTGTCAACAACTGTCAACTTTCACTTAACCCCCATAATTACGTCAACAACTATTGACCCCCTCCCAAGATCAATGACAGGTCCCAATAACAAGGTTATTATTTTTGTGGTAATGACCATTTTCCCCCTTTTTTACTCATCGAGTGTCCAAATGTGGTAGTGATGACCTTTTTCTAATGCTTTTTTCCATTGTAATAAGTAGTATTCTATGAAATTTCCTGTTTTTTGATTATTTGAAAAAAGTGAAATTGTTGACGTCAACTTCTCTTGTCCCCCTCCCCTGTCAACAACTGTCAAACTTTTCCAAACCCCCTCCCCCTAAATTGTTGACGTAATTAATGGACAGCCCCCAATAGTTCATCTCTGAAACTGCTTGTGAGGCAACCTAGTTTTCTTTTACACTTCAAGGCCTATTCGCCATCTAAAGATATCTAGTATTTTCTCTTCGCAGCTTGTCAGTTTGGCTATTTTGGCCCCGCTTGTTCTCAGCAATGTCACTGTGCGAATGGTGGTAATTGTTCAATGGAAACAGGAGATTGCGGTTCCCCTGGTTGTGCTAAGGGATGGAAAGGAACTGCCTGCAACATCAGAGGTCAGTTCTTAGCCACTAGTCAACAATCTTATATGGTCATTTTTATGCCATGAGCTTTCATTTATGTCTCCATCTGATAGTAATACCAGTTAAGTGTGATAAACCTGGATGCCTACACATGTTTATCATAGAAATTCATAACATGCTAACAAGCTTTCAGAGATGAGAAAATGTCTTCAGCCCTTACATTATGCATTGCATTGTTGATGTTAGAGTGCAACAATAATAGCGGCGACTGTCAAGGAGTCAATGAAGTCTGCGCAACGGAAAATCTCGGACCAGGAACGCAACTGGTGGATGTTACACGATGCAGATGCAAAAATGGATACACTCGCACAATGGAACACGAAGCATGCACAGGTAACTACAACTAACAACAGAGGAAAATGTATGATAGCTGACTGTGTGATTTAGCTGAATGTCGGAATGCATCAGATACAGGCAATTTTAAATAAAGATAATGGTAATAAAATGTCAGCTATTTCTTGAATAACGCATTCGACAATTTGTCATTTGCTAAAATTCTTATTGATTCGTTATAGATATCAATGAATGTACTCTCGGTTACCCAGACAACAAATGCAATCCAAAATATGGAAATTGTTCCAATCAAGAAGGAAGCTACACATGCAACTGCTATCCGGGTTTCATCAGCAAAAGTGCTAAACTGTGTGAAGGTCTAATTAAGACATAAGTGCTTTCACTTTGGTAGCTTTAATTCTAATATCGAAACAGAAATGCATTCGATCAAATTGTTCGTCAAATTATAATAGAATTCAATCAGGAATTTCAAGATAAGAGAACCTATTGCTACGTGAGCTTATCATAGCTATCGGTGAAATCGGAAATATCATTTAGGGGCAGTCAGATTATGAAATTTTGTCCTCGTAATGAGATTTTCTCATGAGATACTAAATACCATGTTTCAAAGATCAGTTCGTTAGGATCCAGGAAATTGAAACAATCCGACTTGTTTGTTACTAGAGTTATACTTAAAATGATCCTGTAATAGCTGTTGCAGGAGGCGATTCCACACCACAGGCTGGAAACACCACTGGTGCGGTGATTGGTACTCTATTCGCCATACTTTTGATACTACTAGTTCTTGTAGGCGTTCTCTACTGGCGCAGGTACTAGTTTAAAAGCTATCTTTAGTCATCAGTTTATTTGCTGTTAACATATCGTTTGTTCTCTTTGCTATTCGTATGGTGTACAATACGTGAAAAGAAGAAACTTGAGTAAGATATCTTACTTCAAGTGTCAGGCTTTGTAGAATTCAGGAAAAATTTGCATGATAAATACGTGAAACTCCTTTTCTAGAAGATTTAGTAAAAATTTGTTATCAAAGCAAATTTGGCGTAGATTTTTATATGCATTCAACAATTGTCTAGCTCCGTTGTGTGAATGTTTACCTCCGAATCTCGAATCTGACCAGTCATTGTCCTGCGAGCACCTGTATATATTCGCAGATACCTGTCTTAGACTTATAGAAATAATCGGACACTGAAATTCCCTTAAATACACTATTTCTTGGATATTTTCGGTCCAAATCTTCTGTCGGGTTTCCGAAAAAGTTATGCATTGTCATTTTAGAAGAAGACCAGATGACCAAGCGAAGATACTCAAGGCCGAAGAATCAGCTCAGGAATCACCGCAAGGTAACAACATTTTCGGGTTATGTATAACATAGATGTATACAATTGGAATGCCGTGCTATGCGTTCAACTTGTTGTGTCACTGAAATAGTAAGGCCATAAATAACTTAGATGTCCTTTGATGTTTGGTAATTGTTTTTGATGTTCCAGACAAAGTTCAACATTCTGTTGAAATTCAGAATCTCTACAAAGTGCCTGAGATTCGGAAGCAAGAAGAATTCAAAGTTGGTAAAATCCAGAAGCATTCTAAGGTTGATAGTTTTGTAAATAGTCACACCTCCGTTGTCCACTGGGCTTCTTAAAGCAGAATTCTATGAGAATCAGATGTTATCTTTATTTTCTTAATTTGAAAATAATTAAGAAAATAATCGCAAAATTTTATTTAAAAACACGTAGAAAGTTACAGTCATATAGGCCTAAATGTTTATTATAGATGAAATGTTTGCAAAATTGCCTTAAGCGTAGAATATAGTAACTAATTAACTCAATTAACTTAAACATTCAACTTTTCCCAAATCATTAAACACTCAACTGCAAAACGAATTATGTCTTTAATATAGAATCTTTGTTTCGTTTAGGACGTTCCATTGGTGGCATCTTTTGCATACGATTATGCTGCTTCTCCTCGATTGAAAGAGAAAAACAAATACAAAAACATTCTGCCGTGTAAGACAAACAGACGGAAAGAACGTAGTTCTACATTTCACATTTATTCGTTCGCTTCAATTGTCGATAGATACGTTTGAATCCTTAAGCCAGTGGCGTAGCCAGGGCTCTAAAATAGGAGGGTACATCGACATCTTCGGTTAAAAAGTTTCAGACGAGAAAAAGATCATCAAGGAGAGTTCTCCACACATCCGCGTATTCTCATCGATCGCGCTACCTAAAGGGTGGCGCAAAAAACCGGAAAATATTAAATGCAAACCTAAATGTGACTAGTTCGGTTTTTTGCGCCACCCTGTATATCTGCTCCTACCCCCCACAAAAATTTCCGACGGTTTTGCGCAAATTCCTCGATCGGTCCCACGCAGAACAGGGGAGGCCCGGGCCCCCTGTCGCCTCCCGTGGCTGCGCCAATGTTATAAGCGGAGCTTAGTTAAATATTGTTAGTTCTGGTTTGAAATTCAGACACTTACTACTACTGCATAGTAATTTTGTGAAGACAGTTAATTTGTTCTTTAGATAATAAAAACAGAGTGAAGTTGGAGATAATCGATGACAATCCGTTGACTGATTACATCAACGCCAGTTACATTTCCGTAAGCAAAGTTTACGCTTTACGAAAATAAAACGAAGAACAATTGAAACGATTACATTTGTATAAAAGATAATTATCACCCATATTCCACTTTGTCCTGTATAGCTTGGAATGTTGCTAACTGGAAATTGTGGTTACTAATTTCAGACTCATCGGACGATGAAAATGATTGCATCTCACGGTTAGAATTAAATTTATCTCATTGAACCTAAATAAGCAAGCAAAATGGAAAATGAAAGCGTGCTTTTATACGAATGTTGAAGCCAGAGAGTATAAAATACTTTTAAAATAGACAGACTGTTTCTCATTGGCGCTCTTGGCGGTTTTACGCCCGGAGAGTTGTTATTGCTACTAATCCAATCCTAGCTCTTCGTTGTTCTGAGTTGTTCATCGGTAATCGTTATCAAAATTCTGAAATAATACGACTTATTAATAAAGCGAAGGCAACAATTGTTAGCTTTGATAGGTGTTTATTTGCTACAAGTAGTGTCAATTCATTGGCAAAAAGTATACACAGGTCTAGTTAAACAGAGCAGATAAGAAGATTATAAATACAAGACCACCTACTGTGACTCCCTTATTTGCGCAGTCGCCGCCCGTGGATTACAGGCCGAAAAATAATTGCCACCCGCTCCTGTACCGCCCGGGGAGGACCGCCCTTCGGCTCCCCTTAGGTACACCACTGTTGCTTCTATTTATTTTGCTCTATTATTTATCTGTCTAATTTGTAAAGCTTAGCTTAGCTGAGTAAACGCCCAGGAAGTAAATGAAATTAACTGGAGGGCGATTGAATAATGACTCCTGTTGTGCAGGATGTCAATGGCAAGATAACATTTTTACAGAGGCGGACAGAGGGGGCAGGGGGGACATATGTCGCCGGGCACCGAGGTGAGGGGGCGCCAAAATCGGGTATTTTGGTAAGTGAAATGCACACTAAAGAAGAAGAAACACGTGTGACGACCTTTTTTGCTCGTCAGCAATGTTAGGGGCGCCAAAAGTACACTTTGCCGCCGGGCGCCAAACACCCTAGATCAGCCTCTGCATTTTTACCAGTCTATTTAGTAGAAGCTGCAGTTCAAGATCTTTTCAGTAGCTCTTCATTTTCCAGATTGATGTATAAGATGACCGCTTTGATAACATTATAATCACGAAAGTTTTTCACAAAACCAAGACCAGTTTCATTTAATTGTCTTCACGATTCATCTTTAGAGTTATTTCAATTGTTTGGAACCATTTCAACGCAGAAGTCAATCTTTTGCTCACTTTAGGTCCCCAAAAGGCAACGATCGACGATTTCTGGAGAATGATTTGGGAGCAGGATATAGGAGTGATCGTCATGATAACAAAATGCTGTGAAAACGGAAAGGTGAGGAATTCATTTTAGATTTTTAAAACAAAGAATAATGTCACTTGGAAGCTTCTTCTTTCTTACATTGGTCTACTTATTACAATCTGGCCATAGTCTAGTCGATTTACAGTATATCTAATGATAATCCAATCATGGATTTATGAAAATTTGCTTTTTATTTCAGCAAAAATGCGAACAGTACTGGCCGGAAGTAAAAAGCGTGACGTCTTTTGGTTCTATAGTGGTTACGAATGTCCAAGAGGAATATTTTGCCGACTTCATCGTTCGACAATTATCAGTCACAGAGGTTACTTCACGTATATACAATTTCCATTCCCTCAATTGGCTTCACATAGACATATTATTATTATTATTATTATTATTATTATTATTATTATTATTATTATTATTATTATTATTATTATTATTATTATTATTATTATTATTATTATTATTATTATTATTATTATTATTATTATGGACATAACTATTTACTTATCTAGAGGCATCACTAAAGTTGGCGTCACCCGGGGAGGGGTGGGTAAGCCATGGTGTCAACCCCCCACACTTACAAAATTTACACCATGTGTCTCCTCGAGTCCTCCGGTATCAGCTCCTCATACGTACAAATAGAATTGCATAGCCTATTTAATTTACAAACACCAAACGTTTTGGTGTCACCCCCTTGTGATGTTGTGATTGCTGTCATCCGGTGCGGCCCGCACCCCCTAGCGACGCTACTGTACCTGTCACTCCAATTGCCAAGATAATAGCTGTCATCGCCAAGGTCATCGTAGTATGCGCCATCATCATTATCATAACATTTTAAAGGTGAATAAAAGATTATTGTTCTATTCTACCTAATATTAAGTATCATTGGCGGCTCCACATGGGGTCCGGAGGGTCCGTGCTCCCCCTATTGGATGCCTTCCCCCAATGGCCCTCTCTTGAGACCCTACACTTACCGGTACTACTACATACCTATCAACAAATGGTTGGCCCACATGCTTAGAAATTGCTACCCCAGCGGTCCCCACTGGCCAAATCTGGAAGCCGCCACTGGTAAGTATTATGAGAGCGCTGAAAATGCAGGACTGGAAAATGACGGACTAAATCGCAGGGGGTGAAAATGCAGGACTGGAAAATGACGGACTAAATCGCAGGGGGTGAAAATGCAGGACTGGAAAATGAAGGACTGGAAATTGTAGGATTAGAAAATTTCTTTATAAATGATCTATAAAAAGGAAATTGTTGACGTCTTCTTATCTTGACCCTCCGCCCCTGTTATCAACTGTACTATCATTATCAATGTAAATATAAATAAGACATAAGCTGTTTATTTGTTGTCATTATTGAACTCCGTAAAAACTTTATAACAGACAAAGGAAGGTCAATGTAACTAACGACTGCCTCAAGTTAGCAAAAAAAGCATTCGTTAATCAAGCATTGACACAAAGTGGTTTTACATCTGAAGTTAGCAACGAAAAAGGCAAAACAACAAGTAAAGCTAATAACAGTACAAGTCCTGAAAAAATGTAAAACATCGATATACAGTGTTTGTCAATGTGAAGTTGACAATGAACAAGGCAAACACAATAAATGTTGAGCAAATTGAACTACAAGGCTGAAAAGGACCTAGGCCTACTAATTATATTGACGCATAACCATTGTAATTGGGGTCCGATAAATCATTTGATTTTTTTGTTTGCTGTCGATCATTTGATACTGTAATTAATCTGGTCCGTCATTTTCAAGTCCTGCATTTTCACCCCTGTCATTTGGTCCGTCATTTTTCAGTCCTGCATTTTCACCCCATGCGATTTGGTCCGTCATTTTCCAGTCCTGCATTTTCCAGTCCTGCATTTTCAGGCGACCCAGTATTATGTAGAATTAAGGATTCGCGGTTGTAGGGTACAAAGACTAAAGCAGTTCATCAGTGCCATTTTCTTGGCTGGCCAGACCACGATGTTCCTTCGCATGCATTTGTCGTTCTCAAACTCCGACGCACAGTTCTAAAATACATTCACCAGGACAAAGGCATCGTAATACACTGCAGGTAAAATATCATGTCATCCTAAACTTCTATAGCGCCACTTCATAACGCATATGAGCTTAACCCGATGGCAAACCAATTCTAAATCATTCAAGATACACCGTACTATACTCGTTGCTTCAGTAACTACCATCATTAACAATTAACTTGCAAGATGATGGCTTATTAAGCCATGACCAGGAGAGTAAATGGAGATATTAATAGCAATGCACTTTCATAGCACCATTTAAAATATTCAAGGGTATCAGTTGATGGTACTCTAAATCAGGTCACTCCAGAGATCAGACAGTGGAAAACTTTGAGACTTAGCTGTGGAAGAATTGCCATTTGGAAGAGATATTTTTAAAATGATTTTCACGCAGACTTACTTGGCCTTCTAAACCACTTTCTTAAATTAAATCGTTATTATTATTATTATTATTATTATTATTATTATTATTATTATTATTATTATTATTATTATTATTATAATAATTATTATTATCTGAAAATACCCAATTTATTATTATGATCTTATTAAAATTATTATTAGGGTCAGGGGTGAGAGCTCCAGGTTTTGGGACAGAAATAGAAAAAGCTCTCCTGCCAATTCCAGTGCTGGTTTATCCATGATGACTTATATAATAATTATCATAAAGAATTCCAAGTGGCGTGCGTTTGTTTTGAACAGTGCCGGTGTAGGTAGAACCGGAACATTCATCGCCATCGATCAGTTACTCAACGAAGCTGAGAAAACATCACGTGTCAACGTCCTAAGATGTCTTCAGAACCTAAGAGAACAGAGGATGAACATGATTCAAACGGAGGCAAGCACTGCCAAACAATACCTTAATGTTTCTAAAGTTGCTTAAATCATAGATTTCTAGAAATATGTGCTTTTAACCGCATTGTTGCTTGCATTTAACTGTGGTTTGAACCGCCTATTGCATCGTAAAGCTGTATTTCTTCAGCCCCTGAAGTAAGGTATCTTAGACAGTTAGCTGTCAACTTCATTCAGTAGTCCATGGGTAAAGGTAAAGGTAGTCTCGTACTCGAACGAGCGTAGGGTCCGGCGCTGATCTCCGTGTACTAGGCAAACGCGAGGCAGGTAGCTTACGTCATAAATCTAGAGTAGTTTATCATTGCTTTCTCTAGACCCGCGTTTTACCTTCGCAGCTTAACGCTGCTACCAATTTATCGACGGCTAAGCGATAAATGGTTTGGTTGGTCACCGGCACCACGACTCGATCCAGAGATGGTCACCCATCCAAGTACGAACCGCGCTCAACGTTGCTTAGACACTGTATACATGCACAATTGCACATACTGTCTTCAAATAAAAATAATAATGCAGCCTGTTATTGTTCTGGCTATTGTTTTAAAATTCAGGTCCAATACATGTTTGTGTATCTGGCGCTGGTGGAGGCTCAAGCTATGGGCAAGGCTCACTGGGCCTACGATGACTTCCAGAAAGTCTTCTCGTCCGTACAGAAACAGAAGAAGACCCTAGAGGCCGAATATCAGGCATTAGATCGTCCTATTAGTATTGTTCACTCATATACTCGTGATATTTATGCTGGCCTATTGATGAATTATTGAGTAGTCATGCCTAGTCATTTCCAGTGACAGCTTAATTAATTGATGTACTCATAATGCGTGCTCTGTTTTATGACTATTAATGAATCACTGTCACTTCCTCATCATCTTACTTATCGGAAGCTCTCTCAAATTTGGCAATTGCTGCAAAAATAGTTTTGCAATAGCAAGTCTTGACTTTGACAAAGGCCAGGGGCGTAGCGACGGGGGTATATCGGTATATATACCCCCAAAATCAGTGTACCTTAAAGTTTTTTGTGATTTACATGTGGTTATATGTGGTTTATATGGTTTATGTGGTTTATAGTTAAGATTTATACCCACCCAAAATATTTATACCCTCCCAAATCAAATTCCTGGCTACGCTCCTGGCAAAGGCGAATCCTCTCGCAAATACAAGGTCAAACCTTGCATCATTGCAAAGTCATCTTGCCAACGAGAATCTATCGCGGCTGAATGGCTTAATAATTGCTGTGTCTCGATAGTTTTCTAAGCGTTCGTGTTCTAATCCTTTTGCTGAATTGAATGTCATAGACTTTGGAAATGATGAAATCAAATTCAAGCGACGAAGATGGCAGAGACGACGCGTTGCTACCAGAAAATCTGGATAAAAACAGAGACATGTCCATAATTCCAGGTAGTAATTCGTAAATTTAAGTAGGCTTCAATTATCATTACAGTGCTCAAATTTTTGAGAATACCGTGATGGACTACAGTGGCGTAGCCAGGGTTTCAGAATAGGGGCACGTCGACATTTTCTTGCGAAAAGTCTCAGACGAGCAAAAATGTCGATAAATAGACCTTTGCACGTTTAAGTATTTTCTTTCACCATGCTACCTACTCCCCCCAAATTTCTCAACAGTTCTGCGGTCCCGGTCAGAATAAGGGGGCCGACTCCATACCCTTCGTAGCTACGCCAATGATAAACTATATCTCTAACAATTAACATCGTTTGAATGCAGCTAAATATTTACTTTAACGATGCTTATATAGAGGTTTTTGTACATTTTTATTGGAATTCAATATAATATAACGACTCTCTATCGCTAATCAAAATATTTTACATCAATAGAAGGCGAAGCTTGAACTAATTTTGACCTCAACAAGTCACAACTGACCTAGGCACACGATTAAACCGAATTCATGTATACTATTTTAATGCGAAATGCATATTTGCATGGATCTTAAATATTCATTCCAATACCTAATTATATTGTAATTATTTTTTTATTAAATTATGTTTTTAAGACAATCGAAATCGGGTGTTTATTCTGACCAAAGAAACAGGAAGAAACGATTACATTAATGCCGTCTTCTGTCAGGTAACTGTTTACCTGTTGTAAATTTCCATTCACCTTGTCGAAGATTTCGTGTGATATTAAATGGTTACACTAGGTTTAAAAATTTTTGCTGTAAATACCTGCTAATTTGAAAATTTTTATGTTTTTAAGAGAAACCACAATACAGTGCGATACAAAAATTTGTGGCTAATATTGTGTTACAGTTTTAATGGTGTGTGTATATATATATATTGCAGGGCTTTCACGTTAAGCAGGCCTTTATACAGACACAATTACCGTTGTCTGAGACAGTTGTCGATTTCTGGAACATGTGTGTCGATTACAACTGCCAATTAATTATCGTTTTTGATGAAAATCTCGTGAGAATCATTTGACTTTTGTTATTATCGTTGTCTGTATTGCAATAATAATTAATTAGGTTTAGTTCTTCAGGATGTATGTTTAAAGACCTGATTGGTTTTAGTTTCTGTTACATCTTCACATTAGCATGGTATGCGTACGTGCATTCGCCATTTCATAAAGCACTTAATAATAATAATAATAATAATAATAATAATAATAATAATAATAATAATAATAATAATAATAATAATAATAATGCACTTGTATAGCACAATTGAAGTAATACTCAAGAATATCAATGGATGGTTCTCCAAATCCATCTGGGAATCACCTGGCCATTCCAGATAGTTACATTTAAGATACTGTTAACTTCTAGTTTTGATTTGTAGTTGAAATAATTCGTCTACTTCTTTTTTAGAATCTCGATTTTGTTCCATCTTCCGGTCAGTCGCTTGCGTTCGAAAACGTCTCCGTCATCCACAAGTCTCGGCGGCAGACGACAGGAGGAGCGATGTACGACCTGAGTCTATTAACATCAAAGGGAACATCTTCGACGTCTTACTTGGATTCAAATGAAGGACTCTACATGAATACCGCATGCGCTGTAGACAGCGCACGGGTATGTGCATGATGTCAATGTTGCGTTGCACACACATTACAATTAGGAATTGAAATAATTTGCGAAACTTATTTCGTATCTGTGGTTAAAACTGTTTTCAGGAGCTCGGCAGTCCAGTAACCGTTGCAGTTATAAATCCGATGAGAAGCGGAAAGTTTGATCACGAGGCGATCTGGTCGTCTTACGACAAGATGCGTACGTTATGTCGACCACATCAACAGAACAAGAGTCCAGTTGTAGTCATGTGTCGGTGAGAGATACGTCAGACAACAACAACAACAACATCATCATCATCATCATCATCATCTTTGCTCTCTGTCAACTCTTTAGCGGCAGTAGCCAGACAAAATGTTTCCAAGAAGTTCTATTTTCTGTTAATCGTCTTCCTTCAACGATTGAAATTCCTTTCATGCTCATATCTTCTCTTATGATCCACTTTTTCTGGGTCTTCCTCTTCATTTAGACTACCATGATTATATGATACGGACAGTAGGTGGAGTATCCAGGGTTCCGGAATAAATAGGGGGTACTATCACTTAGGCAGGTCAACTTCGCCAGAATTGTGTGTGATATTATTTTAAAATCTTAAACTCTGGAGCAATATTGTAGACTGTATGATAGATTATAGGCAACTACCCCCCGTCCCATTCACCTAATCATTTTTGCACGAATCTCATGGACAGTAGAGGCAGGAATAAAGTGGCGGACAAAATGCTTCAAAAGGACAAATTTTTTCTGTAGAAAAATCATACACAATTCATCATTCGTTTTCAGAATGAGCGCTGTTTCGAATTTGTTAAAGGTACGTTTGATAGCGAATCTTATTTAGAGAAGTTATTGATTTTAAAAACTTCTTCTAATTAAACGTTCGCGAAATTGTTAAAATGCTTTAGAAACGGCTCTACGTACAGCAGTGTGTTCATCTGTCTATCCAATCTGGCGGACATGATTGAGAGTCAACAAGAAATTAACGTCCTAGAAACAGTGTATGAGATTCGCATCACGAGACCACAGGCCATTGATACAATGGTGAGTATACGTGTAGATAGGTCTACTAGTTGCCGCCAGAGAATGATGGTTGTCAATTCAACTGGGGAATGACCTGGTGTAGGTATTCAGACTCTGAAAGAATAATCCGGAAGCTTTGAGAGCAGTTGCAGTCTAATCCAGTTACACCAAATATAGTTTCTCAAGTGAATTTTTGCTAGAAAGAAAAACCCAATCTGGAATTCATTCTACTTGATCAAATGTCTACGAAGAAAGCCAGTGTTGTTACCAATCTGCTAACTTCCCGCCTCTATATAGGCCTAATCATAGTATAAATGATGTCAAATCAACCAAGGCGGGGGATTGTACCTATTATAATGTTTTGTTGTTTTAAAAAGATTCATGAGTCCTTGAAAGAAATCGTTAATACACACGATGCACGTGCAGAGTTTTATGGATATCTTTTGTGAATGTGTGTGGGTAATTCTTGTCTTCATTAAGGAGGTTGGATTGGTTCTAAAATGGAGAAATAATTTAAATAGTATTGTATGATTTGCTTAATTCTGAAATCAACGAAATAACTATGCAGTCAGTGTTTTTTCTCTTTCAGTTCCTCTACGAGCAATTGTACGCATTGCTTTTGAAACGTCCCCATCTCTCCGTCGTCGAAACGCATCGGAATATAAACGCCGTAGAAGAGACACTCTATGCAAATACTTGAACTGCATATCGTTACAAAAAGAGCTTTTTGTATTACTGTTTTATTCGTTGAACCATGCACAATGAGTAATGATGCGAACCTATTCAGGGAATTTTCGTGAAACTATGACAGGTTTGACTGTAGGTTGTTGTTTTAAAGTTGTCAAATCAACTATTTGATTAAATGCGTCGTTGCACGACAATTTTTTGACTGTGTTTTCGGATTCAGACTGTAATCAAGATATGAGTACCACTAAACTTCATGTAGGCCACTACATGTTCGTATTTAAAAGAGTTTTTTAGGATATGAATTAGTATGAAACTGCTGGCTGGCTCTATTTCTATCATATTTCATATCTAGGGTCTATGCACACACTTATTCAATCAGGCCTTTGTAAAATGAATCAGATATCTTAATACTCTTCCCTCGATCAAAGCCATTCCACAAGATATTAATTATAAAACTTGTGTTTGATATCTATAAAACCTTAGTTGCATAATGAATCAGATATCTTAATACGCCCTGTAGATCTCTTCCCGCGATCGCCCTGATTATTCTTGCAAGGTTAAAGCAATGGTCTTGGAACAAGAGGAAAATGTAGATTTTGTCGGAGGACTTTCAAATCAATTGGATTTTTGATTATCCCTATTCATCTATTCAACAGGGCTTCACACCACCAATGGCGATAAAACTTGTTTTTGATATCTATAAAATCTGAAATGTCTTAATACGGGAGATCGCTCTATTTCCAGATACCCTGTAGATCAAAATTGAGAATGATAGTGTAGGTTATTCTTGCAAATATTAAATCAATCAAGATGGAACAAGAAGAAAATGTGGATTTTGTCGGAGAATTTCATCAAATCGTTTCGATTTTTGCATATCTATGGCCTAATCATCCTCTATTCAACAGGCCTTCAATTGCCTTCTCTCACAGAGAGAATTATTTATAAAACTCGTTTTTCATATCTATAAAACCTGTTGTATAATGAACCAGATATCTTAATACGCGGCTCTTACCGCGATCGCCCTATTAGGCCTTCCTCAAGATAGGCCTATTCGCCAGGACTTTCATTTAGTTGATGTCCCTCGTTCTCGTACAGTCATTGGCGTTAGTGTCTAGTATAAGACTTGCTATGTTCGAAGTGAAAAATAGTCTGGGCGCCGAATATTTACACAGCATCAGTGTTATTGTTTAAGTAGTCTGATATACGAAAAAGATAACAAAATGTTGACTGGCCAATGAGTGGCTATTCAATTGAACGGCACAGGCATAATTAAAGGCTAAATCAATATTGATTCACGTCCTCATTGCTTGTATTTCGCTAGCAATGCTAATTGCTCACGCCACGTTGATATGAACCAAGCACGTAACACTCGTGATAAGCTGCGTTACCTGTTAACTGCCTTGATGTCTGCATAAAAGTAAGACAGTAAACTGCTTAAATTCTCCAGTGTTCATTTGTACGCGATAGAATTCTGTTTAAATATTTTGACATTGATACTAAAGATCCGGTGGTACCACGACTCAGCGGCGGCTCCAGGATTTGGCAAGTGAGGGGCCGTTGAGGTGGCAACTTCTAATCATGGGAGGGCCAACCATTTTTTGTTAGGTATGTAGTATTAAGTGCAGGGTCCCAACAGGGGCCACTGGGGCAGGCACTCAATAGGGGGTACGGGCCCCCCGGGCCCCCCTATGGACCCGCCACTGTCAGGACTCCAGGAGCGAGTATGCGTCTGTAGTTTCAGCTGGGGTTATGGGGAAGCGTATTCGACGCGAAATAACGAAACTAGGGCGAGAAGTTCGAGCGCCCCTTTTCCAATTGGTTTGCATATTTTGGATAGCCTAGTAAGTTATTATGCACAACGGAATCAACCGATGGTCTTCGAAAGACAATATCAAACGAGAAATACTAGTCAACATGAGAAAACAATGCTTGAAAACCAAGCAAGCAGAGCCAGGCGTTTGACATGATTTTTAGCAAACCGTCAAAACGCAGTAACTGGTAGGTATACAGTAGGCTATATAGATATTACACTGTACCGGTATGTTAAAGGCTGTTTCAACATTCTCTGAATCTTAAACATTAACGTGGCGACAAGTGTGAAGAGAACTTACATATTTGAACATATTTGAACAACTTAGACAGTAAACTGAGAACACGGGCTAAGCTCTTCAACTGCCATTTTACTTGTGGGAATACGTAAAAATAAAAAGAATACTTTCCCGACTACTCCATACTCATTGACTGGAGTTATTTCTTTTAAAAGTCTTGTCATAACAAAATACTCGCAAAATAGCACAAATTCGGCATTGTAACGTATACAATTAACGTATACAATTACCAGCAGGGAAAGTCTCGTAGATCCGATCTCAAATCACAATTGAATGTTCGAAAAGGCGCTGATCCCTACAAATGCGACGCTGGCAACTAAGGCGCTCATACCTCTGTAGCACAAGAGCCCAGCCGATAATCAGCAAGTCGTCAAGGTAGAAAATCTGGTTGCCTGATTCTCAATTATTCATGACATCGTCTATTGATGTAGTCAAGAAAGTCGAAGTCCTTCACGAGCCTCGCGGGCTCATAGGGCGGCGCTGATCTCCGTTGCTATAAACCTCTGCCAGGCGTGCAATGCCACGGCTACGGGGCTAGTGCATCGCGTAGCGTACCTATTTGACTTATCGCAGCCTCTTGCCATTGCGCCTCAGTTTACCATCGTCCTCTAGCGAGTAAAGGCTGAATCTACCTACGGGTCTCGAATCCGCGACATCCTGCTCTATCATTCAGCGTTGTTACCACTTGCCAACTTCCCGCCCCTATTGAAGTAAGTTAACTTTTAATAAATAAATGACTTTTTATCATCAGTGATGCTGCTTGAACGTGATTTTATTTTAATTTTCGACGGATATCGATTCTTAGCCATGGGCAGAAAGACCTGGTCAGAAAACGGTCGTGTCCTAATTTTTTCTCAAGGGATGACCTTTTTTGCTTTGTCGACTGTGTAGAATTCAAATTGCTTAAGAGTTGTGACCTTTTTTTACTTTTGACAATAAAATAAACCATTATTTTTTATTTCATAGCAAAAAAACACCCGTGTCCAGACTGTCCACTCCCATAGGGACACGACCTTCCCAAAAAACACAGGTGTCAGGACACGAGAGACAAAGTCATGTTTGCGCCCCGTTCTTAGCAAGTACTTTCTTCACCCTATTCATTGTAGTTTTGTATACCCTGTGTTATATCGATGACTTCCATCAATATTCGATCTGTTGCCATTGGATTCTTATCCGACTACCTGTTTCGCGGCTTAAACAAACTTCATTGACTTTTACAAGTTTAGACGTCGCATGGCTGAATTCCGTAATAGCTGAAGCCAAAGCAATGGCAATTATTATGCCCCTACATAAAGCGAGATCTAATGCACAGAGGAATCAATCGACGCAGAGAAAACAACGAGGAGAGAGAGAGAGAAGACTGCTGGAAATGCCAGCAGGTAGAGCGAGATCTCTTTTGTCTAGATTTGAAAGCATACATGTGATGTATTGGCAGCGGATTGAATGGGTGTCTCATTATAAATATTCTGATTTTAGCTTCTACTCTGAATTCTACATTTCAGGCGCATGTAATATTTTTGCGCAAATTTCTACACCTGCGTGTGTGCCACACAATTCATTGTCTACCAAAAATATGCATACACAAGCCTAGATTGCGGGGTAGCTACAATAATTGTCCAAGTCTGTGAATTATGGAGTGCTCTAATTCAACCGTAGCTCAGTCGGGTCTTCCAATTCTAATGGAATAACGGCTATGATCATGTTCGATAGCATTCACGGGACTTCAATTGATGCTTTGTGTTTCAGCATCATTTATGTTTTGTGTCTACTGTGTTTCCGCAGGCAGGGGGACAGCCCACCTCGGTTGTGATATGTGCCAAAGTCGTGATCTCATGTATCACTGATGGCGCTCGTCTAGCAGAGTAAATGAAATGAGTGGTTAACTGGCTGAAAGAATTGTTACAGGAATCATTTCAGAAGGTACCGGTAGTGCGGCTAAATCGATACATTTCTATCTTGTAATCAAGATAATGTTTTGCTTCACATTTACTTGTTTTCCTTTCTTATGGTTTAATAATAATAATAATAATAATAATAATAATAATAATAATAATAATAATAATAATAATAATAATAATAATAATAATAATAATAATAATAATAATAATAATAATAATAATAATAATAATAATGTGATTTTAAGTGGTTTAGGAGGCAAAGTAAGCCTGTGTGAAAACCACTGATGTAACCATCTGCATTCAATAACCTAGTTTATCAAGATAGCCTTTGAATCCGTTTACCATTTACTTGGAATGGAACGAGGAGGTGAGAGTGACTCAAATTACGACGCACCTTATCTTTGAATTGTATTTGTTTTTTATTTAGTTGTTTAAAGTACACAGCTGTGGACCTGCTACAGAAACGTTCTCTTGGAACTTTCAGTTCTAGTTCTGGGTTAAATCTAGCAATAAATCTGCAAGATAGACATAAAGACTTAAAGTTGCACAACTGTGTACCTTAAATTTGGTCACTTGTGAAAGCTTTGACCGTCGATAAGTATATCGTGCAGTATTTTATTATTGTTGAATTTTCCACGGATGTCTATATTTCCTTAGATTTTTCTGAAAAACATGCTATTTCTATTCCTATTCATTCTATTTCCTGCTAAGTGTGATTTCCTGCTATGAAGAGTATGGTAATTACAAAAAGTGCTGGAGAGGGTTCAGATGATCAGATGATGAGAGAGACTGCTGTGAAATTTTACTCTTGCAGCAAATTATTAAACTAGTTAAAATTGACGATGCCATTTTAAAATACCTTTGGCTTACACATTGTCATAAGTAAAGTAGCGAGCAATTGGACAGAAACTGAAAATCTAGGTTTTAATAGTCGATTGAGCATCCCTTTGCTCTGTGAGTGAAAAGAGACGCTTCAAAGATACACATCATTTTCTAATTTCTTTGAAAAAGGAGTCCTAAAGAGAGAACTTAGCATGAACTTACTTAGCATGATTTAAAGTGGCTTAGAAGGCATTACTGCCTGTGTGAAAGCCACTAGGGGCACTAACGGGGCTTGAACCCGCTCCGTCAGCCTGACGCCCCAGCACGTAATCCACTCTGCCATCTTCCGACCCCGATGGATGGAACTTTGTAGCAAACGACTTATGAACTAATTTCATGGTATTATGAATTTTGTTAGACCCAATCATTCAAGAAGGAGACCAGAACAGGTGATCGACAGACCGGATTTATCACCAAGGAGACGAAACAAAAGAGCTGCAAAGGTCGATAGGGTGTTCCATTACTTCTGAGTGGTTTTTTGATTGATTGAAGATAATTTATTTCAAACTCAAACTCAAAGTACATATACATATGCAGAACTAGTACAACTAAATAAGTAACATAATATGACCCTAATTTACAATGTAACAATGTAACACATAGTATGAGAGTTCATTGATAACATAGTAAATGAGTTCATCAGATCAATATAATATTAAATATTAATTCGAACGCAACCTGTTGCTTATAGGCAACCTGTTCGGTTCATATCGATTTGTATGTCACGCTCTGCAGTGAACGAATGTAAATATATTTCAGGTTGTCGGAATGAATTCCACCGCCTGAATATTATTGACGGACTACTGTACAACAGCAAAAATACCCATTGCAGATTATGCTTCTTGTATGGTTCAAATATCACAATTATTGAGAAATTCAATTGAATTCAATTGCATTTGCCGATGGTTAGTGTAAGAAGGCGATCATGCCTGGATATCGAAGGGTCTGTCTGTATGCATTACTAGTTAAGTGCTTAATTGCTTTTATAATTTTCTCCGATTCATTGCAATCTCTACGAGACTTTTACAAGATCTCCAAATTCGGATTTATGATGCAGCGCAATAACGAAACTAGAGACAGAGAAAGACAGTATTACAACGCGAGTTATATTGAATCTACTGTGCAACCTTCAAACAGAACAACGCATAATTATTCTGGTAAAACCACAGGACAATCAGATAGAACACTCTATGTAAGCTTCGATAACTGCATCAAAGATGGTCGTCGGCTGGGAAACTTGCTTTTTGATCTGGCAGCGGTAATCTTTGTCGCCGAACTAGCTGGAAGAAAGGCAGTCCTAGAGAAAACTATGAACATTGCCTTGGAAAAGGTCTTTAAGTTGAACATGGAAAGAGTTGAGAATCTCTGTCCGTGTCACGTCATCGGAGAGTCACATCCTTTGGCTTATGATATTAACACTGAAAAGATAGCATTCAATGATTCAACCATCTGGAACAAAACTATTCTAGTGGCTGGATTTCGTCAGAGTTGGAAATATACGCTTTCCATCGAACGCCGATTACGAAAACATCTCGTCTTCAGAGACGAGATACAAAATTTTACTGACAACTACTTTCAAGAAGTGATTCCCTCCGGTTGGAAGAGGGTGGGCTTCGTAAGAGTCGGAATACACTGTCGACGAGGAGATATTAACGTGGTTCAAAATTTCGTGAAATACGGATACACAGTTCCGAGCGAGACTTACTTTTACAAGGCGATGAAATATTTCACCGACAAGTACAGCCGTGTGCAATTCATTGTCACTTCAGACGATTCCAATTGGACCCACGAGCATATCGTCAACGCAAATAACATTCCGTCCAACGCGATTAACATTACGTACACTGCTGGCAACACAGCGGGGCAAGATTTTGCCATTCTGTCAATGTGCGATCACGTAATCATGTCCACTGGAACATACGGTTGGTGGGCAGCATGGATAGCGAAGGGAACGACCATTTACTATTCTGATTGGCCTCGAAAGGGTTCTCCTCTAGCGGATCAGTTTAAGAGAGAGGACTTCTTCCCTCCGAACTGGATTCCGATGGCAAATGACAAATGATCTGGAAATGTAGGCTAGCACTGTTCTGTTTAGGCTTTTGAGGAATAAGTTATTTGGACGAAATGGCCGTCCGCCTGTTTGAATGTTACTCTTTAACAGTTTTCTTAGAAATTATTGAGTGCTTTTGTAATTTTGTCTTGGACACGCGTGAGTGAGCACATTGATAATCGTAGCTCAGAGCATTTGAAGGATCAAATAATTATTTTTTCCTTTGAGTCTCTGCAGCTTAACCATGCATTTTATTTTCATTGCACACTTTTCGTCCACATTTGCTGCATTGCTGTCTGATTTTTGCGATCTGAATGTCTTGAACAAATCGTTGTTTAGCGTCTTTTTGTATTTGGTCGGTCAGTTGACGGTGCCTTCAGGTAGCCTAATGTTGCCAATGCTTGCCTTGCATGCTTTTGAACAGCTCTTGGATTCTGAAAAGGGCCATTAATTATGTCAACAATTTTTGGGCAATTTTTGACCCCCTCCCCTTGTCAACAACTGTCAACTTTCACTTCCCCCCATAATTACGTCAAAAACTTTTGACCTTCCCCCAAGATCTATGACAGGTCCCAATAACAAGGTTGTTATTTTGTGTGGTGATGACCATTTTTCCTTTTTTTCTCATCGGGTGTCAAAATGTGGTGGTGATGACCTTTTTTGCCATGCTTTTTCCATTGTAATAAGTAGTATTCCATGAAATTTCCTATTTTTTGATTATTTGTAAAAAGTGAAATTCTTGACGTCAACTTATCTTGACCGTCCCCTTCCCCTATCAACAACTGTCAAAATTTTTCAAACCCCCTCCTTTAAATTGTTGACGTAATTAATGGACAGCCCCTAAGCGCATGTGATTGTGTTCTTCGGCCAACTTTGTACCCAGGCTTATGAGGAACTTGCGACGACCTCGAGCTGAGTTAATGTCATGGTTATTGTACAACCAAATTACTAATGCTCCAACACCAGCCATGTCAATCATTTTGAAGAAAACGGCCATCGGCAACCTGTCTTTCGTTTACAACTAAGTGCGCCAACTAGTTTGTCCATGTTGTCAACTCCACTTTTGCACTCGTTGTAGTGAAAAATATTTATGCCGGATGTTACAGAAATTAAGTAAGCAAGGTGCAATATACAAAAACATGTATTTATGGGATCAATTGACGTAAAAACGAATAAAATGTAGACTCACTCAAATAATTTCGCTGGGGTCCATTGGGCTCCTCAGACATTTTATAAAATTTCTCAGTGATCAGTAGGCCGTCAATTAAAATTATAATACGTACTGATTTGTGACATGATAGGTCACAATGTCTTAAAAGCATATCACTCAGTTATTTTCAGTACTGAAGTTATACAAAAATAAAGGTGACCTAGTGTGCTGTTGAGGGTTAAACATGCAACTTCTCATCTTGAAGATTGGGCTCACTTCAGCCACACAACGCAGTAGTCGAGTCTTTGGACTTTGCTACTGCATAATTAAAAGAGCAATAAAGTGCTGGCCAATGTTGTGGACTGCATACTTTATAAGAATCCATTCAGCAAATTAACAACGCGAGCAAACAAAATTGGTCGTCACTTAATCGACTCAAATAATATAACATCGAATCGTGAAAACTGCTAGTAAAATCTGGTGCATTTTAGGGGACATGTTGAGTAGAGAACCTTATCCGTTAAAGGCGTTAGGCGGAAAGTTCTTCAATATCAAGTCCGCGAGAAGGCAATCGGATTCCATAAGCTAGCCTCTACGCCTGACTGAATTGCATGTCTCTTTTAGCGGTAAGGTTGCATGCTACTACGGACAAATGTTGGTAACCAGGACTATTAGAGTTTGTTAAGGCGACTGTGCCAACGCAAGCATGTCGAACTACTATCAGGTGTCCTATTGCCGATAACCCACTCCTGAAAGACATTTAATTCAAAGGTAAGCGAAAAGTAAGTATCGTTAGATTATCTTAATTCTTATCTTTAATCCGGAACTGATCGTTACCACACCCTCACGCTCGTTCGAGTACGGGACTACATTTACATTTATAAAACTATATAATTGTTATGTGAAAATGCCTAATAATTACTGAATTATCAACTTGACTAGGTCAATAGCTTGATTCATTATTCAATTAGACAGTCAATCAAAGTCATCAGTCAGTCAACCAGTCAATGATCTTTTTCTGTTGTCGCAATTATTATCAAGATATAAACGGTTTTGTAGATCTTAACTTTTAGCCTAAATAACGATTTGATGTCGATGAAATGAGATTACGAATGAGACTGAAAAGGAAGATCAGAGCTGTTGTCGTTTCGACAACTGCGGTCCTGTTCCTTTCTCTCTGGTTGATCATTCGTCTCAGACGCTGCGACGAATGCGAGGTACTCGTGTCCGTCAACTTCACCGAAACCGAATGCATCACCGGAACGCCTTGTACGTACGTTAACCAGGTGGCACTCCGTGTCATCGTCATCACGTCGAACAGATCGAGGTCGCTGGTAAGACTACTGGAGTCACTCGACGGGATAGAACTGGACGGTGATTCTGGGTCGCTTGACATCTTCGTCGACTGCGACGAGAGAGGTCTGGTCGACCCCGAGACCGTCAAAACCGCCTACGCGTTCAACTGGAGACGAGGCCTCGTTGGCGTTCATCTGCAGACATCTCACGCAGGCGTCAACGGGCAGTGGATCGACGCTTGGCGACCGGCAACCAACAACAGCAAAGAGTTAGTACTGATACTCGAAGACGGTATGAGCGTTTCCAAGTACTGTTATCGCTGGATTAAGGCGGTTCACGGTCGCTATGGAGACGATCCGGACTTTGCCGGTACTACGCTGACGATTGGTCGCGATGGGCTGCTCAACTCGCCAGGTATGGACCCCGTATACATGTACAGAGGTGTCGGTACCTGGGGATTCTCTCCCAAGGCGTCCGTGTGGAGGGGGTTTCAGGACTGGTTCCATGCTCATTCGCGACTGTCCAACTTTCGTCCGCATGTTCCAGAGGCAGTGGCGATGACATCGGGTAATTCAGGAGACAGCGGCACCACGTGGGAACACTGGTTCAACTATTACACTTTCAAAGAGAAGCTGTTTGTGGTTTACAGCAATCTAAAGAACTACAGCGGAAACCAGTCGTCTTGCTTCTGTACTAAATATCGTGTATCTGGACTTCACGTACCAAATGATGACCCAGTAACTTACTGCAAATTAATAAAACGATGGGTCGATGGCTATATTTCGTTTCCAGCAAATATAACTAGATTTGACTGGGACGGCAAAAGGATTGGCAAATATTGACGCTGTAAGTTGATATGAGTTAACAAAATCAACTGACCTGAAATAGAACATGGCCCTTTATTCAGTGGAATTGAGAAGGAAGCCCATGTGGTCTGGCCGACTGGGGTTCAATTTTAAGTTCAAATTTAAGAAAAATCGTCTGTAGGAAGACAGAGATTTTCAATTGCTCAGCCGCATTTTGTTCTTCTAGGATAAGAGATATTTTATGGAAATTTTATCAAAAGTGCACGTCGGGATGATTTGTTTGTCGGGATGCAACGTCTGCAACAGTATGACATGGACTAACATGAAAGAAGCTCCACTAATGGAAGCAGCTAGAGAAAGGGAGCAGTGGAGAATTATTGCTCAACGTTGCAGCCAACCTTCGCATAGCGACGACGGCTTCATGACATGACATATGTTATTGAATGTACAGATAATGATATGACATTAATGGCGAGATAAGAAAGGGCGAGGCAGGAAATGAGAACTATTTCTTTATTGCAATCTGAGATAAGAAAAATACACTCTTTAACACAGACAATATCGCAAGTTCAGTACACGCCCCCGCCCCAACTTCACCCCCATCACTGGCAGATGTTTTCTGTATCATCTTATTAAATTTCCTGTTACTTAAGTATCGATAACGTGTTATCTATTAAGCCAGAAGGCAACTGTTCCAAAGGCTGTATTCAGAGAAAGCAGCACAATAGTCCAATTGTCACAATCAGAGCGCGATTTGTAGGGGGAGGGGGTTCCCCCCATTGCCCGACTGCATCCCTCCTACTGCTACATCCCCACCACTACATCCCTCACTGCTACACTTCCCCAACAACTACATCCCCAAGCTTGACATATCCACCCTCCCCTCCCCCACCACTGCTCCAGGTCACAAATAGCACCCTGGTCACAATTATAATACATTCACTTATTAGGGCTACGCTATTAAAGCTCAGCGTGGCTACGAGGGGGGCCATAGGGACAGGCCCCCCATTCCGGTCTAGACTGGTCGTGAAATAAAAAAAATCAATGCAAAACCGATGAGAATATCGTATCTGCTCGACAATGTTCGATTCGTTCGGGTATTGGGGGGGGGGCTTTGACTCTTCGTTGTACAAATTTGCAATTACCTTGAAAATCTCATGTTGGTGACGTAATTTGCTTGCAGCTCACATACGAGTTATGACTCGTGTCTTCGCGTTATGAGTAGACGAAATTTTAATGTGTGCTTGTGCCGCTGTCATAGATCAAATACAAGATTAATCTGCTGTCATAGATCAAAATAATAAGATTAATAATAATAATAATAATAATAATAATAATAATAATAATAATAATAATAATAATAATAATAATAATAATAATAATAATAATAATGATTTCTATAATAATAATGTGATTTCTAAGTTTTATGAGGCTAAGCAAGCCTGTGTGAAAACCACTGCATTCAATAACCTAGTTTTCTCTAGATAGCCTTTGAATCCGTTTACTGTTTCAACTGTCACTCCCACCTCGTCCAAACTGTTCCATTTGTCCACAACCATTGTACTATAAAAATTTTCTTTCTTGGACCCACCATCTGCTTAAAAATTTGCATTTGTGGCCTCTTGGCCTGTTATAGTGAATAGCGGATGAAGGTCCCTCGTATAAAAGAAATGAACACTAAAACGACCTTTGTACGCCCGCTGTACATCCTGTACACCTAACGCGCAGATTTTCCATCGATCTTGAGCTCTTGGATCGATACATTTAGGCGTACACTATTGGCGACGACAGTAAAATTGATTGCTTTGAATGGAAAATACCCGTTCTATGCTAAGACATAAGCAACTGATATCAGACCAGCAAAAGGTCGGTAAGGAGCATAACCAACAATACGGCCACACGGTCAACTGGAAAGACATACAGAAAGACTTTGTCTTTGACTTTGTCTTTGATGTTTAACCATTAACCAAGACACACGGCCAACGGGAAAGATATATCGAAAGATTTTGTCTTTGAGATTTTTGAAATGTTAACCGTAAGAAGTTTGTCCGCTTTGAAATTGCTGGCGACCGCAATTCTCCTCCTGGGATTACTCTACGAATTCGCGCACATCGTCTCGACCCCGGTCGACCTGGGAGGACCCATGGTGCGAGAACAGACCAAGGTCAGATGTGACGTCATCGAGTGCGACCCGTCGTTCCTTCCGGACGTCAACGCGATGTCCAGGTCCGGGTACAACGTACTGGGACCGATGTCGAGACGGTACGTTCCGGAGACGTTCACCGTCCTTATGCTTACCTACGACCGCTTCGCCTCTTTCCGGGAGGCGGCCAACCATTACGCCTGCATGCCGGTGGTGAGCCGGTTGGTCCTGCTCTGGGCGAACCAGGAGATCCCGGCCCCCAGCATCGGCACCTTCAACTCCAGGTGTCCAGAAAAGATCGTCGTTAGAAGCCTGAATTCGCGGGATATAACGAAACGATTCGCCCCGTTCCCAGAAATAATAACCGACGGTAAATGCGTTACGCTTACGTCTTCGTTACGTTGTGCGTAATAAGTAATAAGTGAACTGTTTACACGTCGTTGATTTCGTCGTTTTTCGAAGGAAGAATGAACCTACCCGTCTTTGAAGGGAAGCGTCATAGAAAAATGCTAAGAATTGGGTGGATCGAAAAGATTAAAAGTGAAGAACTACGCGAAAGAATGTAATTTGAAAATTTCTAAATATATAGGGTGCCTATGTTTGATGGTTAGGCCTAATAACTTGTAGGCCTACTATTTGAACAAAAGTAACAACATGAAATGCAGGTTTTGAAGAGCGGTAAACGCAGAATCCAAATGCAGAATCACATATATATATATATATATATATATATATATATATATATATATATAATAATATATATATATATATATATATATATATATATATATACATAACAACATACGGTTTCATTGTCTGGGCCGAAATAGACGGGATGTGATAACCACCTTCCTTAAAACAGAAGACGTTACGAAAAATTCCTAGCAGTGCGATGGTTAATAACTTATAGGCAATAACATAGTACTTGAAAGCCTTCTTTGTGTAAATCTATTGTCAATCCGCCCTCAGAGTCATGAAAATCTTACCTTTGACCTAATTCCCCCTCCAGCTCCGTCACCTTTCTCCTTTGCGTCCACGTTCAAAGAAATGACCAAAATATTTATCAACCAGGAAACTCTTTTGAAGCCTGTAGGGTTTCGTCGATGGATTGGATATAATTTTTGTCTTTGAATTGACTTATGGCATTCATCTGAAATGTCTGTGACGATTCAAATCACGAGGAACGTCATTCATTGGGGGGAATTCCTGAGCCCTCACCCACCCCATTGTGTCCAGTGGCGGCTCCGTGATTTGGAAAATGAGGGGGCGTTGTGGGACGTGGAAACGAGATGTTGAATAATGGCATGACTGTTTATGTTTGCAGGCGTGTTGAACATTGATGATGACATGTTATTTAGCGAGAAGGACATTACTCAAACATTCAGAATATGGAAGGTAAGCTTAAGTCCTGTTGAAGACAGAACAGAGTGACTATTTTAGCATGCTTTGAAGAAGAAGAAATGGACCATTAATAAAGCATGGCTTTAATGGAAAATCTGCTTAAAATTATTGAAACTAATCAATGTATGATGGCTGGGTTGTTTGAAGATTTACAGTGCTCTAAGACAGAAATTTTTGTAGGTTCGTAAGCAGCAGGTGTTATAGGTATTTGATATTAGGCCTAGGCCTAATAATCGTCGTTGAACTTCTATAGCGCCATTTTAGTCACGTTCAACAGTCGATGGTCGCCCCTTGATTTGAATGGTAATCATATTCTAAGCAACTATTCTAACGTCATTATTATGGCGGCTCTAGGATTTGGCATTATTATTAATCATGGGGGCCAACCATTTGTTGTTTAATGTATGTAGCATTAAGTATAGGGTCCCAACTGAATTTGATTTGGAAGGCATATAAATTTTAACTAGTGGAGCTGCTATTTCAAAATCAAACTTGCATTATTGTTAAATTATAAATGTGGATTGACAACATTAGAAAGGATTTATATTTTTATATATACATGAGATGTAATGAAACATACAAAATAATGACTGCATGGAACATCGATGTATATTCCATCCTCTTTTCTTCTCCTTCTTCTTCTTATTATTATTATTATTATTATTATTATTATTATTATTATTATTATTATTATTATTATTATTATTATTATTAGTAGCCAGTAGATTTGTATAAATTTTAACTAGTCATTGCTATTTCAAAATCAAACTATTATGTTAATGTCGCAGTGAGCATTTATATTTTTATATATACATATACTGTATATGCCGACATGCCATCCCATCCTCGTTGCTAATCCGCTGTTATTATTATTATTATTATTATTATTATTATTATTATTATTATTATTAGTTCTGTTTTAAAGCTGCAGTTTGATTCTCTGTGCATGCTTCTAGAAATATCCGTGGGGCATCGTCGGTCCGTTCTCCCGAAGCCACAGCGGCGGCGTTTCCTCCTCCTCGGACCTCGAGTACGTTCCGGTCAGCGTCGACTACAGCCTCATCCTCACATCGGCCGCCTTCCTGCACCGCGAATACCTTCGCCTGTTCGACGAACGAATCCCCGTTGGCGTCCGCGATGAGATCGACCGCCGGAGGAACTGCGAGGACCTCTTCATGAACTTCCTCGTCAAGTCACACTGCGGCTGCTCGGGGGTGTTCGCCGTCAGGAACAAGCGGTTCCGGGAACCGAGGCACCTCCTGGCGTTCCAGGCGTTGAGCAGTCGGTCCGACCACTACACCTACCGGTCGCACTGTCTACGAGAGTTCTCGAAACTGTTTGGGAACTCCGTTAATCTGACGAAGAGTTACTGTCTCTATTGACTGCCGCCTGTCGAACAAACAGCTGTCGTCTTAATTGCCGTTATTGGATTTTCGCGGTTTGTAGCAGACGTCTCAGGCAGTGGCGTAGGCCTGCCCAGTGTTTTATACAGGCCTGTTAGGAGGGGAGATTCCCCCCCGAACCTAAAAATCCCCTCAAAAATCCCAGCACTTGGGCTACACAAATTTCGCATTGAACTGTGTCTTTTCCCTCCAACCAAGTCGATTCCCCCCGAAAGCCTCAATCCCCGCAAGGCCTGGAGTCTGGATAAAACACTGGTCTGCCTAGGGTATGGCAGGTAGTGCAGGTGCCCTGGGCGCCACTTGAAGTTGAAAGGGGTCGTCAAAAACTCTGTGATCTTGCTCTAGGCCTACTCAGCATAGAAAGAGAAGAAACTGAAAAAATTGAATTCGAGCACACCATAAGACCAGTGCGCATCAGTAGACCTAAAGCAAGAAAAGTGCAGTTTAATTTTAATCTTACGTCAATAAAATTGCTAATTTGTTAACTAGAGATTTGTTAAACTGTTAATTTAATTGTCTGACCCCCTGTGGGCGCCAAATACGATAGGTAGCCTACGTCTCTGGTCTCAGCAACCAAATGTAGCCATATCGAGCTTACAGTTTGGCCAAAGATGAGCAGAACCTCAAGGGGTAGGGGTTGCATCAGATCGAGGAGAAAGCCACCCCCCGTGACCCGCCCGTGGCTACGCCAATTTACATGGCAACTGCTGAATGGCCAACCTTTCCCTCGTCACCTTTCCTTCTACCGAGTCAACACCCGGTGTACTCGTTCACAGCTGAGTCGACTGGGGGCGTTAGGGACAAAATCAGAAAAGTTTCTGCCGCGGCCGGGACTTGAACCACGGACCTCAGGATTGGCAGATCAGTGCGCTAACCACTGCGCCATCTCGCATCCTTACATTACATTACACAGCAGAAACAGATTTAAAAGCCGGAGTGCTGCGATTGGTCAGAAATTTTAATAATTTGTGTATTACGTCATCGAGATGCGAGTATCCGTCTGACCAATAGCGAGCGACGTTTCATTTGGACGATGTCCGGCAGCGCAAAGTCAAGGCTTCACCACAAACGAAGTAAGTAAATCCTGCGATTTGTGCTGCTTTTTCACCGATTTTTCTAACGCAACAATTCGTTTTTAATCGCCGTTTTGTGGAGGTGTGATCGGCAACGATCGGGCGAACGGAGCGACGCGGCAGCCGCGGTCACTGGGTTCCCCACGAGACCTGATCATGCGCCATTCACGCAGTCGGCACGTAGTCTCTCTCGGCCTCTCCCCCTCTAGCGCCCACCGGCAGACCCCCTTCAGAATTTCCCCGGCGTTTATTTCAAATCCCGCCTTCTGATGCACCTGACTCTACATGAAACTTTAACGAGGCTGTTGGTTTAGAAGACTGACATTTTCGTTTTCAGCGGTGTATTGTAAAAACGCCATAAAAGTTTTTTTCAATGACAGAACCTTTCGATCTGCCTGTTTGACGTTGAAAATTAATTGTAAATTATTATTTTTTTTATTGAACAGCTGTGTAAATTTCTTTAAAATGCAGCAGAGACGTTGTCTGATAGCAGGCAAGTTGCCATTCTGTTCCGATCAAGAACATTGTAATATAATGTAATGTAATGTAGCATTTGTATTGTGCCTCTTATATCTGTACTCAGAGGCGCATTGTGTGTTCATATTAGTGCTAAATTTGCTATAGAATTTCTGAGCATTTGTCTTGTTGGCGGTGTACAAGAGCTGGTTGGGAAATCCATGAGTGTAACTTATGAGTTGAATTGCAGGTAGTTAAAGTGGTTGGGCTATAACGGACATGTGTTTCAGTTTAGATATGCTTTAAAGATTTTGAAAATCGATGAACCTTGTTTGAAAGCCAGCTTTGCATTTAAGGGTCGTCCATAAATGATGTTACGTGATTTTGGCACTTTTTTACCCTCCCCTACATAATGCGACATAACAAAAAGTCAGACCCCCTAAATATGACGTAACAACAGGCCAGCCCCCTTTTTTCGTCTTCCGAAAAGTCTTGACAAGCAAAACAAGGTCATTCATCCTTGTATTTTTCCCTCTCCAAATACCCTGACAAGCAAAAAAAGAAAAAAGGTCGTCACTTAAAAATGTTGTGTTGCATTACGTCACATTTACGGAACCCCCCTAGGCACGTTATGTCATTTGTGGACGAGCCCTTAATTGAACAGTGGTTCAAGGTTGGAGTGGCTGAATATCTTCAGTTGTGTTTCTTACAGACTTCTTTTTGGGTCAGAAATGTGTTTTCAACTTCCAGTTTTATAAATCACCCTGTAATCATCCTTCTCAATATGCCAAGGATAAGACACGGTGATTCTTGTGCAACTGCTGAGGATACAACTCTCCATAAAGCATTTGCGCTTCAAAACAGAGCAATAAAACCTCTAATTCTGTATGTTTCTGCAAATACTGTTAAGCTGCTAGGCTAATAGGGAGCTGGTATGTTGATTGATTGCCATGTGTAGAATAAGTCATGTTTCTTTGTTTGCAGGTCTTGTGACATACTTAGGTTTCACTTTTAAGCATTGGGGTAATCCTGCCATCAGCATTTGGGGGGAGGGGGCAAATAATTTTAAAAAAATTATGCTCAACCATAAATATGTTAAAAAATCTAGTGATGATCTTTTTTGGCTTGTCAGACTTTTTATAGAGACTTTTAGGATGTTAGAGAAGCACAGAAAAACTAGTAATGGCTTTTCTTCCCATTAAAATAGCAAAGAAACACAAAACATTGGGCTGGTGGTAAATGATACTTTATTCCCCTCACTAATTATTATTGTGGGGACCATCCCCCACTGTGATTTACACCCCTGCTTTTAAGAACTACAGCCATTGTACAGTATTTGGTGGCTATTGGTTGCACATGGCATGTCCATTATTTTTAAATATATCCTGATGGTATAGAATTTGACTTTGACGGTTTAGAGGCACTGGTCACTTGATTGATTGATCATGATTGATCATGCTGTATTGGATCTTGTTGTTTTTCTGTACTAAATTATTTATTGACTGTGGCCTCCTTGCTGGCAAATTCAACACTTTGTGTTAAGTTATTGCAGTTCTTATTATCATTTTATCACAGAATCAAGATTTCATATTGCACGCACATACATATATAATTAGATACGTGTATGTATGGCTCCATATTAACCTGGCTGCTTAGCAATACTGCTGCATTTCTCTTTTCCATTTCATTTTCTAGACACTTGTTGATATCACTTTTTATGGATTGTTTTGATTGTGTGATATTGGACAGCATTGAATATAGCAATGATGCAGCCTTGGGTGGAGTGTTGCAACAGAAGAACAACATTAAATAAGCCTGGCTTGTATTCTGTGATCCATAGTTGCATTAATTATCATACTGTATGCCTTTCTTAGTATTGTAGGGCATTATCCCTGTTTGGAGCTGTGCAGGTTTCACCAATTGACTTGTGTATGTTATGTCTGGGTAGGTAATAAAATGACCATCTTGTCCTGTATCTGAGTTTCATGAGTTTTTGTGGTAATTAAAATTGTTCCTGCTGGCTCCTGAATAAACACATTAAATTTTTAAGTCTTGGCAGGAAATTTGTTTTACAAGTGTTACTAGTAAATGTCTTGGTTTTTCTCGTAACCGTATTCCACTTGAGTTGACCACAGCTGTGCCGGTTCAAACTGGTTTCTGATGGGCCATGTCTACTACTTGCTGAAGTAGCGTTGGGATTGAAAATTTTTAACGACTGGCAGTTACATCTTCAGGTGCGCATAACTTAGAGTTGAGCGAGAATATCAGAATGGATGATTTTGGCAACAGAAATTATTGTACTGTAAATGCATTTGGTATGGAGTGAGAAATTCACATAGACATCAGACCAGTGTCGTTCATTGCAAAATGCATGGACTGCATGGCGTATCAAAGCTCCTCTGCTGCAGTTAACATGATAGCATGTCTAGCCAGTGAATTATACAACATTATATGACCTATTTGAGTGTTTTTTACAACTGTAACCTAGATGCTGAATTTCCTGTGTGTTTAATTCCGACTTTATCATGTTTTTCTTGTTGATTGCAGCTCAATTTGCCGATATAGCCAACGTCGCTATTGCACCATGTGCCATCGTGATGGTTGGATTGCCCGCGAGGGGCAAGACGTACATGGCGAAAAAGTTGGCGCATTATCTGAATTGGATTGGAATTGACACTAAGGGTGAGTTTCATTGCATGTCAGCCATACCTATTATTTTAAAATGTATGAGAGAGTAAGTTGTCACAGGTATCTAATGATAACTAACAGGTTTCTAATAATATACCTAAAAGTTTGGAACAGTTTTGGCCTGGAAAGAGTATTCTTAATTGTGTGTGTGTGTGTGCTTGTGTGTAATAGTATATGAATGTATAATTTTAAAAAGTCTTAAGTGTTCTCGTGCTGTAATTTAGGCTGTAGTATAGGTACTTTTCTGCAAACATTCTAATGACAGATGGGATGGGTTTTTAAGCAAATCTCAAAGCAAATTTATTCATTCTGAGTTAGATTAATTGATCCACTGGATTAGTAGCATAGCCTGTCTGTCTGTCTGTCTGTCTGTCTGTCTGTCTGTCTGTCTGTCTGTCTGTCTGTCTGTCTGTCTGTCTGTCTGTCTGTCTGTCTGTCTGTCTGTCTGTCTGTCTCTGTGTCTGCTATCATTATTGCTATAGGAGCATTGTATTGCTGGCCTTGGTGTAGGAAATATGCAGGCAATGTTTATAGCTGCATTAGTTTATAGCTGCATTAGCTGCACTACAAAAACTATTGTATATTATCTGTTAGTGGTTCTAAAGAACTGCTGTAAATACATTATTTGCCTTGAATCTATAGGCTGAGATTGTGTCTCAAGCATGTGTTGATCAACCCTGAACTAGTTTGCTGACCTGTGGATGGTAGAACCACCTGTCTGAATCAGACAGCAAGAAACTAGGTTCTTACTAAACTCACCAGATTCTGGTAGAGTTGGTCTTTATTGAAAGAAAATTCTACCCAACATTTACAATATAGGAATATGGTGTCCTATTGCGTAGATTTCAGTTCTATGTAATGGTTTTAAATCTTATTTTAAGTCAACAAGTTTAACGCTTGCCATGTTGTGAATTATTTGAGCATAGGTTCATATAAGTCTCTGCTTGCTTTGTTTGGTGACCCTAATATTTGCTGGAGGGTTGATGGGTTTGACCCCACTCTGTTTACATAGATTATGTTAGCATACACTACTTTGCAACAGATTAGATGTTAGCACAGCATACAATGATCAGGTAGAGAGCTCAGATGTTGTATGCTGAGTAGGAGGTTGATATAGGCACATTGGAGAAGACAGATCACATTGATGGACAGTTATTAAGTGAGAGTAAATGTTCCAGCTTAACATTAGTAACATTGCTTCTCCTGTTGTGCATTTGTCCGGTCCACTTGCTCTGACTTTTGCCACTGTATGTTTTTCTGTGACGCAGTGGATGGGTGGGAAATCAGTATGACTGTACATTTTGCTCAGTGATTGGGTGATGATTTTCTTAACATGAATGCAGTCTGTTTCTGCAATGGACATCCCTTTCTTGTCTTGATTGGGTGTCCTCCATGGCTCTGCCTAGCTGCCTTTCACTGACAGATGTCTGGATTTGACGTGCTCTTTTGCAGTTCAGATTTGAAGTGCCACAGATTTATTATTGTTATTATTGCCTCTGAGTATTAGAAATGGTGCTATAAAAGTGCATAGTAATAATAATAATAATTATTATTATTGAAATTATTTTTATTATCTTACATGTGGATGGAAATTGTTTTTCATATTTTTTTTCATTTTCGATTGAGACTTTGACGTTGTTTCATTTGCATTTCTGTTGTCGTAGTGTTCAACGTCGGCGAATACAGACGCAAAGCCGTCAAGCAGTTCAAGAGTAGCTCTGACTTCTTTCGTCCAGATAACAGAGAGGCGCTTGAAATACGAGAGTAAGTCTCAGTCACATCATCATCTTCATCTTCACTTTCTGCCTGCATGGCAACAATACAGTAGTTAGATACGATACATTTCCAATGTGCTCTATCTTGCGTCAATCTGCTCCTTTTACTATTATTGTCATGTTCTTTGTTTCCAGGTCCTCCTTGATGCTATCCATCCATCTTTTTCTTGGTCTTCCTCACCCTCTGTTTCCTATTTTGCGTGTGTGTAGTGCTTTGTGGGCCCATCTTTTCTGCTTCTATTATGCAAATTACAGTGAATAAACACGGTCACAGTTGCCATCAACTGTACTAAATCACTGTGTTAATTGTATTTGATCAGCGCCTGTGACTAGGGTAATAAGGTCTTCTGGGTTTACCATTCAATTTCATATGCTTTCCAGGTGCTTTGCAGCGCTACTTTTCAGGCTTTCTTAATTACATAATTTCGTAATTGATACTTGTGTACTGGCTTTTCAGACTGATCAGATAACATGTTTAATTGGACACAGTTTGAGGGTTTTTTGAAGGGAGGAGGTGTCAGTAGAGGTCTCATATGCAAGTCCAATATCACTGTTAACATGTTATCAGATTCCAGCCAATTAAAACAAATGAGAGGCTTGTTTATTATCATATCCGATGAGGAATGCAAAAATTCCCTCAGAGTTTCAGTATGACAGTCACATGAGAACCTTTTTGCCATTAATTTGTAATTGACTTTGATAGTTTGACATTCCTTATGCAAATTGGTTTGCATATACTGTTAATTGGCTGGTAGTTTCCACTGACGTTTATAAAGGCATTATGTAAATTCCAAAATATGTGTCAACGTAATACGATGCATTAAAAGGATCATGTGCCTCACGAATATTAATTTTGCATGAGTATTGTTTAGCACTTTTTTATGTTCATGATGTTTACAGTTTTTGCTTTGATATGCTATTGATATTTTTACAGGTATCATATGTTTGCTACAATTTATGTATACTAGCTGAGTCTACATGAGTGTCCATCCATGATTCCATATAGTACATATGCACTGAGAGGGGAAGGGGAGTTGGATTTAGATGATTTTGCATATGTACGGTGTGCAAATGGGGAGCAAGTTGAAAATATGCATTTTTTGCACATGTACTATATGGATGAGCCCTGAATTGTTTATTTGACTTATGGACTGAATTCTTGCACCGCAGCAATGAGATATCGTGTCCTCTGCTTCTAAACAGAAGTATTAATTGTGCTGAGAGCACTGTACATTGTATTAACTGAAGCTAACAAATTGAATGCAACTTGAGAAATGTGTTATGTTACAATTAAATTCTTGAATTTCTTTCCATTGTGCAGGAAATGTGCTCGAGATGCTCTCGAAGACTTGCGCCGTTGGCTCGAAGGAGGTGGAGAAGTTGCAGTGAGTATCACCGATAATGTTGTGGTTTTCCAGGGGCGGTGGTTTAATTCCACGCTGGAAAGTTTTCCAATGCCAGAATTTGAGCATTGGGGCTGGTGCTGATCTCCAGTCACTTAGGCATACAGCAACGTGGGTGGCAAACACCATTAACCTAAAGTAGGTTACCAGCCTAATGTCTAGACCTGCGCTTTACTTCGCAGCGAAAACTGCTCTTCAGTTTGATGTTATAACCGCCCTCTAGCAAGTAAGGCTGAGTTGACCTTAGGGGCTCCTACGGGAGTTGAACCCATTCTGTCAGCATGCCTGCCCAGTGTGTAACCACTTCTAGGTAAAAGCTGGACAATAAAGAAAGAGGATGAGTAGTGCATACAGGCATTCGAAATGACAGACCTAAGGCAAATAATGAGAGTTTCTTGGAAAGCAAATAAAACAAGTAAATGGATAATGGATAAAGCAGGGGTTTCAGAGAACCACTTTGAAAACGGTTAGAAAAAGGAAGCAAAATACTGAGGACACGTAGTACGAACAAAAGAGGAGTCACTAGAGAAAGAAATAATACATGGTATGATGCAAGAATAATGAAAAGAGGCAGACCAAGAAAAAAATGGGAAGACAACATCAAAGAATGGACAGGACTCACAATAGGGCAGGCAACAAATAAAGCAGAAAAATATGTAACACTTGGAGGAATATAGTCCACAATGCAGCCAATCTTCTGATCAAAGACAGTTGAAACAAGACAAGATCAGAGCCTACTTTCCCCCACTGCATTTTTGAAAAATCTAAACACTGACCAGCCAGTATAATTCCTTCAGCTACCCAATTTTTTTATATAAAATATTTATTGAATTTTATTGTTTTTAATTTAATAATATTTTAACATTGAAAGCTTTTATTTATCTTATATTCTGTGAAATTTCTTCTTCAGGTTTACGATGCCACGAACTCGAGCAGAAGTCGACGGCAGATGATCTGCGAATATCTGACAAACGAACACGGTTTTAAGACTTTTTTTATCGAGTCAATCTGTTTCAATCCGGATATAATTGAAGCAAATATTAAGGTATTATGATCGGATCATATATGGTTCCATAATTGGTTCATTCACTGTCTTGTCAGTGTGATTATTCTGGTTTGAAAATATCACAATCAGTGCCGTTAGTTAGTTAGTTAATATGCCAACTTATATAGCGCTATAGTCACAGCAGGCCAAGATATTTGATTTGCAGGCTTTAGTTTTGACCCGAAATGTTGGAACACTTTTTGATTTTGATCCTCCGCTGAAAATATTCCAAAATATTCCAATCTGTTCATAAGGTATCGGTATTAAATTTGTGTGTGTGTGTTTTAAGCGCATTTGACTCTTTTCACGTTTGTAAAGTAAAGTCACTAAATAACTCGGGGATTTTGGGTTCCTTATGTCCTCTTCCCTTTGCCAACATCTGTTTTCTTATAAATTATATATTGTCTTAATTGTGCATGGACTAAATTTTTACCTGCTTTGAACCTCTTCTGTTTTATTTGCTGTTTAGTTTTAAGCTTTTGGGGTCTGTAAAACTGGTTTCTGAGTGGTTTGTTTTGTATTAAAATTAAATCATTCTTTTTATCGTACATGTAGCCGGCAAACAAGAGAAAATCTGTGAGATTCGATGTCTTTTACTGATTCTATATTTGGTATCTTTAGGAGGTTAAGGTTTCTAGTCCCGACTACAAGAACACTGATCAAGATGAGGCCATCGAAGACTTCAAAAAGCGAATTGCTCACTACGAGTCACAGTACGAGACGATCAACGAGGAAAGAGATCGAGATCTGTCGTTCATTAAGATCTTTGATCAGGGAGAGAGATATCTAGTCAATCGTGTTCAAGGTGATTTAGCGCTTCTCACTGATATAACCGATAGTTTTGTCATGTAGTGAATAAACTATAAACTTCTTCAGAGTGAAAGTCGTAGTGACAGATCATGTCCGTGTTAGTTTTTAGTTAGTTACAGGCTGATTTATATAGTGCTATTGTCCTAGCCGGCTAGAGTCAAGAGCTCTTAGTTGAAAGTACAGAGGACAGTCGTAAATATGCTGTTACATTGTTACGTAGGCATCGCTTGCTAGATGTAACTTGTGTTTTTTTATGTTAAGGTCATGTGGAAAGTCGTGTTGTCTACTATCTTATGAATATTCATGTGCTGCCAAGAACCATTTTCTTGACTCGGGTAAGATTTGCATATTAGCAATTTCATTTTACCACTGTGTGTGTGTCTGTGTGTGTGTGTGTGTGTGTGTTGATTGCTGTTCTCTTGTGGAAAAATTTCAACATCTAATTTAAATATTATCTCTTTAATTTTTAGCTGCATGAGTAAATCTCTGCGATTGAGGCATTTTGTAAATGTGGTTGGCTGTCTCCTTTCAGCACGGTGAGACAGACATGAATGTTCGTGGAGAAATCGGAGGCGATAGCAGTCTCTCTGACCGCGGTGTAAAGGTACAAAAGTCTGGCATCGCCTTTTTTAACCATTTACTGACTAACCAAAGTATACTTGTCTGTTTTACGTTATGTTACAAATAAATGGTCTGTGAAGGGGTTACATTTTTTTCAAATTTTATTTCTTTCCTTCTATTCTTTTTCTTCTCTTTCTCAAATCAGCACAGCAAAATAAACAATGATTGAACAAAATAATTGCAAAAAAGACTGATTCCAGAATTTGCACACCTTTGTACTTCTCATTGCTATGTTGCTGTTCATTTTGCTGATACCATCAAATTTGCTTATAATCCCATTAGTTGTAATCTGAAATATAGTATAAACAGGCATTTATATAGTGCCTTTTCTGGACAAGCACTCAAAGTGTTCAGTAACTGTAGAATTACATATATAACTATATTTCCCAGTTGATGGTAGTTGCAGACAATTTGAACAGTATTATCATTCCATTGTTAACTGGATTTGAGAGTTTTGTTATTAAATATTAACTATAAGTTCTAGTCTGTCATTGTCTGCAAAGGAATAGATCATTGAAAAAGCCAGAGATTGTTATAATAGCTCAAAATTTGACAAGAAAAAGTATTAAGCCTTCTGTTTTTCCTTCTTTTTGAATGCTCCTGGAATACAACTTGTCAGCTTTTATGTAAGATGAGTTTTATTTGCCTGCATTTGGGATTAACACACAGAGTGTGGTTTCCAGATTTCTCATATTTAGTGGCTTTTATTCCAGTTTGCGGCAACCTTGGCCCAATTCCTTGAAAACAAGGCTCTTGGCGGTTTGAGGGTGTGGACAAGCCTTCTGAAAGCCACGATACAGACGGCTTCTGGAATCAAGTCGCCAAAGGAACACTGGAAGGCACTGAACGAAATTGATGCAGTAAGTATAGTAAGTCTTTCACTCGGGGTATCCCATCCTTTGGAACGAGCTGCCCGACTTTGTGACCAACGCGACTAGTCTTGAAATGTTCGCTACCAGACTAAAGACGCACTTATTTAGCATCTCATTTAAGTGCAACGTGTAAAGCGCTCTCAATCTTGGCCTGCTGTGACTATAGCGCTATATAAATTGGCTTATTAACTAACTAACTAAGTAACTGCCATTCAAAGAATTTGCCAACTCACTGGTAAATGTGCCAGGGGCTCAAACTGAAACTGGCAAGAGAGCTTTTACTGTGGCAGACCAAAGATTTTGGAACTTTCTTCTTTCTCTGTCTGTCCAATCATCCAGTAAACTGAGCATTTTGTTATCAAGACTCGTAAGCTCATCTCTTCCAGTTGGCTTTTGATTTCAGGAATTGACTTGTTTTTTGGCATTTCTGATTTGGGGTACCATCAATTGATGCCTAAGTGTAGAGCTTGTGCTATAAAATTGCATTATTATTATTATTTATTATTATTATTAATTCTGATTTGGAGTACCGTCAGTTGATGCCTAAGAGTATTAGAGCTGGTGCTATAGAAGTGCATTATTATTGTTGCTGTTATTATTCAGTGTATTTTGTCACATTTCAATTGGTCTTGTATCTGCAATGGTATTGTGAATTGTCAGAATTGTTAGAAGCACCCACTTGTTAGGTCAAATTGTTGTCAGAACATTGATTTATGCCAATGATTGTCACCTTTGTGGCAATGACAGTTTCAGCTTTCAGATATGCTATCATTCTGACAGACAGGTTTTGCTGCTTTTCATAGGTATAAAGTTCTCTAATACTAAACTGGATTTTGTAATTAAATAAATGGTCATTTCTCATTATCAAAGTACATTTATTATTTGTAAAACACACCAGAAATGTCTAAGTAAGTAAGTGTAACTTTACTCTCTTGTTTTGTGTTATATGCTGGTGTGTGTGTGTATGATATATGGGGCAATGTATATACTTCAATATTTGAGTATTTGTTTTGGTTTTTTTAATTGTCAGTTCATTTTGGTTTTTGGTTTTGTGGTTTTGTTTAGGGCATCTGTGAAAGCATGACGTACGAAGATATCCAGGAGAAGTATCCCGAAGAGTACGCGATGCGCTGCAAAGACAAGTATCACTACCGATATCCCGGGGGAGAGGTAGGATAGTTCCCCTACAAATCTGGTCTTTATTTGTGAGAATTTAGACAGTGGAGTGCATATAATATAATCACACAGTGAGGTCAAATTCCAAATTCACTGTGAACATACATCATGAGTGATATTTAGGGCTCATCCATATAGTACGTATGCAAAAAAGGCATATTTTCAACCCCTCCCCGTTTGCACACCGTACATATGCAAAATCCCCAAAATTCAACACCTCTCCCCCACAGCCTCTCTTTCTCCTCCTCTGTCCGTGATCTTGGTATAATTCTTGACTCTGAGTTAACCTTTATGGATCATATTAACTCACTTTGTCGCAGTTGCTTCTATCATCCCCGCCAGCTAAGTGATTCACACACTAGACATGCCATCTGCTTCTACTTTGATTCATGCATTTATTTGCTCAAATTGACTACTGTGGTTCAACATAAACTCAGATGGTTCTTCGTTCAGCAGCCAGGGTGATTGCTGGTGTCACAAGAGCACATTAGTGATTATATGAATCTATTTTACACTGGCTGCCTTATCCTGCTCGAGTTGAGTTTCGTATGTTGAGAGCGGTTGCACTCTCTCTTTATGGTGCCACTCCATCTACCTTTCAGAGCCACTCCATCCCCAACTCTATCCCTGGTCGGCCATGTTTGCCCACAACCATTGGTCTTCTCAGTGTGCCCTAAGCACGAACTTCCATGTTCCTGAAGCGAGGTTTTGAATCAGTTGGCCTCAATGCTCTTGAAGTATGCAGCAACTCCTAATTCTATGGCCCTCTTTTTGAAACCCTTATCTCTTTGTCAATATACAGTAATTTGCTGTGGAAGCGCTTCTGTTGATCTTTCAGAAGAGGCGCTATGGATTTTGTTACAGACCAATATATGGATGGACCCATACCTATACTTGGAATCAGGGTTGTGGTTCTTAATGCTTAAATCTTGTTCTTGAGACTCAGTTTTTGAAGTCTCTATCTTAGTCTTGAGAAACCCGTCTTGGTCTGGATCTTGAACTTCAGTCTTGATGTTGGTCTTGAACAATTGAGTCTTCACAACAAGTCTGTTGGGGATCGCAATTGTACAGTACTAGGTGTCTGTAAAGTAAAAGTAAAGTAAACTAGCTATTTATATTGCATTTGCTCAGATGCTGTTAACAAGCACATTACAATGTCAAAGAATAGACGATCCACAGTAGTGTAGTGTAGTGTGGCGGTTATAAGAAACGATGATAAAAGCTGGTTTGGCTGAGGTGTTTTTGGCTTTTGGAGTGCTTGCTCTGTAGCCATTGTGTGGATTAATCCATTGGATGTGTTTTTCCAGTCTTACCAGGATCTGGTCGCTCGTCTGGAGCCGGTCATAATGGAGCTGGAGCGACAGGAAAACGTGCTCGTCATCTGCTCACAGGCCGTTGCCCGGTGTCTTATGGCGTACTTCATGGAGATTGACTGTGGTTGGTTTCTCTCAGAATTACGGTATCTAAGATCAGAGATACGGCGTAGAGTCCTAGCAGAATTGCAAATGGGATCTCATCGTTCTCTCTCTCTCTCTCTCTCTCTCTCTCTCTCTTCCTCACTCTCTCTTCGGAGCTCAAGTCTGCCAGAGTTTTTGCTCAAAATCATAATCTAGATTGAATTGTGGTTTATTTTGTACTCTGCTGCCATCGACAAATATGTTTCTTTATGCACATATCCAGACCATTGGACCAGTGTCATCAGCTTTGCACTTACTGGGCGTTTTAAATAATTGTTCCTGTTCTTCTTTATGAATCTTGCCTTCAACTGTTTTGAATCCAAAACTCGGTGCATTTTGAAATGTTTTTGCAGATGAGCTGCCATATCTGAACGTACCGCTGCATGCCGTCTACATATTGACGCCAGTTGCATATGGATGTAAGGTGGAAACATACCAGTTGCCTGTTCAGGCTGTTGATACATATCGACCAAGAGCTGTGGTATTTATCATTTCATCATCATCATCATCATTGCAGGGTTTAGAGTGGTTCTGACCTGTAATAATAATAATAGTAATAACAATAATAATAATAAAACTAACGGTTTATCTTATATCCGTTGTAATCCCATATTTTAGAGTCATTCAGTGAGATCTTGTATCTTTAAGAACCATTGTTCCATATGAACTTTTATTCAAATTATGGTTTTAATTGGAGTTTCTCATTCTTTGTCTACTTGTCCTTGAGTCTACAAATAACAACAAACTTTGTGTAGTGCGCAATGTTCTAAGATGCTTTGTTCAATTTCAATACACATTACTCCTACAATGTTTGACCGTAAATCTAATAACTATGCTAGACCAATCTGATATCCTATACTATTTACATTACTGTAATAATATTTACCTTTTAATGGTAATAATAATAATTGCTTGCCTAATAATAATGTAAATAATGGTAATTTAATCTCTAATAGCTGTTTTGCTGATAATACCTGGCTAATGACATTTTAACCAGTCATTGCAGTAGGGTCTGTCCATATATTACATCACCAATCTGTGGAGGGTTGTCCATATATTACATCACCAATCTGTGGAGGATTATGAGTCTTTGACAAAGGGGGTTGAGTTTCATCACACTTTGTCTACTTGTCACTGTAAGTCTACAAAATTTGCAGACCAGTGGTGATAGCATGGAGATAAAAATGAAAAATGGCCGAAAACTTGATGACCTATTATATCAATGACCCCTACATTCCTACTGTGTTCGCAGGATGTGCTGCCGCTGACGAGCACCGAGCGCAAGGCTCGCCGCAAAAAGAACTCCGAGTGTCAGGAGCCGGACTGCTGCAGTCGGACGAAGTCGCCCGCGGTTCCCTACGACGAGGTCATCGCCACTTGAAGCCACGTTGCTTCGTCTTCATCACCAGAATCTGTATTTCTCGCGGAAGTCTTTCGGAATTGCCGTACATTTTTTTTAATTAAGCCGTTTTTTTCCTTGCGAAGTATTGACGTTGGACTGGGTTTTGGCAAACGGGATTGCCAGTTTTTAGTTCTGATGTTTCATATTTGTCGTTTGTGTTGATCTATTTATCGTTTTGTTGATTTATTTGTAGAAAAAACGTGAACGGTTAGGTTTAATTTTACGCCATTCGTTTCAAACTATCTCTTTTGCGATTTAAACCATCCTGGTTATTTATTATTTCGTGCATAGTTTAGATTTTGATACCTGTTGTTTTAAACTCTTTCTAGTTCTACTTCTCAGCAATGTTTGCTGATGCTTTATTTTCCGGTAAGATCTGGGGTCACAGTGGATATTCTAGCCACCTAGACATTGGGGAGCAGTTTAAATTTTTGGGGGGCCGAAACATTTGGAAGTCATACTACTTGCCAAAATGTCAAAATTTGGGGGGGAATGTCAAACTTAGGGGGAATTCCCTCCAGAGAATGCCTAGAATAAACACTGTCTGGGGAGAATTAATAAGAAGGTTTTACTTCATTCCGGAGGAAGAATAAGCCTCTTAGTTTTAGTAGCAGACTAATTATATAATCTTGAGTTGTTTGATTTAAGATGAGCACCAGAGTTGTTTGCGTCGGTAATTAAGAAAACGTTCATTAATGTTTCAACTGTGTGTAGCTTCAATTTTTGAGTCAAGTGTTGTTAAGTATTATACATTTTGAAGATTTTTATTGACTTTTAATATTTGTGAGTGGCTTTGGCATTCTGCTTATCACTTTTCCTCTGCTGAACATTTCATTCGCCTTGCAGTGCATAAACGCTGTGTCGTATATTCTCTGGTAAGCTTAGTTTGCTTTCACCGATGCAAGCCTTGATAGGTTCACCTAGTGTTCAGCATTCTCTCTGTTGCTTTTCAAGTATAAACTTTTTGCAGCCACTTTAAGCTTCAGTTGTGGCTTCAGTTGCTGACTTTTTGCAGTTTTGGCAGAAACATCTAATGACATGGCACACATTTGCAGTAGCATAGTATCGAGTTGTAGTTGATGTGAATGCACTTTAATGCGAAAACAATTTTGCTTATAAATAAGACAAGTGATGCCATAAGCATCAGCTCTGAAGTTTAAAAATTATAAGGGCCTTTGGTAAACGTGAAATGATCATTTTTGTGGTTGAATTCCAAAACTCAAAATTGGATTTCAAATTAGACATTTGCTGAACCGATAAGGAATTATTTTTATGTCACAGCTAATGGAAAATTTCATCAGTTTGAGGGGTTGGGATAGAATTAAGTGCACAGAAATTTTAGGGTGTCTTGGGTAATCCTCCTTTATGTACTCCAGGTATTGGGGAATTTGTTAACATTGTATGGTTTTATTAAGTGGTAATAATTATTCAGGATAATTTACTATGTCTAGTTTTATTAAGTGTTGGGATGTTGAGGATAATCTACCATACATGGTTTCGTTATTAAGTGATAGTATTATTCAGGATAATTTGCCATACCATGTTATGTAAATGTATCTTACAGATAGGGTTCTAATTGAAAAGCTGATATATGATCAAGACATTTTGCGACAAGACTTTTGTAATACTCAGCATTTGTGTATGGTACTTGTTGTTTTCCTGTGGGCAAAAAAGATCTGAGGTTAAATTTAAACCATGATTCGGTATTCCCATCGCTAGTTACTGCTGTGTTACGGACTGCTCATTCAAGCTGTATTAGTAGTTGTACTGTAATGTTCATTTGTGGAAAGTAATAGGCTTTGGTGCTAAAAAAATGGCAGGCAAATTATCTGAAATGGAATTTCCTAGTCTGTTGTTCTGCCTTATGAAGAAAACAAGCTCGTGGATCGATTGGTCGCGTTGTATTATCGTATGGGTCCTTTTAAAGTGACGCATTGTGTCGTGTATTTTGTGACAAGTTACAGTACAATAGACTAGCCATTTCTGACAGATGTTTAAAATATTCTATATTCTCTTCATTTCTTTTTGTGGCCAAATAAGGGGTCATCCATATAGTACATATGCACAGAGGGGTTTTGGATTTAGGAGATTTTGCATACGTACTATATGGATGGGCCCTAACTGAAAGTATCAAACATGACTGTTACTACATAACTGGAAGCATTGGTTTTCAGTCCAACTGTTCAGTATTCATTTAATTAAACTAGTTTTTTGAATTCTTTTACACGATTTGCAACCGAAACTTACTTTGAGTTGTATCTGCTTGGCTACCTAAAGCTTATCTGATTCACAATATCAAATGCTGTGTGTGCTATGGGGCGTAATAGTACACGGTATTGCCAAATTTAATGAAACGGGTTTTAGATTTTCATTGATCAGATTAGTACACTGTATTGTGCTAAATAATATTGTATTGTCATGGTGTTGCACATTTACTGTTTATACTAATAAGATTTAGAGTGGTTCAGTAGGGTCTGCCCTGTGTGAGAACCACTGTTTCCATGTTTTAACCCTTCTTCTGGAAATATAATGATTATATCTGTGTCTGTTCTAATTCAGTGAAACTTACAAGCTGGCTGTTATTGATAATGCTCTTAAATATTATAATTTCACATATTTAGCTGACTTCTTACTCCCTTGCTCTGTTCAATGCAAAAGCTAATAGTCTTACTATTTTATCTTGACTCCAATGCCAGCAGTACCTCAGAGGAGAAATATGAGATGTGCTATACAAATATTACATTACATAATGTAAAAATTGTAAAGTACCTTTAAAGTCCCCTTTAGCTTTTAACCTTATCACACTATGACCAGTAATGTTTTCTGTTTTAAAATTTTCTATTTTTATCATTCAGAAAGTTGAGCTAACTCCTTCTAAAAACCAATTATTGCTAAATTTTCTTGTGCCACAAGCATCAAGTGTAGCCATGATGAGGCAAGGAATAGCCAGACTTCTCAATAGGGCTTTGTCCTCTTCTCCCCTCCTGTTCAAGAGGTTCATGCAAAGCCAACGAGAAACTTTTACCAGAGGGCATTGGCCTAGGCCCTGCTAATCAGGCTGGAACTGATCGTGGGATTTGCTCAAAGCTTGCCCCAATGCAGAAGAATAGTGTGAAATCACAAAAACAAAGAAAATTTTATCTAAGGAAGAGGGGTTGTCGAACAGCTGTCCATTTGGTCTGCAAATTTTACTTCAAAGTTCAAGATTTCAATCTAATATTACCGTGAAATTTGGGTAACTGGAGCTCATCCTCAGACCCCATTAGGGGAGCTAATGACCATTACAGTGGCAGATGGACACAGAAATTAATTATTGGACAGTGACAAATTCACTGTCGGATGAAAACATATCCCGGTTGGGGGCTTTGTCATTATGCTCTGAAAGACATGCACCAACTCTCAAGATGTTAACCTAATACACATATTACCCTCAATTTTTTGGTTGATTTCATTTCTTAGGCAGTCACATGTGTGGGCAAGGAGTGAAAGTTACAACTGGTCTGTGTTCTGTATCAAGGTTCACTGTGTTCTGATGTGTTAGTGGCAATACTCTATTAACTTTATACCAAAAAGAGCCACCATAATATACACCTGACAAAGCAGCTGCACACAAATATGGAAACATGTACAACAGGACAGAAAGGGAGGATGAGAAAAAGCTAATTTATAGGAATTAAACCTCTAAGAGTGCTATAGAATTTAGGATGATTACATTATTACTGGTTACAGTGGTTAGCACTAAAGTTTCTTGATGATCATAAAGGTCTAAGTCAAAATTTTCCAAAATATGCATTCCCAAGTCCTGGTCTTCCCAAAAAAGTAAATTATTAAATGTTGACCCCATAGCTATTTATATTTGAGACAAACCCTCTCTCAAATTGGCCTTATAAAAACATCTTGCTAAGTGGAAATATCCTTTGCTAAGGTGTTTGATACAAATGCTAAATATACACAAGTCATCTTGACTCAAAACTGACAGAATTTCTTAAATTCTAGTGAAAACCAGATAATGCTGAACAAAAAAAGAAATGTTTCAATGCAAGCTGTTCTAAGCTGACAAAAAAATTATGACATAGAACATTCAAGTCTCAATGCAATTCAATCCCAATCCAAAATATCAACTATCACTGAACCATGTTTCAAAGTTACAACGTAACACTTTGGCGATTAGTTTTCTATACAAGAGTACATAAAACTTTATTGTCTACAGAGTTTCTTTTCCAACGTAGGTTTCTTCATCGTTACAGATGTTCAACGATAACTTTCCGTTTTGCGTCGTATGCGAAGCGGTTGCTCCGGCAAAGATCGCTCTGGTAAAATTCAGTCAGATTGTGAATGTTGATCTGTCGTGCCTGGAAAAGCAAAAACAGAACCAATTTCACGAGAGAAACTTCTTGTTTAAAACGTGAACTGACCTTATAAGAAATCATTTGAGTTTTACTGTCACATGTAAGAGACTTCAAACTGCACGATATTATTACCCGCAAAGTAGAGATCTTAATCTCTTGGCATGGTCTCCCCCCATAGACTGCTATATTCGGTGCACCTTCGGCTGATGCTCTAGGCATTATGATAGCGGTGCAATAGAAGTTCTAGTAATCGTTTGATTACCGAGTTTATTGATTCATGTGACTGACAAATGCAGTAGAATGTAAAACTAAATACATCTCTTAATATCCACTCATTTCTTGTTACCTTCAGAATCATTATTTCTAAATTACTTTATTTAAATACATTCAAGACTGCCCAAGCTCTGACTCTAAATTTGTCTACATTATCCCAAGTTAAGCTGATCATGCTGATACTGAAAGGAATATCATGTCAGGTGTGAAACACACAAGTATTTGACTGTAGTAAACAATTGTTTACATATAAGTAATTTATTCACAAAGCTTCAACTTAGGAAGATCTAATATTCCATCAAGCGTTGAACCAAAGCCAATATTGCAGTGCAACAATATTGAAATTTTACAAACGGGCTAATATAATATCAATCACTTTGTCGGCCAGATCTTTCTCAGATATCTCGATCATCTCCAGCTCTCTGTCTCCGTATCGGTTCTGCTGAAATGCCAACTGATCTTGAGCCAGTTGTTTCAAGATGAAGAGGATAAGCTCATTGTTATCCTTGCGGAATGAAATGTAGCGAGCAAAAGTCTACAGAAAAAGCAAAGCACTAAAACTTAAAACATCATTTCATGAAAATATGTAAAGGGGACTGTTCCAAGGTTCAAACTGTCCCCGGGGCCCAGTCGTAAGGGTCCCCGGCTACACGAATGGGTCTTCCTACAAAAGTGACCCATTACCTCCAAATTAAAATTTAACACCCTGATTATAACACACTGATGTTATCAAAATTTCTGGATTATAACACACTGATGTCTGAATCAAACTGGTATACTGACTATCGTAGCAGTAGTAGCAAATCCTAGATAATCTAAGAATTTGCTACTACTGCTACGACAACCTTTGAATATGTAATAAGAACTGACAGACTGGAAAATCTAGTAATAACAAGAAAAATAGAGGGCAGAGAGCAACAGTAAGACAGAGAATGAAATACACAGATAGCCTAAGAGAAACAAACAAGAATCAAAGATAATATTAAACTGACAAGAACAGACAGAAACAGAGCAGAGTGGAAAGACAGGGTCACTGACAATAATTATCATTAAGATGACCTTTCTCATGCTTTTCATTATGCTGAACTTCTGGGTTGAGATGAAGCTTTCCAGCATGATTCGAATCGCCATGTTGACATCATCTTCGTTCACGTAGTCCCTAAGGTGCATCTTGGCGTGAGATTCAGCCATGCGAATCATCGATTCGATGTGACGAACAGTTATCGGAATACAACCGGTAATCTAGAATCAACAAAAACAAATTTGATTTTAACAAGTCCATAATTTTAGAACAATTCAACAGAAAACTGAAAAAGCAGTTCAACATTCTGTCCCCAGATAATCTTGGATTGAATAAGCAATTTACCTTCACAGACTCCTAACAAAAGTTGCACAAATTCAGCGGTTATTAACCTTTTAATGATTACATACCCCCGAACAAGTTAAAAAATGGCAAAGTACCCCCTACCAGCCTACATTACCTGATGATAAATGTATATACTCTGCAATATAAAATTTTAAACTGCAACATATATATGTTACAGGTTGTGTGCACATGCCACAAAATTCTATTTTCTTGTAAAATTTCGAATTTAGTACAAAAATTACTACAGTCTGTGTGCAGTGTACAATGTACATTAAAGTAAAAGTCTTTCAAATAGACTTCATTTCCACATCATTCTGTGCACCCCACAACTTCCTTCAAGTACCCCAAGTGACACTAGTACACCCGGATAAGAACCAGTGCCCCAAATGAATTAAATTTTCAGAAATAACGGGTTATTAACTGTTGAATGCAAATCTTTCTTAAAGAGCTAGGAGAACCGCTCACCTGTGACTCACGGCGCATTTCTGAGTACATCTTTGCAACTTTGTCCTGGTCCATTTGGTTGAGACGTGGGTGCGCTTTCTCTTTGGCATAGATGATGTATTTCTTCAGAAGATCTTGCGGGATTGGTTCAATGCCCGATCTGTTTGGCAGTTCAACCTGCAGAAGAACAACACAACCATAAGAATAAGCAAATTAGGAGACAGAGAAAGAAAGACAAAAAGACAAACAACAAGAGAGGCAGAAAGAGACACACACACACAGTGAAAAGAGACAGACAGACAGACAGAGAAGAGAGAGATGGGCAAACAAAAACACTTAATTTTGAGAAATCAAGTGAAGTATAAAAGTCATGAGTACCAGTACAGCTGCCTGGCCATCTTCGCCAACAGCGTTCGGATGATGTCGCATGTGACTCTCGACCACAAAACGCGCCAGACGTTCGTCCTCGATCGGGTCGACCGTATCGCGGACCACGCAGAGGATATCAAAACGCGACAGAATCGGCTCGGTTAGATCCACCTGCGGCAGCACAAGGAACAAATCTTACCACAGAGTAATATAAAGCACCACAGATATCATATCCATTTCAAAGACAACCCCTTTGTGCATTACACAAACCAGACAAACCAGGACGGTAAAAGCAAACGTCTTACGTTTTCAGAGAACGTCAGCGATGGGTCGTAACGACCTCCGATAGGATTTGCTGCCGCTATGACGGCGCACCTCGCCTGAAGTGATGTGACTATTCCAGCCTTTGATACAGAGATGCTCTGCTGTTCCATCGCCTCGTGAATACTGGTGCGGTCTTGGTCAGTCATCTGGTCACAAAGGACAAAAAATTATACCATATTTTCACACATATACAATGGCATGAAAATGTCTGAAATTTCCTCTCTTTATGCTATTATTTTTCCAATTATTTTTCCAATTATTATCCATATCTTCTGCAGGTTCACACAACTTCTGATAATAGCCTCATTCAATAATAATGCTATATGTGCCAATGCTGCAGTTGCTAACTACTATACTAAAATATTAAACAAGTTTTTATAGTATTGCATAAATTTTGTATTTGCACATCAGATTTCTAACAGGTAGTAACGAGTAATGAATTTTTCATGGAATTATGCACAAGTAAATTATTTAAAAAATTTTCACTTAATAATTTAATCAACAATCTAAAATCTTAATGAGTTTTTAAAGAGTAAAACCTTGTCAAACTCATCGATCAGGCAGATTCCTTTGTCAGCGAGCACGAGGGCTCCAGCCTCAAGTGTCCACTCTCTGGAGATGGGGTTACGCTGGACGTAGGCGGTCAAGCCGACCGCCGACGCACCCTGACCGGTGGTGTAAACGACTCGCGACGCGGCCTTCTCGACGTACTTCAGAAACTGCGACTTGGCGGTCCCAGGATCGCCGCAGATCAAAATGTTGATGTCACCGCGAACTTTGTGCTTGCCCCCTGGTGACAGAAGGAACAAAGTAAATAACAAAATCATTTAAGAAACATTATAGACGGTCTATCTTCTATGATGTAACATAATGTAATATCTGCATGGCGCTTCTCTCAAACACCGAAAACTGAAAACATCAAAAGATAAATGTTCACATGGAGCTGCTAAGAAAAAAGAAAAGACTGCGAAAAACATGGAAAAGATCGCTGGAAAAATAGCATAAAGAAAATGGATATACCTGGAGTGAACCATAATACATGGTAGGAGATTGAGTGAAATGGAAGGATCTTATTCATGGCCTATGCTTCACTGGGAGTGTAAATGATTGAAGATAGCGACTCTCCTAAAGAAATCACTTAGAAGTGCTGCCACTTCTGATATCTTTAAAATCTACTATTGATGCTCTCGATAAGGCTCGACGGCAATGTAAACATGATTTTGAGCGTGCCAAATTTTTCAACAAGATGTTGAAACTAGTTTTCCAAACGAAGATGCCTAGTGCCTACTCGTTGAAAAACAAAAATTATTTCAATTTCGAAACAACCATTCAAATTTATGAGCACTGCCTCGAATGCTTGTCAAAGGTATTGCCACCCGACAGTTAAAATTGTAACAGCCAAAACTTTCTGATCCACCCTGCCGTTGACAGAGAACAATAAACCACAACAAATACATTCATTCTACCATCAAAATTTTTTTTTAAAACTGACAATAAGAGTTTGGAGCAGCACAAAATGTCTCCCTGACTCACCAGGATTTTTGGCTTCACCGCCAAACAAGGCCAATGCCAATGCACGCTTGATCTCATCATGTCCGTAGATAGATGGCGCCATGCTGGCAAAAATCTACAAATCAAATGCTAATATGTTATTATTCATTAACCCCTTTACCCTTTATTTTTAGCGTAAATGTAAAATTGCCGCATAAGTGAGTCACGGCCAGTAAAGGGGTTAAAGAAATAGGTAATTTCTGCGTGGCCAGACAAAATGTCCGAAGACAAAATGGCACCGTATTGGACAAACTGTCATGGAGACAAAATGTCACGGGATAGTTTTACATTTTGTCCGCCGACATTTTGTCCCCACGACATTTTGTCCAAGCACCCATTTCTTCCAAACAGTGTAGCCAAAAATTTTGTACCACTGAACTATGAAGTGTAGCATGCGACGCTAACAGGGACCAGAGGCTTTACAGGTCCGTGTTAAAATCCAAGCATTCATGATCTACCAATGTCACTGCGATTTCATCAAAATATGAAATCTTAAAAGTGTACGTTGGCTTTGTAGAATTAACTTCCTCAAAATTAAAAGAAAATAATTGGCAGGGTTGCAGCTGGTGCCCCAGCCCCCCCCCCATGAAGTAAAACACAAAACCTAAGTGATTTTTAGAGGAGCCATGACAAAAATTAACTCAAGAATTTCTTACTTATTTATAAACAGCAGCAAAGAGTTCATTTATTCACCAACTGGTTAAAGATGACATCTGCAATTTAGAAATAATTATACGTTTAAAAAGGAAATAATTCTTTGATAGAAAATATATTGGCTAAGTATTAATAATAAGAGACACTCACTCGTTCCCCGATCCGTTCATCTTTGGACAACTGGACTACGGCTCGCACGTCATCATCCGTCAGATTTGCGACGGCCATTTTGTCATCCTTCTTAGACACATGATTGGCGTGGATGACAGTTGCAAACACTGGAAAGCCATTGGCAGTGTTTAGTGATCCATCGTAGTTGTTGCTGTAGATCCCAGTCAGTTCCTATTTGCAACCAGATCAGGTTTACATTGTGCCGACCATTACAATGCAATCACAATAAAACACAATGTAAGACCAACAGAGATAATGCTTTGATCGTTCGTGCTTACAATTTCATCTCCTGGTTTGCACGTATCAACCAAGTCCTCTAGCAAGATGGCATCTTTTGATCTTGGCAGACGTCCAGCTGGCACTTTGCCAGGACTTTCTTGGATTTTTATTCGCTGATAGTTCTTGTATACAGTCTGCAAAACGAAACAAAGAATTTTCAAACAATTGAGCAACAATTTAATGTTGGCTGACATGTTTTACAAAAAAATGTTTCAAATCTGCCAAAAACTGTCTAAAACACACAGATAAACAACTGAAGATAAGAAAATTCGGATAAGATCAGCAGCCGTAAATACTTTGATAATATTTTTCATTTCTGAGCACAAACTGGATTAGAAGTCAATCAATCAATCAATCAATCAATCAATCAAAACAGTCTTAACCTGTTCCATGTTTATTTCAAACGGTCCCGTCGATTGGCACTCTGGACATGACCCGGGCTTCACCTCCTGATTCTGCGATTGAAAGAACGGACCGAGGACGAAGTTGCACTTGTTGCAGTCGTATTTGATCATGCTCAGCTGCGGCAACACTCCTGTGCAGCTTGTAACGACTCCACTTGTTCGAATCAACTGGTTCAGATGCAGCTGGCTATTTTTAAAGATTCAAAACAATCACTTAAAAACAAGATACTGTAAAGTAACAATCTTACGCATACATATGCAGACTTAATTACTTAATTACGACAGCTGCCCAGATGGATTTACAGCAAGAAGCAAATCTCTAATAAGAGGTATAAACAAAGAACAGAGATGCAGCAAGATGTGAATTTATTTAATTTCGATAAATTTCTAATTGCAAACACAATGAGTATCAATCATTGGTCACTGCACATTTAAGGGATAAGCAATTTTATAGACTATTAAAATATGTTGATGATGATGATGATGATGATGTCCAGGAATGAGATGAGAGAGGTGGACAAAACCTTAATATATCAAACCAATGTAAACCCCTTCAAAGATCAAACATCCTCATTCAATCAAACCACAAATTATCTTCAAATTCAGGTACAATTTTTAAAAGTTCTCAACCGTTAAAAAAATCCATTGTGGCATCATAGTAAAACGAAACACAAAATGCAGCAGAAAAGATAATTATGTTTAATTGTTCCATTGACCGTTAGTCAAGTGACCAAGACGACTGGTCATTTTTAAAAAACCTGGACAATGGATTTGATTTACCAAAGTTTAATTATAGTTGCTGCACAAGCCGCAACCTACTCAAGACTTTGGTTGCAATCAGAGGACTGCGCAGAATCATCTAAACGTACCGAAGAGACCGAATTTCCTCGATGAGTGGAAGATCAGAGATGCGGACGTGGATTTCTTTCACGATCTGATCGTAGCGCGGATACATGCTGAGGACCACTTCTTTGGCCGCCTTAAAATAAAATAAGTCAATGTTAATGTGCAAACCAGCTGACATTTGCTTTTTCACTTCTTAAAAACAACACAAATCACAGTACAATCTAAAATCAAATCAAATCATCATCATCATCATCAGTTGTTTTGTCTAGAGACAGGCTCCATACTCCACAGCTGTAACGACCTAGCCTCACTGCCCTTCTGATGTTGACTATTGCCTGGCTGATATACCTTTCCCATAGCTATTTTAAGAAAGGCCGAGTACCTAAGAATAAACAGCTACTGTTGTGCTGCTTTCTAAGGCGCTATAGAAATCCACGAGATTTTACTTTGCTTTACTTATACTCCTTTCTATGTTGAGTCCTTTTTTACAGTTTCATATTTGTTCTTTGCTATAGGATCAAACATCCACTCCAGTATCATTGTCCATGGTCGCCCTTTGTGTTTTCCCTGCCAACTTCCCATCCAGGTACATCTCTCATCCAACAATACAACCTGACATATCTCCTGTTCACACAGGTTCAGTATTTCCACTCTTAAAACTATAGCTGATGCTATTTGTGCGTTTTAATATGGTAAACGGCTCGAATGAACACAGATGAACACAAATGTCTGCAGAATTATCCCATAAATGCTGACCTCGTCAAATATCTTAAACATCTGAAGAGGCGCTTCGGGCAAGAAGTACGCCAAGACATGTTCCTGCGAAGCCAAGACGTTGTAGTCGACCACAAGACTTTCCTTGTTGGCTGTAAACAAAATTTCAACAAATTGCTTTAAAAAAATCATGCGGAAATCCTTTTCACGTATTAATCGTTAGTATTAAAATTGAGTAAAAGCAAGAGTTTTGTGGCATGGAACAAGCAAACGACCTCTGGAAATGTAAAAGTAAAAATCAGGCAGACATCATCATATTCAAAATCAGTTTTCTTCAGAACGGAGCCTTGACATATGATTTACATTCAACCATCTGACGAATCTTCTCCTTGTACAGATTGTGGCCCTTAACGTCAACAAACGTTCGAAGGAAATTCTTGAACCGATTGAAGATTTCCGTCCGTGGGGCCAACATCGAGACCCATTCCCTGACGCTGTGACCCTTTGTGTCCTCAAGATTCTCGATACTTTCAATTTGCTGCAATCAAAGACATCCGCATAATTTACAAAGTCCTCACAGCTATAAATCACAAAGTAAAACTGCCATTATGTAATGAGGAGAATTATTCAACACGAATAAAGTTTCAATTAATGTATTGACTGCCCAGCTGTTCACAAATGAAATCGTAGATAAATTATCATAGATAATTATCGCAGATTATTATCGTAGATAATTATCACTTAAACCCAAGATCACCTCATCCTCGTCCATTCCTTCTGCGGCCCGTTCTCCCAACCTCCGTCTACGCGATGGACGGTCTTCGTCGTCGTCCGAATCGTCTATTGTCAAAAATCAACTCGTTAGAAAGCATACTTTCAAGTTTTGAAAAGTTGCGAATGCCAAAAATTGACAAAGCAAAAAAATGCAATGCCAGAAATGTAAACTGCGGCTGACAGAGGCAAATTAAGCCACGGTCGACCATCGGATCAAACGAGCATAGAGACAAACTAAACCAACCATAGAGCAGCCCTGGTCTCATTCGTCCCGTCGCAGCCATTTCGTCCCGATCTCGTTTCCGCATTTCGCGCTCGGCTGCCATTCGCTCGCTCATCGAAAGATCAGAAATATCTTCGTTTTCGTCCAAACCCTCCCCTTCGTAGCGATCGAGCTCCGGGATTGGCTGGTAATCTCTAAAAATATACATTTAAAAATTGGCATTTAAAACAAACAAGTACTCCGTTTTCACAGGTGACAAAAGGAAGTTAAAACCTATTTGCACAAACTGAAAGTCAGCATTTCCAGGATTAACACATTTACTGCCAAAGAACCTATGCAAATGTATAGAAAATGGGATGCATGCTGTACATCCTGGCACCCAACATATTCTATGACATTGCAAGCCGATTTTTTTTAGAAACAATCAATGTTTTCAGAAACATGGATGCTTATGAAAGAGAAAATAAATAGGCCAAAGGCATTCACGATATGAATTTGGCAAAGAATGGAAAAAAATCAGCTGGACTGTAAAGATAACCAACGAAGAGGTCTGGAAGAGGATAGAAGAGAAGAAAAGCCTAATTAACACTATTCGTACAAGACAAAAGAAGTGGATAGGTCATGTTCTGAGAGAAGAAATGTGCCTGTCAAGAGAAGTACTAGAGGGAACATGAAAGGGAAAGAACAACTAAGAAACGCTGGTTCTTTCTCGTTATCCGGACCCCAGTAGAGGGATGGTGTAGTTGACTAGAGAGGCGTTAGGTTTAGGGTAAGGATTAGGTTAGGATCAGGGTTAGGTTAGGGTCAGGCTCCCGGCCGAATAGCCATTACACTTCACTGGGGTCCGGATAACGGGAAAGTACCAAAACCCTGAAAAAGAACACTGCAGATAGCATGATTATGATGATGATTTATATTTTTTAATGTAAAATGCACCTCTATAAGAAGAGGCATTGGAGATGTATATTTTAGCAGCTAATAATGAATCATTATCAAAGACGGTGATGTTGATCAGACCTTTCCATGTCATCTCCAAACAATTCCTCCCCATCATCCTCCTCTCCATCTCCACCACCTTCGCCGATCAACTCGGATTCGTCCTCGAACGGCGGCAGATCGCGTCCAGGGCTGGACGTCGTGGGGTCACCACGACCTCCTCCGTTACGGTCCCGATCCGGGTCTGGACTCGTACCGACAACGGAGAACGGATCGGAGGACACTTCGTCCTGGAAACCAATCCGTCCGAATTCATGAATAATTCAACAACAGCTAATGATTAATTCAGTAACAACTAATAAATATTCACTAAAAATAATGAATATTTCAACGCCAACTAATGATAACGTCAATAGCCACTAAAACACTATTGATTCAGTTAAATTATCTAAAATGAGGACAATACAGACTCCTGGTATTGACAAACATTAAAAATCCGGCGCCATATAAGTTATTATACCAAACCAACACACAAAGCACTCACAGCCATTTAGATTAGATTTCTCGCAATGAAGAGCAATTGTGAACGCCACGAAACAGACAATAAAGACGTCTCTTATTTATTTCTTTATTATAACTTTTTCTATTTATTAACTTCTGTCTTTAAGCGAACCGCATGCATGCCCTTCTATCCCTTTGTTTATGAAGAAATGGCGCGAAATAACCGGGCGATGACTGTACGTAAGTAAGTACAGTCAACTGGTGCAGCGCTGAATTCGATTCGGTCCAAAAACTATTGAGCCCTCAGCGTCTTAGCCAAGATTCCCGGAAGAGGGGTTGATTTTGGGTTTTGACTATGACCAACTTTGAAAAAATCTTGACAGGCAAAAAAGGTCTTCACCTCCAGTGTTTATTCTAGCCACCTAGGAGAGGTGGCTAGAACTTTAACTGGTAACTTTTGAACTCTCCATTGAGGAGAGTTCAAAATTTTTTGTGGGGCACAGACATTGGGGAGGTCATACTGCTTGCCAAAATGTCACAAATTTTTTGGGGACATTTCAAACTTTGGGGGAATCCCCCAAAATGGTTTAGAATAAACACTGCTTCGCCTCTTAAACCGTTATACTCTAGTCTATGGCCAAGGGGGGGATTTTGACCCCAAAATCGCGCCCAAAAATTAAAAATGCATAGAAACTCATTACAAATATTTTTTTTGGAAGCCAATGGGGGTTTTAATCCCTCAAATCCCCTTGGCTCGCCACTGTTGAGGCTACTCTAAAGCCGGGCGCTCCTGAGTAGAACGGAGGCGCCATATAAGTCGCTTATTGCATCATTTTTGCACTAATTAAATTTAGTCCTAGCATGCCGCAGCAGTGATGCGGTTTCGCGCTTTCTGTAAAGGAATCTCTCTCGCCTAATGCTTTTTAGTGCTTCTGTCGTCTGCCACTTTTGCCCAAGAATACATGCCGCAGCATGACGTAGTACTTTGGTCTTTGCGTCATATATAAGTATCTCTCAATGTTAAACGCACTATTTTAGTCAACACTTGGAAGAGGTTAGCATATATGTGAAATTTTTGCGTTAATTTCTGTGAATTTTATAGAATTCATCGAAAATTTCGATCACGTTGTACAAATTTAACCTTTGAAACGACATTTAGGAACAAGTCTGACGAGGGGGACAAGCATTTTGAAAATTTTTACGACAAATTCAATCGAAATTCAGCGGATTATGTCCGCCCTCTGGCGATCACGATGGCTTTGGGCAGTTGGGATTCTGGGTGTTGGGGGCTGCTGCCTTGATTTTCTAAATTATTTGTAAGAAAAGAACATTTCGGCGACTCCAGAGAACATGTTTGACGACATGCTAAAGCACTTTTAAAAAATTACGAAAATTTTGGAAATTGAGTTCAATGGTATTATGGTCGCACCCTTACTCTAGGGCTTAAGGTCTTGGATAGAATTTTGAGCAGTTTTTTACTATTGAGATTTCTTGAAATTCAATCTTTATTTTTAGTCTGTTCGCCGAACAGACTTTAGCCTGTTCGCCCTCTGGCGTTGGGAATCGGAATTGCGCGAAATTCTACGGCTACTTTAGCTTGGATTTTTAAGATGACTGTTCCTGGGTGACTCGTGTTTGCATCTGTTTGACATTATTTTTGCAAACGTTTAGAAAGGTAATTTTTATTTTTCGAATTAAGTGTCGGACGATCTGGAGATGAGGAGCACCGAGACGACATCCGAAGGGAAGAGAAGAGAACCACCAAAGCAACGCAGAAACCGGCTGCACATGGTAGATGGGTACTGGTAAGATGTGCAGAGACATGAAATGTGCATGAAATGGTCGCTGCATAGCGGTAGGCATGTTAATTTTCACTACAGTATATATGTGAAGCAGAATTATATAGATCTCACTGAGATAAACTGGAGCCAGATGAGCGCCAGATGAGCCTGCATGATTGTATAAGTAATGTGATATTGAAGGAATCAACAGATATTTGTACTGAATATTCAGGTAAGAAATTTGCAGAAACTGATGAAATGTAAGATCTTGCCTGAGTCAAATTTTTTGGTCAATTTGTACTGCTGAATATTTTGAAAAATATTCAATTGAGACACCACATTGCTTCTGCAAAGGGGCAAACACATTGCTGGCTTATGCAGCTGGCTTATAATATAATATATATAATATAATATAACAAGGTTTAAAGTGGTTCAGTAGGGACTGCCCTGTATGAGAACCACTGCTTCTGCATAGGCCAGCAATCACACACAAACACACTTGGCTCGACACTTGTAACACGATACTAATCAAGAAGACTGCAACATTGTTTGCTTCTGCATAAGGGGCAAGCACAACATACAAGACACTTTGATTAATACTGCAACATTATTACGCCTAAGGTGCATAAGTGGAAAAGCATGAATATTTGTGTAAAATATTTGTGTAAAAATTTGGTAGAAACTGAATTTCTGTACTCAGGCAAGAATTTATTGCAGAAAGTAAGTTAACATGTAGGAAAATTATATTGCAAAATAATATGACATTGAAGAACTCTGTGGAAATTGTCCTGATTCTGGTAGGAATATATTACAGAGACTGAGATGACTCTGTAGATGGGCAACTAGAGCCGTGTACTTAATACTGAAGATTTTGTCTACAGAAATTTTAATGAAGTATTAAGGTTTTGTAGAATTATTGTGCTTAATATGAGTTAGATTAATGAACCTGAATGAATGAAGTTCTATTATAATTATTATAGTATTGGTAATGAAGTTATTTTAAAGAAATCTTTAACATAAATTGTGTTGTCATTGACTGCAAGTAATCCATGCTAACTTAAAAATATCAAATATTCAGGTAAGGTGTAATTTGGCATGAGCAACTCTAAGAAGCAATGCTAAGAAAAGTGCTAAAAAGCTTTATTCATTCAAGGCATTGTCATCATGTTGCTAATAACTAAGTTGCTTTTAGATTGTGCAATTTTAAGAGGCTTATAGCTGAATTGGGATTAGCAACCGTAGGCTAGTGCAAGAGATGGCACAATTTAAATAGAGCTTCATATCAGTTGGCTACTGTTGAGTGTAGGAAGTGCTATTTGAGGAATCTGATATCTGATTTAGCAGTTAGGATAGCAGCAAGTGCTAAATGACATTAAACACAAGTGCTAAATGACATTAGCTATTGAGCTTAGTAAGTGCTAATTCAGGAATCTGATTTAGCAGTTAGGATAATAGTTTTATGCAAGTGCTAAATGACATTAGCTATTTAACTATCTAGAGCTTCATATCACTTGGATGTTTTTGAGCTTAAGAAATGCTAATTGAGGAATCTGATTTAGCAATTAGGATTATAGTTTTATGCAAGTGCTAAGTGACATTAGCTATTTTAGTGGAGCTTAATAATATCACCAGGATGCTATTGAATTAAGCTTTTTAGCATACTGACATGTATTCCAACTAGGATTAGAAAAGTAATGCAACACAATAGTAGGAATCATTCAATATAAATAGAACAATATCAGGAGACTGCCCCTTAGCAGAGTGGCCTTGGTTGAATCTGAGCTTTAAGGTCTTTTATTAGATTTAATTGAAACGAATGTTGCTAAGAAATTGGAGCAGTTAATGAGATGGTTTTGAGAGTCAGCCACATAGCAGAAGTAGCATTTAGAAAGAAGATTTTAGAACGTATTACTAGATAAATGAGCTACTTCAAGATGTGACTTTACTGCAATTTGTGGCATTTAGGAAAAATAGCAGCATTGTTCAGTTTGAGCAAATGTTTTTGGACACTGACACAATGGTCTTAATTATTTAGAACTATTTTTTAAAGGAATACTGCATATGGAATTCAGTGATGCTGCCAAAAATCAATTTTGACAACCCTTTCTACAAATTTGTAGTCTATCAATGCTGATACCTTCAGGATGATATTATTATTATTATTATTATTATTATTATTATTATTATTATTATTATTATTATTATTATTATTATTTATTGAAAATTGTTGTAGCACCATGATAGCACCAGGACTTGGCAAGGCATAACTAAAAGGCACATTAATGTATGAAATTTTTAGCACAGGAGAGAACCTTTTAAGCTTTGTAAAACCCAGTTATTATTATTATAACAGTTACACTTAAAAATTTTGAATGAATGAATGAATGAAATGCGCTTAAAAAGTGGATACCGTACCGGTAAAAATACTAACAATAATAACAGTAATGGTAGTAGTAGTAGTATTAGTTGTAGGAGTAGAAACAATACTACTAACAATAATAGTTATAATAATAGTAATCTGGGCTTCAAGTGGCTTATTAGGATCTCTCCTGTGTTAAAATCGCCCACTTATAATATCATAAATAAAATTACAAGTGCACTTTAAAGTGCTGCAAAAATTACACTCAATGCCTAATGTATTCAGTGAAATAGGCCTTTAAAATTCTTTTTAAATGCTTAAGTAGGCATCATCTTGAAGGTATTGGCATTCATGTCTGCAAATTTGTCTAAATAATTATCATTTTTATGGAATTGCACTTGAAAGATAGTTGGCACTGAATTTCATATCTAGTCAGTTCCTTTTAAAATATCAAATTGCTGACAATTTAGAAGTAGGGCAGTCCTGAGCAGACGAATTGCTTAAAATTAGCAATGGAACACCCTTGAGCAATGCTATGATTGCTACTATGCTCTGAGTGATTAGCAAATTATATTTGCATCATATTGCAATAAGAATGCATTGCATGGCAGTCTCCTGATATACATTTTCAAGCAGTAACATAAACATAGGAAGATTCCATCTTATTGATAAACATAGGAAGATTCCATCTTAATGGTGTAGCAGAATAAGGATATCAATAAATATAATTGTCATTAATGCACTTTTCAGCAATGGCCAATATAGGAACAACTTATAAAATGCTTTACCATAATATAATGTTGAAAATTGATACTGTATAAAAGAAAAAAATAGGCCTAATGATTATGTTGGTCTTGTGAATATCGTCCAGCTTGAGATTAGGATAGCACAATAGACCATGCTATATCAAATCAAGAATAGGCACTAGGAGCTATGTACAAATATTGGAAGGTCCTTAAGGGATAGAATTTGAATAGGATCTACCTATCAGTAACATGACGTGGTATATCAATGAGGATAATAGTCTTGATATATGCACAAATGTGATTAGGATTGAGACTTGAAATAAATGCAAATGTAGAAGGATTCTAAATGCAGATATGATATCAGAATAGAATTATTGAGTCATATGAGCTCACTTGTATACTTTTTAGGTAGAAATGGCACACTATACAATGACAATGCATTGTGTGAATATTGCTATAGCAATAGCAAAATATAGGTAGAATTTCTATCCAAATATAAATTAATAGTGATTGAGATCTCTAGATTTTTTAATATAATCAATAGCACATTTGTAAGAAGATTTTAGTTAGAGTATGTTAGGATGGCATGCTAGTTATGGCAATCTGATGGAAGTGCTAACTAGCAGTAGCACAAATGCAGGAAGCTTATGAAAAGTGAGATTTTTGCCTTTATTATAGTTCTGCTATAGATTATGTGAGAATAAGTACAGTAGACATAGTTCTGGCAATGTGATGGAAGTGCCAACTATCGCAATAGCACAAATGCTGGAAATTTGTTAAAGGTTAGTATTTATTATTGCTATGCTATGGATTATGTGAGAATAGGTAGATTGTTATGGCAATGTGATGGAAGTGCCAACTATCGCAATAGCACAAATGCTGGAAATTTGTTAAAGGTTAGTATTTATTATTGCTATGCTATGGATTATGTGAGAATAGGTAGATTGTTATGGCAATGTGATGGAAGTGCCAACTATGGCAATAGCACAAATGCTGGAAACTTGTTAAAGGTTAGTATTCTAGTATTTATTATTGCTGTTATATGGATTATGTGAGAGTAGGTAGATTGTTATGGCAATGTGATGGAAGTGCCAACTATGGCAATAGCACAAATGCTGGAAACTTGTTAAAGGTTAGTATTCTAGTATTTATTATTGCTGTGCTATGGATTATGTGAGAATAGGCAGATTATTATGGCAATGTGATGGAAGTGCCAACTATGGCAATAGCACAAATGCTGGAAACTTGTTAAAGGTTAGTATTCTAGTATTTATTATTGCTGTGCTATGGATTATGTGAGAGTAGGCAGATTATTATGGCAATGTGATGGAAGTGCCAACTATGGCAATAGCACAAGTGCTGGAAACTTGTTAAAGGTTAGTATTCTAGTATTTATTATTGCTGTGCTATGGATTATGTGAGAGTAGGCAGATTGTTGTGGCAATCTGATGAAAGTGCCAACTATGGCAATAGCACAAATGCTGGAAACTTGTTAAAGGTTAGTATTCTAGTATTTATTATTGCTGTGCTATGGATTATGTGAGAATAGGCAGATTATTATGGCAATGTGATGGAAGTGCCAACTATGGCAATAGCACAAATGCTGGAAACTTGTTAAAGGTTAGTATTCTAGTATTTATTATTGCTGTGCTATGGATTATGTGAGAGTAGGCAGATTGTTGTGGCAATCTGATGAAAGTGCCAACTATGGCAATAGCACAAATGCTGGAAACTTGTTAAAGGTTAGTATTCTAGTGTTTATTATTGCTATGCTATCGGTTATGTGAGAGAATATGTAGATACCTGTAGCTGTTGCAATCTGATGGAAATGCTAACTATGGCAATGGCACAAATTTTGGAACATTCTGATAGGTGAGTTTTTCGAGTTAATTGCATTATAATATTAAATAAGTTCTATGTATTTGTCTTTAAGCACTTGCTCAATTATAGGCACATTTTAAATGGATGCTGTATGAGATATAAGTATTGTTTACTGATTACTGTATAGCAGTATCATGAATCACCAACTACAATAGTGCTATATAAGACGATTGTTGAAAGAGATTATATCTGAATATGAATAATTGATCATGGCAGTCTTGTGATTTTATCAACAGCACATTTGAATTAATTCCTAAGAGATGCTGCATGAGAGCAGGTTATCTAGTAACTGCAGTTTTATGAATGGAATGTGGAGTTCTGGCAATTATTGCCAATGGAGGAAGAAAATGCTCTTTGCAAATCTTGCATATATATATAGTGAAGAGTTTAAACAGGTAATCTAGCAGAAAAGGAATGCTAGTCTATTGTTAGCAGTCCTATTGTCAACAGTCCTTTACAAGAGCAGTGTATTTGTACTATGTACAACAATTTGAGCACTGATTATAACATTGCAATGATGTGATGTTTTGTGATTCCATCTTTATTTGACATTAGTCTTTAGACAGACATTCCATATAGATGTAGAAGCTATCGATGACAGCACCAAAGACATGAATGTGTCTGCCAATCATCTGGAACAGTCTACCAGCCATCAAACATTACTTGAAACCACCAAATGAAGTTTATAGACTGGTGATGACTATTGAGCTTTGTTCAGGTAATACATTGTGGCACTGCAAGAATATCATCTTTAGTTTCATTTTTTAATAATTATGATGATGAGAAAGAAATTATGTCAGCTTATAGAAAGCAACATTTGCATATCGAAATTTTTAATGTTGTGTATTGAATTCACTTACAAATGGTTATGCCAATGGATGCAATTTCTTAAAGATTGCAGCATTTTAGAAATGCAACTTGTGAATATTAGCATTTGATGTTAATAAATATTGTATCACTTCAGGATAACATTTTTGGACTTCAGCCATGGCCAGAAATTTTCTTGTAAATGTTCTGTATAGGTTTGTGTGCCAGTGTTGTCTGTTTTTTGTTTGTGTAGCTTTACTAGGGTGAGCCAAGGAATGAGGGCAAGGAAGCTGTCATTCCTTGGTGTTTTTTGCTTTTGTGGTCAGTTGAACCATCAAAGTTTGACTTGGAAAGACAGCAGGGAGGCTGTCATTCCTTGGCATTGTTTGCTCTGTTGTTGGCACTGACAGCTAAGAGGCTGTCATTCATTGGTGCTGTTTGCTTTGGTGGTCCATTGACCCATCAAAGTTTTGCCTAGGAATGACAGCCAGGAGGCTGTCATTCAGTGGTGTTGTTTGCTTTGGTGGTTGGTTGACCCATCAAAGTTTTGCCTAGGAATGACAGCAAGGAGGCTGTCATTCATTGGCATTGTTTGCTCTGTTGTTGGCAATGACAGCAAAGAGGCTGTCATTCATTGATGCTGTTTGCTTTGGTGGTCCGTTGACCCATCAAAGTTTTGCCTAGGAATGACAGCAAGGAGGCTGTCATTCATTGGCATTGTTTGCTCTGTTGTTGGCAATGACAGCAAAGAGGCTGTCATTCATTGGTGCTGTTTGCTTTGGTGGTAGGTTGACCCATCAAAGTTTTGCCTAGGAATGACAGCAAAGAGGCTGTCATTCATTGGTGTTGTTTGTTTTGATGGTTGGTTGACCCATCAAAGTTTTGCCTAGTAATGACGGCATGGAGGCTGTCATTCAGTGGTGTTGTTTGCTTTGGTGTTCAGTTGACCTATCAAAGTTTTGCCTAGTAATGACGGCATGAAGGCTGTCATTCATTGGCATTGTTTGCTCTGTTGTTGGCAATGACAGCAAAGAGGCTGTCATTCATTGGTGCTGTTTGTTTTGATGGTTGGTTGAACCATCAAAGTTTTGCCTAGGAATGACAGCCAGGAGGCTGTCATTCATTGGCATTGTTTGCTTTGGTGGTCGGTTGACTCATCAAATGTTTGCCTAGGAATGACAGCAAAGAGGCTGTCATTCATTGGCATTGTTTGCTCTGTTGTTGGCAATGACAGCAAAGAGGCTGTCATTCATTGGTGCGGTTTGTTTTGATGGTTGGTTGAACCATCAAAGTTTTGCCTAGGAATGACAGCCAGGAGGCTGTCATTCAGTGGTGTTGTTTGCTTTGGTGGTCGGTTGACTCATCAAATGTTTGCCTAGGAATGACAGCAAAGAGGCTGTCATTCATTGGTGCTGTTTGCTCTAATGTTGGCAATGACAGCAAAGAGGCTGTCATTCAGTGGTGTTGTTTGCTTTGGTGGTCGGTTGACTCATCAAATGTTTGCCTAGGAATGACAGCAAAGAGGCTGTCATTCATTGGTGCTGTTTGCTCTAATGTTGGCAATGACAGCAAAGAGGCTGTCATTCACTGGTACTGTTTGTTTTGATGGTTGGTTGACCCATCAAAGTTTTGCCTAGGAATGACAGCAAAGAGGCTGTCATTCATTGGTGTTGTTTGTTTTGATGGTTGGTTGACCCATCAAAGTTTTGCCTAGGAATGACAGCAAAGAGGCTGTCATTCATTGGTGTTGTTTGTTTTGATGGTTGGTTGACCTATCAAAGGTTTGCCTAGTAATGACGGCATGAAGGCTGTCATTCATTGGCATTGTTTGCTCTGTTGTTGGCAATGACAGCAAAGAGGCTGTCATTCATTGGTGCTGTTTGTTTTGATGTTTGGTTGAACCATCAAAGTTTTGCCTAGTAATGACGGCATGGAGGCTGTCATTCAGTGGTGTTGTTTGCTTTGGTGGTCAGTTGACCCATCAAAGTTTTGCCTAGGAATGACAGCCAGGAGGCTGTCATTCATTGGCATTGTTTGCTCTGTTGTTGGCAATGACGGCAAAGGGCAGTCATTCCTTTGTGTTGTTTGCTGTGTTGTTGAATATTTTTTTGGTTGTTTCTGTATATACTGTTTTTTAAAGTTTATTGGGTGTTATTAGGAGACACCAAAAGGTCCCCACTGGTAATATGAAATTTTAAAAGTGACATTAGATTGATATATGTTTATACATATGTGCAATTATAAAGAAATGAATAATTGTAAATATATGTATATTTATAATGCAATGTTTACATGGGTTTGACTCTACTGTGCTGTTTTTGTTGCGAGTTTTTGCCAGAAAAGCAACGGCTTTCAGCAACTGGACGAGGATCAGACTGCACCATGCTAGGTCTCTTCTTCCAAGCTGAAACATGGCTGATGACAAGCGGCAACCTGCAGCAACTCGGTCATCTTGGCAGAGGAGAGCCCTTTGTGGAATGGACTGGCTTCAACGTCTACTTTGGTGGTCAGTTTGTGGTCTACTTTGAATGAATCTACATACAAGTGCAGGAGTGAAAACCATTCTGCTGTGGATCTGCATACATGCCAACAGTTAATGTCAGAGGCAGGAGCCTTCTGTCCTGTCCATGCGTACAACAAAAATCCATGTAATTAATGTGTTTTGATATGTTCAATTTATAAAACTCAATTTTATTGCATGATTTTGAATACACCATGTTTGTGACAAGATGGTTAGCACATGCAGTGATGTCTCCAATCTTAAAACAGTCTTATTGTTGTCCATGTACTAAAAGTCACACCACTGGCATTTGTTTTTTTTCAAAGCATCTTGAGAACAAGCTGCTTTTATTAATACTGAAGGCATTTGCTCAATATATAGAAATTAAATTACAATATGTTACATTTGCTATAATGGTACAGGCATCAGGATCTCTTTTATTCCTGTTGGCATAATAATAATAATAACTGGGTTTCGAGTGGTTAATTAAGATATGTATGTCATACTACCTTTTTGTTTGGAGGTTGTTTATTAGTGGTGGATGTATTTTTTATGTTTTTGGTTTAAATCATATTGATCTGATCATTTTATATTTTAGAAATTAGAAAATGGTGATTCTTCAGTTCGATGAAGCACAAGTGGCCGACTGTGAAGATTTGAAGAAAAGACTTATATTCTTTAATGCTGCTTCTATTTATGGACTGTATGATGTGAATGTTAGAAAATTATTCAAGACAATCATTATTTAGTGACCGTTAACAACAATGTTTGACATTGTATGACTGTGATTCAAATTACAATATGTACAGGGCAGGGGCGGCTCCACCAGGGGGGCCCGTGCCCCCTATTGAGTGCCTGGCCCCCCAGTGGCCCCCCCCCAGTTGGGACCCTACCCTACTGTTTACTTAATGCTACATACATTAAACAACAAATGGTTGGCCCCCCGTGATTAGAAGTTGCCACCCCAACGGCCCCCCAACTTGCCAAATCCTAGAGCCGCCACTGGTACAGGGTGCTTACAGACCTGGAAAACCTGGGAAACTCATGGATTTTGGCAATTCTGGAAAAGTCATGGAAAACTTGGGGAATTTGCGCTGAGCAGTCAGTTTATCCCTCATAATGAAGTGTTTATAATGCAACACATACCAAAATGACGAGTGAATTGTTTCTAATTTTTAACACGTGTTGAAATTAGGCTGTGTTGCGTGGAACTGCCACAGCATGAAGCAATTTCAGTGGTTTGTTGGAGGTTTTGTTTGAAATCTCAGCCTATGTTTATTGATTAAAGTTTGATTATGTTGAAGAAAAAAAAACATAAAAGTGCATGTAATGTAAATAGGGGTCACCATTTAGGTAGCCTAGGCTAAATGTAGGCTTAATCAGTGTTTCTGTTACAAGCATGTCTAATGTCTGCAATAACTACACCTAAGTCAGTCATTTGCAGTAGAATGGTTGGGTGACACTGCATATGGCGTGGTTGGAGCCATTTGCATTTACATGCTCAAAATAGCAAATCAGTTGCATTGCATTTTTCATGTCCCACGGTTTATGACAACTAATGCATCTGGAAACGTTTCAGAAATTGTCTGGAAAACACTGGAAAACTCAGTGAATCTTAAAATGTTAAATCTTTAACCACCCTGATGTATGATATTTGATTAGATAAGTAAATTTTGTGATGACGAGCATCACAGGGAGGAAGAGCAAACTTTCTTAGCTGGACAGAGCATTGGGTAAATCCTACCTTCATCCTGATTATAACAAAACTGATTAACAGGTTTAGTTTTGGTGGCTGGCTCGCAGCATCATCTGTGTTGCAGCTACAGTTGCATATGTTTATGTATGTATTAATTCTAGCATATTTGATAAATGTAGTTGCACTAGTACATTGTGTGGTTCTTTATATTCTGAATTGGCTGGATGATATGATTGTCACTCTAATTGAAATCAACAGCATTATTTGTATATTGAATTCTATTATGGCGTTTATCTCTAGGATGTATTAATTTGTTATTTCATGGATAATGCCATCAGTTCATGAACTGATCTTAAAGTATTTAAACTGAATGTCAATATATTCGATATCAATATGTTATGTTGATTCTATCTTCTTGTTCTACATCACAAGTTTATTCATCCGTGAGGCTTTTGATGTTATGTTATTATTATAATTATTATTAACGTACTGATTAATGTGGTGACTCATGCAGTCAAACTGCATGAACACATTACAATGTTACAAATAACTTGTGCAGAATAGCCATGTTTTAAGTTATGTTGTCACAGATGGAAAAGAAAGAGCAATCGTGATAGACCTATACATTTTATTTATAGGCCTATATTTTGTTTGGTTTATTCATATTTTAAAAATTGTGGATCACTTGTACTCTAGTACACTGTATGTAGGTGTTTAGAATGCATCTGTTGAGGTGGAGGTCTAAGATCATGACAATAAATGGAAATTATGGTTTAACCATGAGCTCCCCAAACACCATAGTGGCCTAGTCAGACTAACGGGTGTCTGGCTTAATGTGCATTAGTGCAGCCGCAGAGAGGCAGGGTTTCAGACCTCTCGATTCAGGCCGTGTGTGTGACTTGCAGAAACGTGGACAAATTATATCTAATTTGGGGGGTGGGGGTGCCAAACAGTATGTATGATCTGCAGATTTCCTTTGAAGTTCAAGATTTGAAACATCAAATTTTGGGTTGGGGTCCATTCGTATAGTACGTACGCACTGAGGCAGGGGTTGGATTTAGATTTTTCCTACGTATGCTGTGCAAACGGATAAAAATGATTACACAGGTTTAGCAAACGGAGGGAGGGGGTTGAAAATTTGCCCTTTTGCATACGTACTATATGTCTCCTTGCTGCAGCTTGGCCCCATAGCCCGTTAGGGGAGCTAATGACCATTATCGTGGCCAAGAGAGGGCACAAAAATTATTGGACAGTGATGGGCTCTATGCACGACCTATGGTCGTCTGATGACCTAATGTCACTGCGCCTTTTCATGGGGCATCATTAGGGCTCGTCCACAAATGACGTAACGCGTCGGGGGGGTCCAGACATTTGTTACGAAGTGTGACGAGGGGGATCCGTAAATGTGACGTAACACAAAATTTTTACGTGACCTTTTTTTGCTTGTCAGGGTATTTGGAGAGGGAAAAAATAGGATGAATTACCTTTTTTGCTTGTCAAGACTTCGGAAGACGAAAAGGGGTCGGCCCGTTGTTACGTCATATTTTAGGGGTCTGACTTGTTACGTCGCGTTACGTAGGCGGGGTAAAAAATGCCAAAATCGCGTTACGTCATTTGTGGACGACCCCTTATACGACGGTGAAGAGGTTGACGACGACGAAGACGCAAGCGTTTTTAGTTTCATGAACATTCGCTAGGAGTTATCAGTTATAGTTGCATGAGCATTCGCTAGGGACGGCTCTCTAGTGCAAAACTATCTGGGGTGCGGTGGAGTAATGGTAAGATTCTTGACTCGCAACCGGAGGGTAGAAGGTTCGAGTCTGATACTAGCCACTGCATAGCCACCTTGGGCAAGTTGTTCGTCAGGGACGCAATTTTTCACTTTGTGAATGACCTAACGTGCGTTAGCAACAAATGTAACTGATCTTGAAGTATTTAAACTGAATGTGTCAATATATTTGATATCAATATGCTATTATGTTGATTCTTTCTTCTTGTTCTGCATCACAAGTTTATTCAGCCATGAGGCATTTGATGTTATGTTGTCACAGATGGAAAAGAAAGAGCAATCATGATAAACCTGACAAGTAAAGAAAGGTCAAAGGTCATCACCTAAATTTTTTTGCATGACGTCACATTTACGGGCCCCCGTCGTCACACTTCGTACCAAATGGCCGGACCCCCCAACCGCGTGACGTAATTTATGGACGACCCCTTAGCTCAGTTTTTCAGGAATGTTAATTGCACTTAAGTTTGGAAATTCAGAAATCGAGTGGGGTTACTAAAAACCGGTACGCGAAACTGATGATTAGCGAAGTTCAACAGGCGACTGTCACAGGTAAGTGTTTATCTGTACCTGTTCGGACCTGGTCGTGCAGGCAGGCGTGGGAAACTGTACCTGGACTAAATTTTAAACAGGTCTTGAGCCCCAGGAACCTGAATACAGGTGTTCGCTAACAACTTAAAAGATTTCCAATTGCAGTTCAGAAGGTATTCGTGCAGAGATTTGCACGATTTGTCTGTGGCTTTGGCCACGGGCTACTGGAAACAAGTTAAGGGTGAAAAGAACACTATTAAGATTTCTGGGCAGGATAAATAGCAGAAGTTAGATAAGCTTGTTTGTGAAAGCAAATTTCTAATTAGCGTCAAGCTTACAAAATGAGAATTTAAGGGACAATGAAAAATAATAACCTCAGCTACGGGTTTCTACTAGTTTATATATCTTGTATGACTGCCTTATAGGAGTGGGTGTTTCAAGCAGGGCTAGCCTGACACTCATGAGCAATGCATCCGGCTGCTCTTTTAGCAGGCACTCAATGACTCAATCTTTGCCCAAGTGGCTAAGCCTCTGGCTCCTGCCATACCCATCGACATGGTCGTTATCTCTCGTAGCCCAGCGGACAAACAAGGCCGCCAGCGCTCTGTCCCCAAGGGAGCCCAGAGGTATGTGGGCAGGTAAATGAGTTGCCTACTGCAATATCGAACGTGAATAGTTGTTGCGTTGACTTGGCGTGTGGACGACAAAACGCCAGAGAAAAATTCCTCTGAATGAATTTAATGGACCATGAAGTATACAAGTTAATACAACCGAAAATATTCCGTCGACCAGATATTTTAGAGGATTTATTCTCGAGGATATATCGGTTGTGTATTCGATGTAAATTTTTGGGCTTTTTAAGTCTTCAGTTTCAGAGGATTATTTTTGTTTTTTGCTGGATTAAAGACGTATCAAGATGATGTTGGTAAGTAAGATCTGATTTACATTTTTTTCATAGTTTTCAAGTGTTTGAACGCATAGACTTTAATATCACATAATAATAAATCTATGTTTGAAAGTGACATTAGGTATTTATTTATTTAATTTTCATTTATTAATTAAATAAAATTAGTTATCAAGTGTAGTTTAACTGATCATTGATGTATTAGTTATCTACTAATGTTTTTTCCACACAGGACATTATTATTATTATTATTATTATTATTATTATTATTATTATTTATTATTATTATTATTATTATTATTATTAAAGTCCCTTCCCAGCATGGGTGAGCTTCCTTAATCTTTAAGCCTTTATATTTCAACAGTCATTCCATCTAGCTCCAGAAAAGCTCTTCTGGTCTGGTTAGGGGAAGGGACGTACTGGCCATATAGTGGCATGGAGCATTTCCAGGGCCCCTTGAAGGTGAGGAAACTTTGTGGACCCTTAACCTCATATATCTATTGCTGTTTTAGAAGCTTGTCATAATGTATTGTATTAGTTTGTATAAGGAAATGCATCAGCAATGTACCGACAGCTTAATAATTAATCAACTTGAGAACAAGAATGCTGCAACCATGACCGATTGGTCCCCGAGGTCGACAATTTCCAGGGTTCCACTTTGTAGTTCAGTACTGGTTAGAGATGTAAGTGTACTGTTGTGTGACTTGTTTCCCGTAAGTAAATTAGTAAGTAAAATCTTGTGAATTTCTATAGCACTTTTGAAAGCAGGTACAACAGTAGCTGCCTATTCCCAGCTGCTTATTCGTATGTGATTAATCTACCACTGAAATAGCTATAGATGAAGTTTAGTGGTCAGCCGGGCAAAGTCAGCTCCAGAGATCAGTCGGGAGTGGGGGTGGGGAAGCAACAAGGCAGACTTGAAAAAGAAGTAGAGACTAAAACAAGCCCAGTTGTATTTCAGCTCATGCAATGACCCCTTATATTGATTACCAGTTTAGATCATATTAGATTTAATGATAGGTTATTGGTGGTTGGAAATTATTGTGGGTTAGTTGAATCCAGAAATGTGTTGCATGGCAAAGTGGTTGGTATTATTGACTTTTGAGTGTTGATTTTGTGTTTTTTTTATAATTTTACTGGCAACATGGGCTTTATGTTATGATGATTTTACTCAAAGATTTGACATTTGCAAGATCTGATCTTAGGAATTTCACATAACCTAGTTAGTTATTCACACCAAAGTAGTGACGTCTCTTTCTGTGCGATGAATGTGTGTGCCAGTGATGTTGTACACAAATACTTATTTACCGCATATTATACATAGATTTCTCTAGCTTGTCTAGAAGCTATGCTTAAAATTGCCCATCATTATTATAATTTGAAGTTCCTGTTATGGCCTGTGTAGTCATACATGGAACTTGATAGGGTCTGATCCTTTTTTCCTTTGCATTGCACAAGCATAGCTTGACATTCAGCCAAGAATGCTGACCCACAAACCCTTGCCCGCGGGCCAAATTTGACCCGCAAATGGTTTCCAAGTGCTCCCACCCTCTGCATCCTCCACCATAACAATTTGACATATGATTTCTACTGGAATTACTTTCCATATAATCACCAGTTGTAAGCCTGTGCTAACGCTTGTTGTCCGCAGAAATCCCATTAGATAAAATTGTTCATGCACCTTCATATGCATTGGCATCGGTTAGTTATCCTGGTCGACTGAGTGTGTAAATGGTAAATGAATGAGACGTATTGTCAAAGTGTGTTTAAGGATTTCATTGTGAGATTTCAGTGTTACTAATATGTGCATCCATAGCATCTATTATGGGATTCTTTGAATCTAACACAATCTCTGTCTTTGCCATACTTTCTAACAGAGTATTGTGAGCAAAATGCCAGCAGCAGGGCAGTTTCAGTAGAATGAAATCTCCTGTAAGCTGATTTACTATGCAATAAAAGAGAAGAAATAGGGGAAATAATCCGTATGGTAAACCATAAATAACTCATTTGTTGAATGTGATATTATCGATTTACAATGTTCAAATAGTGCTTCACCTGCTACTGACTCTCTTGCTATGGAACAAAGTTTGGATGTAAATTCTTTGTAGAAAAATGTGGAGCTATACAAATCTAAAGAGATTGTTTATCTAGGTTGAGAGTATTATAGGTACTCGGGAGCCATGCTGCTGTTTGTCTATGGTAATTTTTTCTCATTGACATTCTGATTATGTTGTCAAAGCTTGTTATCAACAGTGGTCTGATACATTGGCCAGACACACCTTATCTTTGTTCTGATAACATCCCATAAGACCTTCAGGAGCTAACCAGTTCTCTCTTATATCGCTTTCCTTGAAGCTTTTTGGTATTTGACATTAATGGAAAAACAGGAAATTACTAGCAGAGTTCACTGTTTTACATCTTAGAACTGCATTTAAAAGTGCTGAACTTTGTGGAATTGGTTGTTTAATTTGTGCTTTGATATATGTACGCGTGTGTGTGTGTGTGTGTGTTTGTGTGTATTACAAATGCTGATGTATTTGCACTGAATCGTTGAATTCATGTTTAATGAGTTAATGTTTACATATTGGTAATTGATGATTCTTCATCAATGAATATCAATTATTTTAAGATATATTGTTCAGATGATTTTGTTGATTGTCCTAGGTTGAATTTTGATTCCTGTAAGTAAGTAAATAAAATTTCACCAATTTATATAGTGCTTTGGAAAGTAGCACAGTAGTAGCTGCTTATTCTTATGCACCTAATCTTTCTTGAAGTAGCTATAGGCAAGGGGTGGTATTGTGCTCTGTGAAATGGTGTTACAGAATGCAGACAGTGGAAACATTTTATATGGTTGTAATTATTGGACAGATTCTCAAAATGTTATCTGGGGGTTTATTCCATGGTTTTTAGACTGCACAATTTTACTAGGTTTCCTGATTTGTTGAAAATCTGTACGTCCCGTCTTTCTCGTCCAATGAGCTTCGAGCCAAAAGCAACATCTGAATATTTAGTTGCCTCTTATTCAGAACTCGACACTTCCTGTTAAGAGTTCTTACCTTGGCTATCCACATACTTTAAAAATCTCATTATTCAGGAGTTCTTACTGCATGTTGAGTTTCAATCCTGAATTCAAATATAAATTCAGTCAGGCATGCAAGGTAGTTTTGCCTGCATTCTTGAATACAGTTTTATTATTTTTTTGCTTCTTCTTTCTTTCCTTCCATTGTTCTTCCCTATTGGGTTGGACTATGGGTCTGAATGAGTTCCTTCAATCCTTCCACATCTGTCTATCTCTTGCTGCCTTGGCCATTTGGATGAAGTTCATTTGCATTTCTTCTGCATCCTCTTTTAAGTTTTCTATCCCTGTTTTTCTTGGTCTTCCTTTTCTCCTTTTCCCTTCAACATAGTTGTATAGTGCTTTTTTTGGTAGTCTTTGACATAATATTAAAGATGGTACTATTTTCTGCATTGTAGTCACCGAACATGCCTCACGCTGAAGACTCACTTCATCTTGGTAAACCGCGTTTGGATTCAGGGTTGGCGTTGTCAAAAAGCACGCCTGATTTGAACTCTTTTGTGGCAACACAGGCTGAAAGTGAGTTTTATGGCTTTTTATGACCTTGTGATAGTTGACCCCTTTCGTGCGTAAAATTACGTTGTAGAGGAATTTTTCAAAAATATGAGGAGCATAATATTATGTTTTGTATAGACAGTGACATGCAGTCACTGTTATGACTGTATTACTGTGTTTAGCATTGTTTTTCATAGTGATTTGGTACATGGCATTACAGCATTCTTTGGAAAATTTGTCAAGAAGCAGAAAGAAGAATGAAGTGCAAAGTTCTCTGTTATTTCAAGCGCGTGTTTTCTTCGTGTTTAAATAACTCCATATTGTGCCAAAGAAAAACTGCTTTTCCACTGGAAAAGGGCTAATTAGTAAAATTCCGGAATTTGTGTTTCATAGGACAGATCTATCAGTAGGTGTTTGGAATTTAAGCTTATATGTGTCAGTAATTAGTAAATGTACAGTGGTTAAGGTGAGGAGAGGAGGTCTCACAGTATGACTTTGAGTCTATAAATTAGTTGAGTTTTGTGACTCAAAATGTCCAACACTGTTTGATTCTTTGGTGGTTGAGAGAGCTAGGTCATAGAATTGAACTTTATTGTCATCAGGTTTGCTCACTGGCCACTGTAATAAATGTTTACACCCATAATAAATTTTAATTGTAACTTTATTCACACTTGTTCTTACTATGATTTCATGTTGAGAGCGCAGCATATGTAAATTATTGTATAATTAAATTCAAGTGCTGTCAGAGTCTTATTGTAAAGAGTGTATTGATAGAACCAGGTTTATCACTGATAGTGTTGGATGACAACTTATCTAAATATACTTTGATGCTATTATCTGGGACCCACTGCTGATAGATATTATTAATTATTATAAAATACTTTAAAAGTTGTCACATTTTTTATGTACCAGTAATGGCGTGAGGATGACAGATTGGAAAAAGAAGAAATGAAAATGGAAATATTAACAGCCTGAAATGACTCATCAAATGTCCATTGACATTAATGTTTTTGCTGAATCAAATACATTATCTTTATAAAGATTTTTATCTTATTTTCTTAAGAAGATTAAAGAATCTTTCATATTTGTGAGTTGGTAGTGATTTTGGCGATTGCTTGCTTATGTTCAAAGTTTCAATAGTTTGACTTGCTTCTGATTTTGCAGTATTGAAGTACTGCAAAGTAACATTGAAGTACTGTTGAATTATTCAGAAGTATTTCTGAATTGATTTGTGTGGCCCCAAATAGGCTTAGAAGCTGAGGGTTCCAAAAATATTTTGATATGTTTGAGCTGATAGTAGAGGATGTCGAATGTACATTTTTTTCTTGTTCCTCTTTAGTACATGCAAAACAATCGAAAGCGGAAAGAGAAGCGGCAAGAGAGAAAGCCATTCTGCTTCGAAAGAAACGCGAAGATCTTAAGTCAAAATTAATGGAGAAACTTTTGGAGCTGCGAAGTATTTGCCTGCAAGAAGCGGTAGGCTCTGATTCTTGTAACATTTCTTGTTGAATGAAAGAATTTCAGAAATATATCTTGTAGTTTCAAAGTGAATTCTGAAATGGTGAAATTTTGTAGTTGTTGTTGTTAATACTATGGTAAAAGTAATGCATAGATGGATAAAGCTATTAAGCGTTCTGTTGTTTGTATATACTGTTTTATTGTTATTTATGCATTCATGATGGCGGTGGTGATGATGATGATGTTGTTGATGATGATGATGATGATGATGATGAAAATAATAATCATGGTGGTGGTGGTGATATGGTGGCAATGATATAATAATATGATTTAGTAGCTATCACTGATGCTGGTAACATGAAGGTGTATCATCATCATAATCATCATCATAATCATTATCATCATCATTGTTTATTTCAAAAGTTATTTTTAGCATCATTTCATCTGTGCCACTACAGTAGAACCTAGATATAACAGGCTCAGTCATAACATATACTCGGTTATAACGTACCTCAGAAAAAGACCTGTTAAGCACGTTGCAATGAATTTCTATTGTATGATCTTTATATAGTACGAGTTCTTATATCTGCATGTTAAATGAAACATTTCAGGAAATAACTGGGAAAGTGCCGGCAGAGTTTCCTGAAATTCCCGGGCAACTGCCCCCGACCATCTCGAGAAGAATCAGCACGGAATTCACCCTGCCGTCAAAATTTCTGGAAAAGGGCATGATCACAACAGTATGTCAGTCGCCGGCGTATTGTTTAAATGTTCAACTGTTTCTTTACTCTTTTTTTTCAATGCATTCGTCAATGATATGAGATTGCTGGGGTGGCAGTGTATGGACCTGCTGATGTTCTTTTGTATCCTTGTCAATGAATTCGCATAGTCCAATTTTTTTGTGTGATAGACATATTTTTAGGGCTTTAAAAAATTGATTTGGAAAAGTTATTTTTTAATGGCATATGTTTTATCTACCGATATTTTGGCTTCACGACATATTGGTTGTATGGATTGCCGATGCAAAAGGGTTACGGTTAATTTTTATGATTTTTAAACATAAAGTTATGATTTTTTCGGGTGAATATTTGGAATTTTATTCCTCTGTTCTGTTGACGTAGAGCGATGCCATTGAAAAGCTTGAACTGGAGATCGAAATCCAGCAGCAAAAAGCTAACGCGGCTCGAAAGCTTTCCGAGGACAAGACATTGTCGAAGTCTGCACGAAGAAGCCATCACTTGGATTATCTCAGTCAGAGTGAAAAGGTTTGCTGATGCTTTCAAATTTCTTGGTTTGAAATCCATTTACAATGCATCTCTATGAATTGCTACATCAACGACCATAGATATCAACTCTGCTCTGTTTCTGGCTGTATTTACTACTTCAAAACATTGTCTTTGAGTCTTGTTTGTTTCTCTTATGCTATCTGTGTATCTTATTCTCTGTCGTCCTCTTGGTTTCTGTGCCTCTACTATTCCTGTTATTACCAGACTTTCCATTCTGTTCTTTCTTATTATTCTTATGTATTTTATAATTTTTCTTTCTGGGCCAAAATATTACAGATTTTCCTCATTGGTATTTCTTTCTCCGCAAAATTACATTATATCTGTAGCTTCCAGCTTTATTTTAGTTGTTAAAGTTTTGCATATCCATTATTTAGATAGATTATGTGTTTACTGGCATGGGGCTGGAGCCGATTATAATTTGAGTGTAAAAACCCTATACAGTACAGTCAAAACTGATTAAAATCACTTGATTTGAATGCTTAGAAGTTCCTGGTGTCTATTAATACATGTATCTGCTTGATGTTTAGCATGTTCTGAGTGTGACTAAATTTAGATGTGCTTGACTGTATCAATTGTCACCTAAGGGCATAAATATCAAGTGATGTTGGTTTAGCAGCAGCTGTATACTGTGGTGCAGCTGTCATCGTGATTATTGGTGGTCTGTTTCCATTCAAATTATGCGTATAAATTACCATTTTGTCTGACTAGGATGTGACCTTCAATGCTTTCAGGATTTTGCGGTCTGAAGAGCAGCTGGCCGACATAGTGTCAAGTATTTAATTTGTCCGTAGTCTTTGAGTTACCAACGTTAATATATTCTCTTGAACGCGGATACTTTTGCGGACTTATTGAATGTGGACTTGTTGACATTCAATCGCAACATGGTTTTCTCGCCAAACCAAGGCTCCATATCAAGATAGTGCTAGGTACCAGGGCTGGGCTTTTAGTAGTTTTAGTACAGTAGAGCTGCTGGACCAACTGGAAAGTGGCCCTCTCAGGCTGCTTTACCAAGGATAAATATTGATGAAAAAGCAAAGCCCATAAACATTTGGCATTTAACCTAAATTTTTCCTTCCACCTGATTTGGTTTAAAAATTTCACATGAAAGGGTGGCAGAATTAGACTCTGTTATCTTTTAGTCGGACAATTATCATATTCGGTAAACCTTTGCCTCCATAATGTATTAGTTATGCTGAGTGCCGGAGCAAAAGTATCACAAATAAATAGAGTTGATCATTGACAGCTATCAGGATTTACAGGGTGGTGCAAAAAAACCGGATTATATTAAATGCAAACCTAAATGTGACTAGTCTGGTTTTTTTGCACCACCCTGTATGTTCCATTTCATGATTTGTAGGTGTGTGGATGGGTTTTTTCAGCAACTGACAGATCAATATTAAAAAGTAATCAATGATTGTGAATTTTATAAAGTAATTTTGTGCACTGGTTGATATTTTAGTTGAAGCAGCTGAAAGCAACATTGGACATCTACGTGGAAGAACGAGGCCAAGGGAAAGTATCGTTTTCAAAGACTACAGATGGTAATTAAGACCATGCAACATTTATTGTGTGGCATTTTAAATAGCCATGTTACTCTGACATTGAATAATATGCTATTGATTAGTTAATGTGATTGTTACTTGTTGCACCATTATTGACTTCTAGGTTTTAAACACAAGTCTTTGGCAGATAGTAAGTATGATGGACAGACGCAGTTTGTAATTAATTTTTCATGTGATAAACTTCTTGGGCTCTGTCTTACTCGCTATACACTGACAGGACATTTGAGTCTGGGGCATCATACAATTGGGGCCTGATTTGATTAAGTGTCAGAGAAGTCATTTTTAACCCCTTTATCCGGGGACCCCGAATATATCTGTCCATTTTACATTGAGTTACAGTTAAATGCACAGTAAAGGGGTTAAGTTATGCCCAGAAATTTTTTGGTTTCACTGTTTGCTTGGTTCAATCAGTCTTTCACTGAAGGCATTGTATGTTCATTGATTTCAGATGTTGATTATAAACCAGTTTCTAAAGGGAACAGCTCAGACCAGGCGGGCTATCGTACGCTGCCCAACCGCCACAAGCGCCACCTGCTTACACCCCAGCAACACCATGATTCTGAAGACAGTGCCCAATTGCCATACAAGGTCAGTTGGAGCGGTGTCCTCTAGTACAGTCCTTCCCAAGCTCTTAAGTTTAGCAGATCGGTAGTAAATGTTCCTTCTGCATCAAGGACCTGTGCCATTTTAAGATTCTTCCTCCTATAGGTCCTGAAGACTTGGCTGTTCGAGATCAGCTATTCTGTTAAATCCTGACCTATATTATTCATGAACTATGTAATGTTTTCAAGCAGTCCTCCTAGGACAATTTATCACTTAAATCGTAACTTTCAATAATAATAATAATAATAATAATAATAATAATAATAATAATAATAATAATAATAATAATAATAATAATAACAATAATAACAATAATATTAATAACAATAATAATAATATGACATTAAATATAACTGTTGTACAGGAGTAATTTGACAAAATGGTAACAATGGGAACACTCCCTCTCCTCTCCCTTCCCTTGACTACTTAACTAAGGGAACAGGCATAGTAGCAATGGGAACACCATTCCCAACTGTTCTCCCACGAAAGTATTCCCGGTCCTGAAATATATGCATACTTTGTCCAGTTCTGTGTGGCTATCTTGGTTCTATATGCGTGGAAATAGCACAAATGTTGGCAAAATGACACTCAAATGAGAAAATATTTAGAAGCTTCTAAATTTTTCTCAATTTTCTCAACTCAAGCCGCCGACCACCACTTTGGAAAGCACTGAGTTAGAGCATTTGTGAGCAAGTAAGTAAGTAAGTAATTAAGTACATACCGTAGCTGATCATTTGGTCCATTGCTGTCAAATGCAGAAGTAAGTCCAGTAAGGTGTTTTGTTTTAGTGTGTTGGTTTCTCTGTAATGTGAATATGTTGTTGGTTCTTTTGGTGAAACAGATTATCTCAGATTCTACAGTTGACAGTATTTCAATGTCGTCAAATTCGTCTTCTGTTGTCAGTTCCGGTCAAGACAGACAGATGGCGTATCACCCAGAATCGTCATCCATCACTTCACTTGATTATACACAGCCATTCGATGGGCAAGTGTTTTTCCTTCTCTTTTGTTCTTTCTCCCATGTTGAACTCTTTACGTAAATGTATTCGTTGTTACTTTACATTAGGTTTTGTTGTTCATTTATGTCTATTATAGAAAAGTCGTTTTTGTTGTTCAGCTCCTTATTTTGAAAGCAATGTTTTTCTTGGTAATAATTATATTTATTTCACATTTTTTGATTTTGCATCGTTAAGCATTGACATGCTATATTGACACAAGTGCTCTTGCTGTGTGACTTTCTATAATATTTGAAAGATATATTAATTTTAATATAGCTTATTATAAATTGGTATAGTGATATGTGTGGTTTATACTTATAATACTAATGTCAGAGACTATTTTTAAATGGTAAAAGTACTATCATACCTATTTAATGTCATAATTGATATCTTGTGAGTCATCACCATGCATGCTTTTACCCAATCAATGCTGATATTATATATGTGATTTTATTTATATCTGCCTTGGAGATGCCAACTTAGTATCACTGATTGACTTGAGTATGACATTTTATTAGTTTGACTGTTGTCAGAACAAAGAAATTCCTAAAATCATAGCACTTCTGCTCAGAAATTGCATAATTGTCATTATGATGTGATTTTCATTTATTGCCATGCATTGTTGACATCTGCTAAACTGTATATTAAACGAATTTGTATATGTTTACTCCGCTATTTTTACTCCAGGTGTCAACGCAGTGTTAACCATCAGTTCCCAGGAGGTTCACATCTGAGACGGAAAGATCCTTCCGTGTCGCCGTCATCCGTGGACTCGTCCGACCGTGCAAGTTCCGGCAGCGGCAGCATCTCCAGCCTCCACCTGAACCCCGGCGTTGACCGAGACAGTGGGACCTACAATCCGTACCAGGACGCGTCGTTGAGCGCTCGCCTCGACTCCGAAGGCGACTACTCTTCGTATCTGAGAAACACGCAGAAGACGTATTTCCGATCAGGCGGGGGAAAGTACGCCTGCGGAAGTCTCGACCGTCGGAAGCTCGTCAAAAAACACGGCCTGGACTTGGCGAGTCCGAACGCGGCTCTACAGGTGGTCGAACTCTCTCCCTCGAAATACGGGAGCAAGCGCGACTCGGCGGCCGACTCGCAGGACTCGCCATACAGTTTCCAGGATGCCGACGACTCGACGGATAAACCATTTGACACGAGATACGACAGTCAAAATTGCGGTAAATTTGGCGGGCCGTCGCATGCGTTGTCTCTTGGGCAACTGCAGGCGTCCAGCAGCGAGTCTGGAATCTGTTTATCAGCAGCGGAAGAACGAAGGGCCGATGCTAGATTCAAACGAGACTTCGTCGAAACTTGTCAGCCGCACTATTCGTCTGGAAACGGCAGCTTTCGTCAGGACTTCGGTTTTCTGAACCCCCAGGATTCGAGAAGCCGAGGCGTCTATTCTGCCGCGACGGCGTCAGATGTCCCCGAATCGCTTCGTGGCGCGCAGCAGGAGCGTTACGAACTGCGGGGAACCAGAGCGGCGCCGTGGCCCAGCCCCAGTGTCTGGTTGGGGCCGGCCGCGCAGGCGAAACGGGCCGCAGATCATCAAACGGCAGACGCGGATGCAGACAGCAACGCCGTGGATGCGCTGTTCAGACACAACAGTCAGGTGACCCAGTTGAAGTCTGTGGAGTATTTCAGGAGGAATTCCAGTGATGTTCCTATTAATTTGCAGCAGCAGCAGAGCGGGCTCTTGTCCGACTACACTCGAGTGAATTCATCCTCATCTTCGTCGTTGTCGTCGCATCCGCCTGTCCCTCTGCCATTGCGGTTGGTATTTCTGACTTAGATGGAAATCTTTCTACTTGTTTGGTTCAAATTCCTGGTGGGGGGTCAGAGATTTCATTTCTCTGGGATTCAGTTGTCTGCCGGGTCATGGAGTGGAAATTAAAATGGTCTGCGTAATGTGTCAAGTTTCACTGTGCTCTGATATGTTAGCAGTTATAGACAGTGAAGCTGTTTGCAAAGAATGGCCAATATTATAAATGCCTGACAGAGCAGCTGTACACAAATTTCTAAACACTTGCGAGATTTGGTTGATTGCAGGCACACCGGACATGACAGAAGGGGATTGATACTGAGAAAAAGCACTGGAATAAAGCTGTTTTGAGTGAATCCAGCTTTCACAAGCACTAAAGAAATTTGCAAGAAACTACATTACATTACGTGCAAACCTGCCTCGTAATCTACAGCTGTAAGATGATTGGTCTGTTTTTGAGTTGCCCTGTCACTGATCATATATTTTGATCTTTATTCGGTCTGTGATTTATAATTCATATTTTTTTATTTGTCAGGTTTGTGAAAGTAATTCCAAAGTCGCCGATGGGCCCGGGTGGGCCTGGTTTGCCAGAAAACGAGTCTTCGCCATCGTATCCTCATATGTCGAGGCCGTTCAAAGCAAATGGCTGTTCTACACTTGTGTAATCTTAAGTGTTCACCTTTAACCTGGTACATTCCAGTCTGGAGAAGCTGTTCTTATGTGTGACAGTGTACTGGTATTTTGCCAGATGGTCTTGCCTTGTGCTAAATGCAGAATACAGAAATGGATATATATATATATATATACACATATATATACACATATGTATATATATTATATATGTATGTATATTCTTGCAAATATATATGTATATATATATATCTGTAGAAATGTTTGTGAATTAGGGGAAATTGTTTGGACTTTGATTTTCTACTTAGAAATGAACTGCACAAGACTTTATTCCTGCAATTGGACGACAAGATCTGGGTCGGTGCACGTGTGCCGAGAAATAGGTCGGGTGATAGTTTGTTAAGCTTTTTGAATACTGTAGATGTGTTGCGGCGTGTTTGATGTGTGACTTTTGTGAAAGAAACTAAAATCGTGAACATAGAAATTGTGCAACCAACTTTCTTATATCTATGCAACTGAAATAGTTTAAATCTATGTAGGAAGGATTCTATTTATTATGTTCATTTTTTACCTATCTGCTCGGTTAAATGTCTCTGTGCATTGAAAATGTTCATGCTACGAGCTGCTCGTTTTGTTTCGAAGCATCTAGAACTGAAATAGTTTCTCAGTTTTTAAAAAATCGTTCAGTCTATGTTTTTATTCTTACAATTATGTTATTTCACTAGGTTTGTTGGCTACATGTTTTGATGATTTGTAAAGCAAACCCTGTAACTTTTTCAGTAGATTGAGTCAATAGCAGTATTTCTCTGTTCTTCTTGCATGCTATTGTATTGTTTGTCAAGAAATTGACTAGTGAAAGACACGATATGAATTTAAAGATTCATTTGTACTGTTCTCTGTTCTGGTGTGTTTTTTGGTATTAATTGGCACAAAGAAAACTTGTGACTACCGGTACTTTTTTAACTTGAAAGTTTCTCAGTATTTTTGCTGATCCTAATTAGACGTGAACTCCAACAAAAGTTTAAGCGGTTGCTTATTTTCCATCAGTTGACTATTTTCATCAATGTTTCTTTTGTTAATAGTTAACTAACTTGTATTATATGTTGAAGACAATGCTTGAAGTGGATGAAATTTTATGTAGTTTTAACTTATAACTGTATAATGCATAGAGCAGAATTTATATTATAGCACTTTTTTATGTAACAGAAGACTTGGGTGATTCTTAAATTAACAAGTCATTGTTATCAGAAATTCAGGTGATAGTGTCTATATAGAATTATTGTTTGGAGACTGCTTGCAGTGGGGTAGCCAGGGTTCTGTAATGGGGGGGGGACACCAAGGCAAGTGGGACATTGCTTCAAATTTCTGAAATAACTTTTGTTGATGATCGTAAAATGTTAAGCCTTTGTATAGTTTTATCATTTGTCATTTGTGAGTATTTTATTTAGTTAATTTGAATTTAAATCCTGAATTAATTTGCTAATTTGTAATTAATAGAATTGAGACTTTGATATAGATCTGTCTGTGAAAGTACTGTATGGTTTCATTACTTAAATTTTTACGCTATAATTGGATGGCTGATTTTTGTGAATAAATATTAGTTATTCATATTTTATGTATTTTACAGTTTTTGAAGCTCTGATAGTGAATATGAGGCTAGAATTACAATAGGGAGCAATTATTGTGAATATAATATTCACCTCACAAATTTGAACAGGTTGATAAGGAACTGATTCTTGTTTTGAAGATTTGTTCAGTTGGACCACTGATTGGTTGGAAACATTTGGGGGATTTGCCCCACTTTTTTTGAAGACTCCGACAAAATTAAAAGGTGTAACAATCCTTCAATTGATAAATTTATTGTCATCCATGTTGTATTTATCACTACAAGCCATACTCAAATGCTTAATATCACAAGCCAAAATAATGATCACAGTGTATATGCTCAATGTCAGTTGACTGGCCTTTAGTAAAATATCACAATTCAGTAGATCTTGCCTTCAAAAGCTAGAACATTTCAGAAGATGCATAAGTACATGTCTTTTCAGTATCTACAGAACTGGTTGTGTCATTTGAGGATTACAGTAGTTGTCAGCATTTCTGAAGATGCAGTTTCTATCCATCTAATTCATTGTAACTGCTAGTCATTGCTGTATCTCTCTCATGCTTAACTTAACAGCATAACTTAACTTAAGCATAACTTATTATGGATTTACAACTCTAATACAATATTCAAAAATGAAATTCGCACAAATATCTATAAGTGTAACAGAGTTGACTGATTCCAAGCATTCCATAATATGAATATCATATACACCAGAACTTCGTTATAACGTATTTGGTGAGTCTGTAAAATTTAGTATGTTATATTCGAGGTACATTATATCCAATGTGGTACTGTACATTGCAGTACTTTATAACCAAGTATATGTTATAACCGAGTCCGTTATAATGAAGTTCTATTGTATTAACGAAGATCCTGTACGATACGTAAAATAGTGGTGCAGACTAAACGAATGCTGGTGCAAGATTGAAGTGAGAGGAATAATTATTACATTAATATAAAACAAATTTAAGATCTATAGATAGATAGATACTTCAATATATATCTGTATCTCACACTTTGGAATTTGATTTAGCAGTTAAGTGCAATCAATGTATAATTCAGCAAATCTAATAGACAGTTTATCAGTGTTGCCACTGCTTGTATTAGTCTTCCTATTTTCTACGGATACAGTGTAAAATACTGAAACATTTTTAAACAAGTCAATTCTGACATATTTTAAGGTTTTAGCTGTTTATTTTATTTTATTGTTACATTACTTGTAAGGCTTCATAAGATATTTTATTTGGTCCCGAAATTTGCAGGTTTGTGTGAAATTGTGCATATTTTGAATATATCTAGGTTTAGTTGATTATCTTATTATTTATAGAATTCTAGCGACAACACTGATTCTCGTCTTAATAGACTGCCATACGTGGAAGCATTGGAAGACCCTTCCTCATTCCAAGACAGGTGTCCTTGTCTATGAAGAGACTGTTGCTTTTGATGTTCAGGTCCTGTTCCAGCGATGCCCTTGTACGAACCAGGTTCTCCATCGTGTTTTCCGACTCACGCAGTTTAGCCTTCAGGCCATCAACTGTCTCTCCAATTTGGTATACCTCCTCCACCAATCTATATGCAATCAATCAATCAATCAGGTAATCAATCAATCAATTGGTCATCTAGTCATTCATTTGTTCAGTCAATCAGTCGATCTGTCAAGTTATCAACCTACCTATTGGCTTGTGTCTTCCTCTCACTCAGTTATGAGTTCTGTCAGCATCCAGTTAAATAATAAATGTTAATGATGATTTTACAGCTCAGGTAATGGAGATTGCTACATTAGAATTTTCCATTTGAGTAGTAGTAGTAGTAGTAGTAGTAGTAGTAGTAATAATAATAATAATAATAATAATAATAATAATAATAATAATAGCGCTGTAGTAGTAATAGTAGTAATACTGGTACTGTATTATTATTATTATTATTATTATTATTATTATTAGTAGTAGTAGTAGTAGTAGTAGTAGTAGTAGTAGTAGTAGTAGTAGTAGTCTGCAGAATGGTATTAGTTAAGAGTTTGACTTCTTTACTTACTCCAATAGGCTTCGCGGGCACAAGCCTGGAAGTGTCCAGGATTAGAAGTTGGGTCACCAAGGCACTCAGAGACTGACATCTCCAATTGTGACTAGAGACTCTGGAGTCTGAGGTGGGGTGGGGCGTGGGGGTGTCAATACGCTGTCACGTAGCCTTCTACAAATAGATTTCTCGGCTGTGGCTGAAATGTTGGTCTATAGAGAAACCTTGAGCTCAGGCCACCCAGCTCCTATTCGGGAACCCTGGCTACTTGGCCACTGGTTACGACCAGTGGCGGCTCTAGGATTTGGCAAGTGGGGGGCGTTGGGGTGGCAACTTCTAATCATGGGGGCCAACCATTTGTTGTTTAATGTATGTAGCATTAAGTATAGAGTCCCAACTGGGGGGCCACTGGGGGGGGGCAGACACTCAATAGGGGAGGGTGGCACGGGCCCCTCTGGCCCCCCGGTGGAGCCACCACTGTTTACGACTGACCGGTGATGGACCTGGTCGCGACATCTTTCGACGTTCGGTCGTTGGACTCTGGTCATCAGCCGTGTCTGGGCCAACTGAAGCGGCGATCCCTTCTCCCGAATGCACCTCTTCAGCAGGTCGATGCTGTGGTCCAGGTCGTAGATCTCCTGCGACACCTACCGATCAAAACGCTCCGAACGTCGGCGCAGCCAGGAAGACACAGGGAAAGAAGTTGTTCACAGGGGCGTAGTGACGGGGGGCTGAGGGGGGAATCGGTATGTTTACCCCCCAAAATCAGACTACCTTAACATTTTCAATGTATTTTTTAAGACTTAAGATTTTAAAAGTTTTTTAAGATTTATACCCCCTCTCCAAGTCACAATAACCCTTCCCCATCAAATTCCTGGCTACGTGTCAGGTTGTTCACGGGCCGGGTCCCTATTTGCGCAAATCCAATAATCCAATCCAATAACAGTTTATTATTTTCCAAATATGTGCATAATAACATCATAATAGTAATTTCATGTTAACATCATATTAGTAATAATAACATCATAATAGTAATTTCAGTAAGGCTAAGTTCATGATACATAATGGAAAATTAAAACCGTTGAGAAATTTGTGGGCGGTGGTAGATGCCACGATCGAAGGGAATCGAAGAGAATGTGTGAATCTGTGATGATCTACACGTAATTAGACCTAAAGTCTTTGTCTCATTTACACAGACGGCGAAGAAAGAGAATCAAAGAATAGATTTGTACGCTTTTAGACTGTTCCTCATTTTCCATTTTCCGCGGACCAGTTGCAGACATTGGCGTGCCGTATTCAGCCTGCGGGCCATACTTTAAAGACCTCAGCTCAGATATATTTTTACACCCCTAACACCCCTCAACATCCCTCCCCCAATTTGAGACCGACACCCCCTATATTTTCCCCAATCCGAGCCTGATATGCACCCTAACACCCTTCAGCACCCCAATTTGAGACCGACACCCCCAAATTGATAATCCTAGAAATAACCCTGCCTCTGCTCTAGGTAATATGATATTAGCGCCATAGAAGTTGATTGATTAATGGGGATTGGTTGAGTGTCTTACCTTGGCCAGGTGGGTCTGCAGTTTGTTTCTGGTGTCCATGTACTGCCTTGTCCTTTCGGTGATCGCCGTATTCGAGGCATTCCACTGGTTCACGATCGCCGTCGACACCTCGTTCAACAGCTGCTCGATCCCGCAGCGAAGGTCACGTGACGCCCCCCTCGCGTTCTGGGAGCGAACGATGTTGTCCCGGGTGAACTGGACCCAGGTCTGCGGAACGGAGTTCCTGGAAAATCACATCGATTACTGTAAGGTCTGTTAGTCTTTAAGAAGATATTTGCCTACTTTCAATTTATCTATTGGTGATGCGTCCAGGGTTATACGGGACCAAGGTCCTTGGCTAAACGGTGCAAATATACGGTCTTTCTCCGTTTTGTCAACGCTCGAGCTTAACGGGAATTTTTAAAACACTGCTGCCACCTAGCGAATAACAGTGATAAAATATCAAAAATAATGTCTGAATCAACCAGATTATTTCTCGGCTAACAATGCTTTATCAAAATAAGGGACAATCAAACAATTATAAACTTGTATTTATAAAAAAATTTATATTTTAAACATGAACTCAAATCTTTCTAAAATTATTTCTGGTCTCTACTCATAAAATTTTCAAAATTTCCACTAACACGGTGGCTACCTTGATTAAGAATTGCCTATGTCCGGGCACAACACCTGCCATGTCTACTCTAAATGTGCTGCCTGCAATGGCACATTCATGATCGCTCCTCATGGGCGCCCACAAAAATTTTTCCAGATGGGTAAACCAGTTTTGACACAATGGTCAAGGTTAATATTTTAGCAAGGTATTCAAATTTCAATGTGAAATATTGGTATTTGCATTTTCCAGGGGGCAAGTGTCCCTTTTGCTCTAATGTGCGGGGTGCCCATGTCGCTCTTATGCATTTATCTATGTAATTCTTCACATCCTTCAACTCCTTTCTTAAGGCCAGGTGTAAACATTTTCACACCCATAATCTCTGACAAGCAGAAAATGTCTAAAATGGAGAGTAAAATAAATTGAGAAGTTCACAATAAAAACTCTCGGGGGGGGGTCCTGATTCATGAGAAGATATAGAATACGAAAAACTCAAAAATCTAGTAAATAATAATGTCCATTAATGTTCAACATCTGGCACCTAAAACGAAAATAACCCTAATGGATCCTAATGCTTATTTTTAAAAGTAATTCATTTATATAAAGAATCGAATATCAAGCACAATAATGAACTTTTTGACAACACCCTCCAGTGGCATTTTGAGAACAAGCGACAACGCAGACATGATCCGCTGCTTGGTGCTTCTATAGAGCTTCAACGGTGGCGCATTTTATATTATATGGATCCTAATGCTTATTTTAAGGTGTAATTCATTTATATAAAGAATCGAATATCAAGCACAATAATGAACTTTTTGACAACACCCTCCAGTGGCATTTTGAGAACAAGCGACAACGCAGACATGATCCGCTGCCTGGTGCTTCTATAGAGCTTCAACGGTGGCAAATTTTATATTATATGGATCCTAATGCTTATTTTTAAGTGTAATTCATTTATATAAAGAATCGAATATCAAGCACAATAATGAACTTTTTGACAACACCCTCCAGTGGCATTTTGAGAACAAGCGACAACGCAAACATGATCCGCTGCTTGGTGCTTCTATAGAGCTTCAACGGTGGCACATTTTATATTATATGGATCCTAATGCTTATTTTTAAAAGTAATTCATTTATATAAAGAATCGAATATCAAGCACAATAATGAACTTTTTGACAACACCCTCCAGTGGCATTTTGAGAACAAGCGACAACGCAAACATGATCCGCTGCTTGGTGCTTCTATAGAGCTTCAACGGTGGCACATTTTATATTATATGGATCCTAATGCTTATTTTTAAAAGTAATTCATTTATATAAAGAATCGAATATCAAGCACAATAATGAACTTTTTGACAACACCCTCCAGTGGCATTTTGAGAACAAGCGACAACGCAAACATGATCCGCTGCTTGGTGCTTCTATAGAGCTTCAACGGTGGCACATTTTATATTATATGGATCCTAATGCTTATTTTTAAAAGTAATTCATTTATATAAAGAATCGAATATCAAGCACAATAATGAACTTTTTGACAACACCCTCCAGTGGCATTTTGAGAACAAGCGACAACGCAAACATGATCCGCTGCTTGGTGCTTCTATAGAGCTTCAACGGTGGCCAATTTTATATTATATGGATCCTAATGCTTAGTTTTAAAAGTAATTCATTTATATAAAGAATCGAATATCAAGCACAATAATGAACTTTTTGACAACACCCTCCAGTGGCATTTTGAGAACAAGCCACAACGCAGACATGATCCGCTTCTTGGTGCTTCTATAGAGCTTCAACGGTGGCACATTTTATATTATATGGACCCTAATGCTTATTTTTAAAAGTAATTCATTTATATAAAGAATCGAATATCAAGCACAATAATGAACTTTTTGACAACACCCTCCAGTGGCATTTTGAGAACAAGCGACAACGCAAACATGATCCGCTGCTTGGTGCTTCTATAGAGCTTCAACGGTGGCACATTTTATATTATATGGATGCTTATTTTAAAGTGTAATTCATTTATATAAAGAATCGAATATCAAGCACAATAATGAACTTTTTGACAACACCCTCCAGTGGCATTTTGAGAACAAGCCACAACGCAGACATGATCCGCTTCTTGGTGCTTCTATAGAGCTTCAACGGTGGCCAATTATATATTATATGGACCCTAATGCTTATTTTAAAAAGTAATTCATTTATATAAAGAATCGAATATCAAGCACAATAATGAACTTTTTGACAACACCCTCCAGTGGCATTTTGAGAACAAGCGACAACGCAAACATGATCCGCTGCTTGGTGCTTCTATAGAGCTTCAACGGTGGCCAATTTTATATTATATGGATCCTAATGCTTATTTTTAAAAGTAATTCATTTATATAAAGAATCGAATATCAAGCACAATAATGAACTTTTTGACAACACCCTCCAGTCGCATTTCGAGAACAAGCGAGAACGCAGACGTGATCCGTTGCCTGGTGCTTCTATAGAGCTTCAACGGTGGCCAATTTTATATTATATGGACACTAATGTCTAATTTAAAGTGTAATTTCAATATATAAAGAATGGAATATCAAGCAAAATAATGCACTGTTTGACAACACCCTCTTGTCGCATTTCGAGAACAAGCGAGAACGCAGACGTGATCCGTTGCCTGGTGCTTCTATAGAGCTTCAACGGTGGCCAATTTTATATTATATGGATCCTAATGCTTATTTTTAAAAGTAATTCATTTATATAAAGAATCGAATATCAAGCACAATAATGAACTTTTTGACAACACCCTCCAGTGGCATTTTGAGAACAAGCCACAACGCAGACATGATCCGCTGCTTGGTGCTTCTATAGAGCTTCAACGGTGGCCAATTTTATATTATATGGATCCTAAAGCTTATTTCTAAGTGTAATTCATTTATATAAAGAATCGAATATCAAGCACAATAATGAACTTTTTGACAACACCCTCCAGTGGCATTTCGAGAACAAGCGACAACGCAGACATGATCCGCTGCCTGGTGCTTCTATAGAGCTTCAACGGTGGCCAATTTTATTATATGGATGTTATTTTAAAGTGAATCTTTAATAAAGAATCGAAAATCCCAATAATTTTTCAACACCCTCCAGTGGCATTTTGAGAACAAGCCACAACGCAAACATGATCCGCTGCTTGGTGCTTCTATCTTCAATGGCCAACCCTAATGCATGAACCTAATGCTCAGAAATGGAAACGTTTATTAAAGAATCGAATATCAAAGGAACTTTTGACAACACCTCCAGCGGCATTTTGAGAACAATTGGCAGACATGATCCGCTTGGTGCCTAGCCTGGATATGTATTATCGGACCCCCTTTTTTTAAAAGCTTTATATGTCTATCAAGCTAAACGTCAACACCTCCAGTCTTCACCTTCCGCAGCATTGGACCCAGTAAACTTGGATGAAAATATGGAGAATTCATTTATATAAAGAATCGAATATCACATTCCCCTTCCCCCTCCAGTAGCTTCTCAAACATGGAAACGAAGTCCGCTCAAGCCTATAGAGGCTTTTATATTATATGATCCTGATCCTATTTTTAAAAGTAATTCATTTATATAAAGTGATACAAGCCAATAATGAACTTTTCCAGGAGGGCATTTAACAAAACAACGCAAACATGATCCGCTGCCTGGTGACAATGAGCTTCAACGGTGGCACAGATATTATATGGACCCTAATTATTTTTAAAAGTAATTCATTTATATAAAGAATCGAATAGCACAATTTTTTGACAACATATTTTGAGAACAAGCGACAACGCAAACATGATCCGCTGCATTCTATAGAGCTTCAACGGTGGCACATTTTATATTATATGGATGCTTATTTTTAAAGTTTTATATAAAGAATAATATTGAATTTCTCAACACCCTCCAGTGGCATTTTGAGAACAAGCTTCCGCTGCCTGGTGCTTCTATAGAGCTTCAACGGTGATATTATATATTATAATGTGAAATATTCATTTATATAAAGAATCGAATATCAAGTTGAACTTTTCTGACAACACCCTCCAGTGGCATTTTGAGAACAAGCCACAACGCAGACATGATAATTAACGCAGACGTTACGGTTTCCAATTTTATATTATATGGATCCTAAAGCCTATTTCCCGCTCTAATTCATTTATATAAAGAATCGAATATCAAGCACAATAATGAACTTGTTGACAACACCTCCAGTGGCATTTCGAGAACAAGCCGCAACGCAGACATGATCCGCTGCTGTGAGAGCCGATGATGCATATATGCGACTCACGAATTGTCGACTTTTTCGATGCCCGTGTGGTTCTGCAGTCCTCCGGACGCGTTTCTCAACCGGTGGCAGATCCCGTCGAGGCTGAGAGCCGTGCCCAATTGTCATTGTATGTGACTCAATCGTCCTCATCTTTCAGATCATTCTGAGCGGAACGATTCAACCTAAGAACCAGAGCACCGTCAGTTTCAGTGACGCACCTCCGGAGTTTGGCACTCGTGGCAGGGAGGGGTAGCCAGAAAATTAAGTTATCAGGTTAACAAATCTTCAATTAAGACACGGATCATCTCTCTATCGATTTACTCTCGCCTCAGTGGTTCTCACACAATGATCACTGATATGGTTTACAATACCACTTTAAATTTGAGAGCCACTTTATAATAAATAATAATAATAATAATAATTTGAAATAAAAATAATAATAATATTTATTTATTATTATTATTATTATTATTATTATTATTATTATTATTATTATTATTATTATTATTATTATTATTATTATTATTATTTGGACTTTGGTGAGCATTTGGACGCAGAGGGCATTTGGACACTACGCAATTAACACAGCATTTGAAGGTGGAAGGCATTTAGACACGGAGGACATTTCGACTCACGGAGTCGATTTGAACCCGGAGGGCATTTAGACGCGGAGGCGTTTTCAACCGGAGGCAGCATTTGGACGCGGAGGGCATTTAAACTCGCTGAGCATTTGAACGCGGAAGCATTCAAGTCGTTTTTAATAATACAGGCTTACTTAGCCTCCTAAGTCACTAATAAAATCACATTATTATTATTATTATTATTATTATTATTATTATTATTATTATTATTATTATTATTATTATTATTATTATTTTGACGCGGTGAGCATTTGGACGCAGAGAGCATTTGGTTTCACACCTAAAGGCTGAGCATTTGAACATTAATTATTATTATTTTAGTATTATTAGGGCATTTCGACACGGAGAGCATTTGGACGCTACTACTACATTTGGACACTACTGAGCATTTGAACGCGGAAGGCATTTAGACTGCTGAGGGCATTTCTGCACGGAGAGCATTTGGACGCGCTGCTGCATTTGAACGCGGAGGGCATTCACTCTGTTTTTACTACTACTACTTTCTTAGCCTCTAAACCACTATTAATCATTATTATTATTATTATTATTATTATTATTATTATTATTATTATTATATTATTATTATTATTATTGGACGCTGCTGCTGTTTTGGTTATTTCGGAAACTCGACAGGACTTTCAGTTGTTTGATGTTTGATGTGCCTCGTTCTCGGGCAGTCATTGGCGCCAGTTGTTTCTCGATGCTAATCAATAGATTCCGGACGCGGTTGCCATGAATTCGTGACTACCGTACAGGGCCATCTTTTAAATCTAATGATAAGATGATCCTCTATGCGTTGGCTTATCCGCCTTGATTGAACCCCCGCCGATCAGACTGCCCTCTCCATCGTCACCTGACTATAATTCTTATTGGATTTCTGCGATTATTATCGATTATTATTACTATTTTAATATTATTATAGAAGTTGTTTGACTGATTAGTTGACAAATATGATGGTTATGGAATTACGCATAGTTGCTTTTTGCGGAAACTTTGTGTCGTAATCTCAAATTTTGATGTTGAAGAGTGGATTTTTGAAAGAATTTATGCTGTCCTATGAAATGGCTGACAGGTGTCGCATTTCGAAAGCTGTAGAAAAAAAATCGAAACGGGATATATTGATTATCTAACAGGATTTGAAGAACTGAAGATGGGGACTCACGAAAATGTGCTTTTCGTCCGAGAATTTGCTTAATGCGCTGAAATGTTTGCATATCTTCAAACCGACCGTTCAATAGTAATTATTCCATTGGCTTATGTCAAACAGAGAATCAATCTTATAAGTTTGTTGTCTGTAAAACCTGTGCTATAAAGAACCAGTTATCTTAACAAAGCATGACATTTTATTGACACCAGACAATGACCTGCAACTGCAATGGCATTTAGTTGATACAAGATTAAAACTACAGATGCACTTTTCTTGCTTTTACTGATGTGAACTGGTCTGTGATGTGCTAATCAGTTTTCTTTCTTGACTTTCTTCTATTTCTATGCTGATTAGAGATAGCTTTATGACGCCCCCTTCAAGTGGTACACTTGCCATACTTGCCATACCATAAGTAAAACCTCGCGAATTTGCAGCGAATATAGCGATTTCAAAAACAGTATCGTACTAGCCACATATTCTTAGGCGAATAGTTCAGATACAAGCTAATCAACGAGCCAAAGCGTTAAATCGTTCCTTGAATAATTTTATTGCCGTTAATTAATTTTATTCGAGCGTTTAATTAGCTACACTCTTGTAGCGTAAAATCCTTGCCGTCCAAAGTGCATCGCATCCTCTCTCGTGCGCATTTGCAGTCAAGTCGGTCGGCTACAAGAATGGGTCGGTGTTCTCCATAGCGATCTGTCTTGTGCGGTGCGTATTATAGACAGTCTCCATAAAGGCCAGTCCACGTCGCATTTGCAGTATACAGTCGTAAAAGTAAGTTGGCCACATAATGCTTATGAGCGAAAAGAGGTGGAGGCAGTCCTGTGCTGGAACGAGCTTAGGGTCCGGCGCTGATCTCCGGTTACTAGGCAAGCAGTAACGCAGGTGGCTTAAGCTATTAATCTAGAGTTGGTTGTCATTGTTTCTCTAGACCTGCGTTTTACCTTCGCGGCTTAACGCTGCTACCAATCTATCGACGCTACGTCGCTTTAAGCGAAGAACGGCTTGGTTGACCGCCTGCATCACGACTCGATTCCGGGAGGGTCACCCATTCAAGTACTAACCGCGCTCGGTGTTGCTTAACTTTGGTATTCTGACGGAAACCATCGAAATTTTAGTACAAGCGAGGCAATACAATGTTTTATTGTGAGAAGTACACGTAGAAAGTTTTTAAATGACTGACCATAGGAACCTGTCTAGCTGCATCTTATGAGATCATTGGATTATGCGGACTAAAGAGTCTAGTAGTTAGGCTGTGCCTATAGCGATAGTTATATTCTGTTTGGCATATCTGAAGTGTTGGAGATAGACCATTCAAGTGCAGTGCTTGACCGGCTTAACTGTCTTGTAAGTGAGAATCTTAACACATGAAAGGTCCTTTTAAAGACGCGTCCGGGGAGAGAGAGAGAGAGAGAGAGAGAGAGAGAGAGAGAGAGAGAGAGAGAGAGAGAGAGAGAGAGAGAGGTACTCGATACAAATACTCCAAATTCGGGAACTCATTGCCTCGGTTTGTGCAAACTGCGAATTCACTACCAATTTCTAGAATACCATAAGAACACATCTTCTTCACTTGGCTTATCCACCATTGACCGTCACCTGGTCGTCCGGCCTCATATCCTGGATTTCACTCGAGGATTGTGATTTGGTGTGTCACTGGCGGATGCTTCTATGCAATATGAAGCGGCGCTATAGAAGTTTAGGATTATATTAGATTAGACTAGAATTCTGAAGATCAGTCAGAGTGACAAACATCAGCTGTTAGCATTGGCGTAAATTTGGATGGAACAGTTGTGGGAACCCATATTTCTTTCCTTTCACTATTGTAGCCTCTCAGAAAATGGGTGTGGGAGGGAGAGGGGGTCTCGAGCCTAGATGCCTAATAGAAGTTTACGCCTACAGTATGACTGTTAAACGGTGACAGTTTGTTCTTTGAGGATAAAACGAGGAGGAGGAGCTTACGCGAGTTGATTCGCGGCGCTCGCAATCAGTCCACGCAGTTCATTCTGGCATCGGTTGATGTTGTCCACTTCCTAGAAATAATTATATTTTAACCTCTTTAGCGTTAATCCCGTACGTGATACGGGGAAGATATCAGTTTCAGAGTAACTAAATTTACGTTGACAAAAGCGGGAAATAGTTGGCACTGGCGGTGAAAAAAAACATTTGGGACAGGTAAAAGAGCACCTTGATAAAAATGTCCATTTTAAGCAAACGAGAATATCACAGGCAAAATTCTGAATGCCAAGCACTTATGATATACAAGAGATAGTGCCCTAATTTTTGAACAATCTTCAATACTAGGTCATCTTCACTTGCCAGTCAAAAGTGCTAACCATTCAAACGTCTGCCAATGCCATTCTCGGTAGGTTAAAAATGTCCATTTTAAGCATTATAGAATACCACAGGAAAAATTCTGAATGCCAAACACTTTTGATATACAAGACATAGTGGCCTAATTTTTGAAAAATCTTGATTACCAGGTCCTCTTCACTTATGCTTAAAATGGACATGCCTCACCCTCGTCAGTTCCTTCTCGACCTCGTCGTGCACCAGGTCGACTCCCTGCCTCTTCTCCCGATTGAACAGACACTCCTGCGCTATATAAAGCGGCTTCTCGGTCTCCGCCAGCGCCCTCTCAAGACACGCCTTCGCGTTCGCGAGAGACTCGATCTCCCTCCGCATGCTGTCTCTCTCGTTCAGAACCTCCGACTTCCACCAGTCGACGTCTCCGATCCGGTCGACCAGCCTCCTGCCCACCTCCTCCTGCGTTCTCCGCGTCCGGTCGTCGGCCTCCTGGCAGAGGCGCATCACGTCCAGTCGGAGCCGCTCGGAGCTGCCGCGGACCCTGTCCGAAGACATGTAGTTGACCTGGTTGGACGCCGTCCAGTCGTTGGGCGTGAACCGCGTCGACGTGGCTCCGTAGAAGGACGACTCATGCAGACCGCCGGAAAGGCTCCTGGCGCCGAAGAGTCCTCCGTCGGCGACCTTACCCGAGTGGTAGTAGGTTATCTGTTTTTGGCGTTGGCCGGGGGCATTGTGGCCCACGGGCGTCGGACTGTGGCGGGGGCAGAGCGGAAGTCCGGACCCCGGTGGGTGTCGTGGGTAATGAGGGTGGGAAGAAAGAGGTCTGGACGGCCGGTGAAACGAGGTGTAGTTGCTGTGTTCCCGTTGCCAAGTAACTCCATCTGTTATTTCTTTTAACTGCCAGAGAAACTCAGCCTAAACGAAAGCGTTCAATTCAGAAAGATTCCTTTAAAATGTTTCATTTTCTACACGTCAACTCACTTGGGGGCCGTCCATAAAGTACGCCACACCCTCGGTGGGGTCGGGGTCTTAAAAAGTGCCACAGGTTGTGACCAGGGTAGGGGTAAAACTACCGAACACAGCGTGACGTACTTTATATACGGCCCCCTGTCCACATTAGTGAAGATTTCTGGGGCACGTCTAAGCTCTTTCGAGCCCTCGAGTAAGCTAACGAACACAAGTGAGTTTGTTAATGCTCAGTATTCGTCAATACTCATCAGTGGCGGAGTCAGGGTTCCGGAATAGGGGGTACATTGACAGTTTCGAGTTTTAAAGGTCTACAAGCACAACAGGTCGTCAAGGAGTTCTCAGCATAATCACTTATTTTGTTCTTATCACCCGACCTACTCTCTCCCAAATTTCTCGACGGTTCTGAGCAAATCCAACAACTGATACCAGTCGGGATAGGAGGGACCACCCCGTGGTTACCCCCAGCGATACGGATCTCCGAACGACAGACGAAATGACTTTTGCTGTTGTGTAAAAATTCTGTTTAAAAAGTAAAGGCATTGAGGACATTTATTGTAACTTATATCAATGGATCAGCAACGGTGAGCCAAAAGGCCAATTCGTCTAATCGCGTCTGCTGTTCTGACCTTGAATATTGCTTCGGAATTCGATTTATTTCAGAGGATAAAAAACAGAATCGTCTGGCGTTTAATCAAGGATTCGTTTCGGCTTCACAGGAATGCTGAACCAAGGTTGCATAATCAAATACTCGCAGAGAGAGAGAGCTAGAGAGAGTGTGTGAGAGAGAGAGACAAACAAACGGACAGACAGACAGACAGACAGAGATAGACTTTGCAAACAGGCATTATGTCTGCCTCAGACCGTTCTATCTCGACATGTAATTCATTCTCGTTGTATAAAGCGTTGCATTTTTATTATTTCCGAACAAGAAACTTAACTACCAAACGTGGTCGTCAGACCCGATTCGATTTATCGGTCTATTATTCCAGCGCCCAGAACAAATAGAAAATGTCTTGGGTGGGTGGGTGGATGGGTGGGTGGAAGAGTGGATAGCCTCCTGCTCCGTATCATCGTGGGGGCCTAATAAGATCTGCAATTTTTCTAGTGCCTACTGCAAGAAATCTGCTTGCCTCCATATTTGCGGATACGAAGGACAGATATATTAATCTCATATAATAATAGCGATATTATTATCAGTAGTACCGGTAGCAGCAGCAGCAGTGGTGGTAGTGAGTGGTAGTGGTAGTAGTAGTGGTAGTGGTGGTGGTGGTGGTGGTGGTAGTGGTGGTAGTAGTAGTAGTGGTGGTGTAGTGGTGGTGGTAGTGGTGGTGGTAGTAGTAGTAGTAGTAGTAGTAGTAGTAGTAGTAGTAGTAGGTAGTAGTGGTAGTAGTAGTAGTAGTAGTAGTAGTAGTAGTAGTAATGGGAGAGAGTAAGACAGACTATGAAGGAAACGCCAATTGGAAAAGATGGCTTTTGAGTTTATATTGAAACTGCTCTTCTTCGAAAGATTGTACAGTAGAACTCGGTTATAACGCATACCGCAATGTATACGGTTCCGTGCGCTATGCTCTTGTATTGGGTAGCAGTAGATATGACGTGCCTCGGATATAACGTACTAAATTTTAGATCCGTTAAGTAGGTTATAGGCCTAGCGAAGTTCTACTGTATTTGTATCACCTGAACGTCAAATTAACCACAACGCCTTGAACAGAGCTGTAAAAGGCCTTTACGTACAGAAACTTTTTTAAAATCGAATTCAGACCAGACAAGGACATGGGTTGGCAGGGTTGGAGTTGCTGGGGGCGGGGAGGAGGGGGGGTTGGAGGGGTTGACCCCCCAGCTAACTTTGCAACCCTCCCAAAAATCGCATATCGGGTACATGCAGTTTCTGTCATTCATTGAATGTCAGTCCTAACCCCCAGCTCAAAGTTCACAACTCCAACAGTGCGGGTTGGTTACCATCTATGGTTTTGGTTGGGTTAGTTTGGATTGGGTTGGGTCAGACATTTCCATGTGGGTTGGGTCAGAAAATAAGCCATGGCTTAAGATATTGTAATGTGTTACGGACTTACGGTGGGTTGGTTCAAGTAACCCTGTTGCTTTCGTGGGTTGGGACTGAATCACGATGGGATGGGTTGAAATCAGGATATTTTTACCCCCACCTAACAACTCATTCCCCATCACCTCCCCCCAATTTGAGACCGACATCCCAACACCACGAATTTCAGCGATGAAATTGCCTTTTTTGCTTGTCGGACTTTTTTTAAGGGGACCCCAGAATTTACCGACACCCCCAAATTGATAATCCTAGAAATAAACCTAGTTGAGACGGGTTTTAAAATTGGGACTCAGTGTCCCTGTTTGACTCAGAATGTCTTGAAGTAATTAGCTACTAAAAATTGCAACAGTACACCAGAAGTACTCACAGTATTCTGAAAATTTGCGAAATCAAGAAAGTTCTATCGAAGTTCTTCTTCTAAGCGAAACCTTTGCAACGTTCTGTCGACCAGAAGCGATCTGAGAAGACCCCGGGATTAGTTTCACCGAGACCCCACCACCCCCGCCCCCAATCAGACACAGACCCCCCCTGCATCCGCCATCAGAGGCCCAGTTGCCAACGCTGTTGCGTAGCAACCGCGATCGGTAGATAAAATAGAGAGAGAGAGAGAGAGAGAGAGACAGACAGACAGACAGACAGACAGACAGACAGACAGACAGAGACAGACACAGAGACAGACCCAGAGACAGACAGAGACAGAGAGATAGATAGACAGAGAGAGATACAGAGAGAAAGAGACAGAAACAGAGAGACAGAGACAGAGAGACAGATATTCCGTGATACGAAGTAGTTTGGCTTGTTATCGTCAACGACAAATTGCAGCAGGTATACATGTAACTGGTGGATGTTAATGAATTTTTGAAGAGCTCGTGAATAAGATAACGTTGATAAGATCCGGGTCATTTCTGAATTGATCTTCCTATTGTGATAAACGCTAAGATTTCCCTTATTCGATGTGATAACGGCATGTGCATTGTGTTAACGGTGCCATAGTACAGTAGTCCTTCGTTACAACGAACTCGGTTATAACGTATACTCGGTTATAACGTACCCATAGGCCGATTTAGAGTTTAATATTTGGGTAGGCTAGCATGGAGGTCTGGAGGTGCCATCCAGCACGCGACAGACCTGGTGTTGATGGAAAATGTGGGATTAGTTGGGTAGGCTTAAGCCTACCCTAGCCTTTAATAAAATCCGCCTATGAACGTACCGTAATATACGGTCCCGCGTGATGCGATACCGTAGTGAATTTTATTTGATATAACGCATCTCGGATATAACAGACTAAATTCTGCAGACCCGCTAAGTACGTCTTAACGAAGTTCTACTGTAGGTTACTCATTGATTACTAGAGTAAGAGGTCCGGCGCTGATCTCAGTTTCTGAGGCAAGCAGCTACGCAAGTGGCTTAGGCCATTTAATTTAGCGCAATTTTTCATTGCATTCTCTACGAAATTTCTCCAGGGCAGCAATTTCCCAGTTGACTAACTTTTGAGCAATTATTTTGTTTCGTGCTTCGTTCAAATGAACACAAAATCACGAAAATGGTGATCACCCTTTTTCTTGTCAGTCACTGTTTTTAGAACGCTAACGAACTCGCGACCTTCTGTTCCATCGTCCAACGTTGTTGCCATTCTGCTAACTTCCCTGAAACCTGCAGAATTATGTATTGCTGCTCACGTGATCATTTGAGATCTCTTCTGTGTAAATCGCTGCCCTTTACATGTTGTGGAGTCGAGTGGATCGTACTATTCTACAATTGTGAGCGTGAACAAGACAGGCTTCTGGGTCGTGCTCGACCTTTGCTCCTCTTGTGAACAGAGGCGCGGCACGAGGTGCTTCTAAAAACCTGTCAAGACCACTTTTGATTGTTTACAAGATCTTGGCAGCTTCCAGGACGTTGATAACAGGTGTCAGACAGACTGTGTTTCGCTGGGGCAATTTATAATGATCCTCTCGGCGCTGTTTTAGAGACATTTTCGCGGCACCCGGGAGCAATATATTCACGATTGTTGGCGCCTTACCTCCTCATACTTTTACAGGGCTTGAAGTGTGACCACCGCGTATATTGCTTAACGCCATGCAGTTCTATGTGTAAATTGACGCCCACATTACTATCTGTTTATTCCGTCAGAATATATATATTTTAGCACCAAATTCCATCATTTACACTCGCATTTGGTCTTGAGTCGTTGCCAATGACAACTGTAAATATAACATACCTCACGATATTTCTACAGGGCCTGAAGTGTGACCAACCCGTATATTGCTTAACGCCATGCATTTCTATGTGTAAATTGACGCCCACATTGACTATCTGTTTAGTCCGTCAGAATATATACTATTAGCACCAGATTCGAACATTTACTCTCGCATGCTGTCTTGCGTCGTTCCCTATTACAACTGTTGATATAACTTACCTCCTTATACTTTTACAGGGCTTGAAGTGTGACCACCCCGTATATTGCTTAACGCCATGCATTTCTATGTGTAAATTGACGCCCACATTCACTATCTGTTTATTCCATCAGAATATTTATTTTTACCACCAGATTCGATCATTTACTCTCGCATGCTGTCTTGCGTCGTTCCCTATTACAACTGTTGATATAACATATCTCCTTATACTTTTACAGGGCTTGAAGTGTGACCACCCCGTATATTGCTTAACGCCATGCATTTCTATGTGTAAATTTACGCCCACATTCACTATCTGTTTATTCCATCAGAATATATATTTTTAGCACCAGATTCGATCATTTACTCTCGCATGCTGTCTTGCGTCGTTACCAATGACAACTGAAAATATAACCCACCTCTCGATACTTCTACAGGGCCAGAAGTGTGACCACCCCTTATATTGCTTAACGCCATGCATTTCTATGTGTAAATTGACGCCCACATTCACTATCTGTTTATTCCATCAGAATATTTATTTTTACCACCAGATTCGACCAGTTGTACACGCATGCTGTCTTGCGTCGTTGCCAATGACAACTGTAAATATGATCCACCTCTCGATATTTCTACAGGGCCTGAAGTGTGACCACCCCTTATATTGCTTAACGCCATGCATTTCTATGTGTAAATTGACGCCCACATTCACTATCTGTTTATTCCATCAGAATATATATTTTTAGCACCAGATTCGATCATTTACTCTCGCATGCTGTCCTGCGTCGTTCCCTATTACAACTGTTGATATAACATACCTCCTTATACTTTTACAGGGCTTGAAGTGTGACCACCGCGTATATTGCTTAACGCCAAGCATTTCTATGTGTAAATTGACGCCCACATTGACTATCTGTTTATTCCATCAGAATATATATTTTTAGCACCAGATTCGATCATTTACTCTCGCATGCTGTCTTGCGTCGTTACCAATGACAACTGAAAATATAACCCACCTCTCGATACTTCTACAGGGCCAGAAGTGTGACCACCCCGTATATTGCTTAACGCCATGCATTTCTGTGTAAATTGACGCCCACATTGACTATCTGTTTATTCCGTCAGAATATGTACTTTTAGCACCAGATTCGACCAGTTGTACACGCATGCTGTCTTGCGTCGTTGCCAATGACAACTGTAAATATGATCCACCTCTCGATATTTCTACAGGGCCTGAAGTGTGACCACCCCGTATATTGCTTAACGCCATGCATTTCTATGTGTAAATTGACGCCCACATTGACTATCTGTTAATTCCGTCGGAATATATATTTTGAGCACTCGATTCGATCAGTTACACTCGCATGCTGTCTTGCGTCGTTCCCAATAAAAAAATTAAACTATAACCCGCCTCCTGATATTTCTAAAGGCCCTCAAGTGCGACCACCCATTATATTGCTTAACGCCATGCATTTCTATGTGTAAATTGACTCCCACATTCAGTATCTGTTTATTCCGTGAGAATATATATTTTTATACACGGGATTGCATCAATTACATCATTTTTGATGAGTGTCCATTTCAGTAAAGAATTAATCGTAGATTTTAAATTTTTTCTCATTCAATTCTTTGAATTCATATTTTTCCATTTTATTCGCTAGGTGGCAGCAGTGTTTTAAAACTACCCTTAAGCTGATTTTCAGACAACTCGAGCGTGGACGAATCGGAGAAAGGCCAGTATCTAAGCACTGTTAAACCAAAGACCTGTGTTCGTTCTAACTCCTGGATGCATTTCCCTATGGATAAATCGAACTTAGGTAAAACTTTTGCGGATCTTATCACCTGTTCGATTTATCAAAAACTCCGGGGAACTGTCCACTTCTCTCTCTCTCTCTCTCTCTTCGAGGGCCCAATATAACTTCTTTAATGGCATATGTACGCAATAAAGGCACATTTTCAACTCCTCCCCCCAGTGCATACGTACTACAGAATATGGATGTACCCTTATTTTATTTACTTAGTTTTGACCAACGCTTAAGGGCTTTGAAAAGATATTATAGACAATTAATTGTCATTGACCTAATGACTCATGGACGCTGGGTCAAGTACATGATGGGTCATTCTGAGTAAACCATCTCTGCTAAATTTAGAGTACCGGTAAAGGCAAATCCACAGGGTGGTACACAAAAAACCTGACTAGTCACAATTAGGTTTGCATTTAATATAGTCCGGTTTTTTTGCACCACCCTGTACAGATGGCAGACACCCTACAAAAATTCTGTGTATGCTAATCATCATGGTGAAAGGTCAAGTGTTATATTATCACAGACAAACAAGTGAGTATGAACTTTCAGTCTTTTCTACTCTTTCAATCCATACCAATAGGAAGGGCATGGCAGAATGGATGGAGATTGGAACATGAAGTGTTCCTCAAACGGGAGCATGGACCCCTATTTCATGTCAAACACCAAATAAGTATCTGGATGTGCAAAATTCAATACATGTACATTGTCCATCCGGTTTAGTTATTTACAGTACTACAATCACACCCGCCAAGAAGGGGTCAGAGGGCAAATGCCCCAGGGCCTGGTGATCTGAAGGGGGCACGGGTGGGTCCGTAAAATGTTTAACACATGGAATAATATATATATATATATATATATATATATATATATATATATATATATATATATATATATATATATATATATACATACATACACACACACACATATATATATTAACATCCTGAAAAGACTGATAAGCAAAAAAGGTCATCACCACTTAAATATAAACTTAATAGAGGCCCGTGACTGCTCTGCCCCTGCCCAGAAATTCTCTCGACAGCCCCGACTACAATTGGGTTGTCAAATATAGTAGCGTTGCCTGAATACAGCAATTTCATGCAATGCAATACAGAAGAACATAACATACTGTAGTAACTGTTTGTATTTTCCCCTGAACATGTAAAATCAAATCTAATCGCAGCAAAACCAAACCGTATCAAAAGTCCATCTCATTTGTTTTGGAAAATGAAGACGTTTCTCAAACATGCCTAATGTTTTCTAAACCAGTTCCGTAAGAAATTACACAATAAAATTAATTTCTAAAAAGTGCAAAATGCTGTATTCGCAGCATTGCCCCCAAGGACTCAACTAGGACGCTTCGAAATAGAATCTGTTGGAGCAGCATCCGATGGCTTGTCGGCCTCTAAATCCAAATCCGCTTTTCCTCCTTTTGGTTCATCGTCGTCCATGGCTGCCAGGTCAACTGGGTCGTCGGAATCCGCATCGTAAAGTTTTGGATATTGGGTCATGCACTCGGTCATGCGCCGGAACTCGTCGAAGCACTCGGAACCCTTCGGTTCCTCTTTGCTGTAGTGAAAGCAAGAGAAAGCAGACCGGAATTCGTAGCCACAAGGGCCGCTGGCCATTCCACCCAGGCAGGGACAGTTCCAGTTTATGTCTCCATTCGGCAATATCAAACCTGTAAAAAACATCAAGCAAATTAATCAGTGGCAGTCTTAACCACATGCATTCAAATTTAAGTCAGTAAGTAAAATCTCGTGGATTTATATGGCACTTTGGAAAGTAGTACAACAGTAGTCGCTTATTCTTAGGCACCTAGTCTTATTTAAGATAGCAATGAGAAAGGTGAATGATCAGCCAGGAAATGATCGATAATTCCATTGGTGCAGCCAGGGTTCTGGAATAGGGGAAATCAAGACTTCCACAGACTGGCATATCCATTCTTTGGCAATCAATCTGCTGCTTAAGAATCTTAGGCTAAGAATCAGATTCATACTTACAGAGACCATTGGACCATTGAATGAACCAAAAGATCACTTTAAAGAGCCACCTTACACAACTATTTGATCAACAATAAGTCCACTGAAAATCTGATAGAGAATACATTTGGTCACACATCTTGTATTCATGGAGGGCACAACAGGATGGGCCAGGTGGGCCATGGCCCACCCAATATTCAGGCCCAATGAGCCACAATGTGTTTGGCCCACCCATTTTTAATTGGCAAGTTACAATGTTTTTTGGAACTAATAACCCCAAATCCCCAATATATTGGCATAATATTGCCATATATAATTGAGATGTCACAGATGTGGAAGACCATTCAAAATTATTATATTTATATAACCATGCAACTGTGTTTTTTCAATGATCAATTGATCGTAATGGCGAGAATTTCTCGCTGCACTGTCTTGACTCTGAAATATTGGTCATGTTGGCCATTTGGCTTGTGGCGCCCTCCATGCTTGTATTTACACGAACACAAAGTCTACAGCACAAGAGGCAGAACAATTTCAACACATCGAACAAACAGACAAACCTGGTTCTGCCTCTGTTTCGTCTGGAAGCGTGTATTTACTTGGTGTTTTGTGGTCTTCTTCAGTTATGAACATGATTATGTCCTTTCCTTCAACACAAACGCGAAGAATGAAACCGATGTAGCAATTTAATCGTACAATAGTAATAACAACAACAATATTAGTCCAGTTTTGATTGATGAATACCAAATTTCATTGAGGCGCTATAAAAGATCCAGTTATTTCATCACAGTGACGAATTGACCTTGGTTGCAAATCAAAAAGCATGCCAATAGTGAACGATAATAAAGGATCTAAAATAACGTTCGATAATTTATATTAAAATGTTCTAAATTCGGAACACATTAACTTATAATTAAATCTAAATATAACTCACCTTCTTTCTTACAGTAGGACATGATTAATTCGGAATAATAAGAATTCTTGTCTAACCAACTTTCCTTGTTTATTCAGTATCAGCATTGATATATAAAAAAAGATCTCGACCCCCAACTTCACCATTAAACTTCCGGTTACAAAACTTACGGGAGGAGTATCAGACTCAATTTCTCTGAGGGTCTGTTGAGGACCTTAAATGTAACCTGAGGGCCGCACACCGAAACCTTTTGTAGTGATATAGGCCTATCAGGAAAAAGACAATACAAAAATAACATTAACTGATCTTTAAAAATGACCTTTTACAGCTGACCGCTACACTTCGGCTATAATTATTTCCACGGTCGATTGAGTGCCTAAGAATAAGCAGCTGCAACGGCCCCCTGTAAAGCGCTATAGAAATTCACAAGATTTTACTTACTTGCGATAAGAAGATTTATTCCCTCCGGCATAATTTATTTCTTCGGTGAAATCCTATTGACCAATCAACGATCGGGAGTTAAAGCAAGCCAACCAATCGTGGCTATTATTTATGTGACATATATTTTAATCAGCCAATCTTAGTGTACGCCGATTTTTGCTGCGGACTTGCTGCAAATGGCGGCTAACGGGGAGAAGACGAACCGACAAAATATCTCAATGGCGGATCGAATAGCAGTGAATATTCGACGAGAGTCGTTGAAATTTACGAATTGTTTGGACTTAGTATCTTAATTTTAGAAGATTTTCCGTTTTATTTTACGGGCATAAATATGCGAAAGATCCGATTGAATCGACAGCTTTCGGTGCCTAGTCACTAAGTGTTCAGGTATTTATGTAGCGCGTTGATAGCAGTTACTTAGACCGATAATTTTGTAGTTTAGTTTTAGTTGTTATTTTTCAGCCAAATATTTGCATTTCGTTATTTTTCGTTGCGCTTTTTAAAAGATCAAATACGTTTTACCTTTAGACTTAGACTGCTTTATTTAGTATTTAGGAACTGTCTGTTTGAGTCTTTTATGAACAATTTAAAGACAGTTCCAAAAAAGAAAAAGTATTGTTTTCGTTGACTTTGAACTACTTTGAACTGATCTTCGAAGGGATTGGGCTTTTTCAAATCTAAACTTTCAGATAGATTTTCCTCCATAGTCTCTCTGGCTGTTTCCCACTGACTGATATCTAGAACACACCTGGTCTTTTGGAATTCGGATTTGAAAATGTATTAATTTATTGTTTTATTGACTTGAAATGGATCTCTCTGTATTTCAATAATATTTCAGATAACGTTTTAATATTTTCACAGATGCCACCATGATTTCGTGGTTTGTTGAATGAAAGGTTACAGCGTAAGTGCCACGATCACTTGTGATCAGTTTAGTGTGTTCCATTGCTCGACCTTGCTCGAGTTCAGTCCATTGTGCATTTGCATTTTGGCTTTGAACTTGAGTTTGAGTAGTATTTTTTTTCTGTGACAAAATGGAAGAATACAGCCAGTACTCGTCCTCATGGATGTGGAACATGCACCAAAGAGAGGAAGATTACGTATATGGTGGAGCGGGAGGAAACGACGGAAGCTCTGGTCCGAGTAATGTCGGTGGCTGCGAAGATTTCGGTAATAGCCTCGACCAGCTGAACAAGATCGTGGAAAGAATTGCTCCAGATGGAAGAGGCCCTCTTCCGAAAAAGGACTTGAATTCAAGAGGAATGCCACTTGATGAAAGCCATTTTAACGACAACGTTTACGAGACATTTCTTGGGTATGGGAACAACGGTGCCAGTGAAATGCTGGGAGATTATCCAGCACATGTGAGCGGATATGAGGGCAGTGGCTGGAACCCAACTACCTGTGAGCCATACCTTGGAAATGCCTACTCAGGCATGTCCGATAGGCGGATCGAAAAGTTTGACAGCGTGGAACTGGGTAACCATTTAGAAAGCAAGCATGAGTTGATTGTCTGTAAGAGAGAGACTTTCTTGGAGAAAGAATCTGGTGTGAGTAAGCTGTCTAACAGTGAACAGCGACCCGGCCAAGGCTTTGAAAAGCTCCGATCGAGTAAGAATTTTGACGAATTTGAAGGCAACAGAGTCTATACGAAGACCAAGCACAGAGCCACCGAGGGTCAAGAATCTCCGGGTGCGAAGCACTTAGAGAGGAGCTCGTCGGTCGACAGGCGCGACGGAAAGCAGAGAATGCAGAGCCCCGATTGGTCGAATTCGAAACAGCTCCTCGAGATCGGCAAGTACACCGAGACCGGCGGAAAGAACACCGACGCTACCTCTCCTCATAATTCTGTCGGGCACTTCACGACCTACGGCGAGTCGTCGATGACTTACGACTCGTTGAGCAGTCTCAGCATGGGCGGCAACGTCGCGTACACCGAGCACACGATGTCCGACTGCGCGGACGCGAAGATGGACGACGACGTGAAGCTGTACACCTGCTCGCAGTGCAGCTACCGCGCCGTCAAGAAGGGCCAGCTGCGCAAGCACATGTCGGTGCATGGCCTTTTCCTCTGCGCCCACTGCGAGTTCTCGTCGGAGCACGGGGACGGCCTCGAGGCGCACCGCCGGGCGCACCACCCGGGCCTCTGCGGCCGCAAACTATGCAAGAAGTGCCGAGTGCTTTACCAGGGCGACGAGCTCAAGGAGCACGAGCGCCAGTGCAGCGGAGAGAAACAGCGCTGGCCGTGCCTCGCCTGCAACAAGGAGTTCAAGTTTCTCAGCGTCATGAAGGCTCACGTGCGCAAGTGGCACCCGTCGGCGGCGACCAGCCTGGTCGGCGACCCGAACCTCAGCGACGGCTTTCCGCCCATGGCGGACTCGACCACCGAGGAAGTGACCGGAGGCTCGGACATGGACTCGGAGCAAGGCTTGCTCGCGAAGAGCGTCCTCGAGGCGGAGTCTGAGACTGGTTTTCGATGCGACGACTGCGATAAGGTCTTCAAGTCGAGATGGATGTTGTCGAACCACAGGGTCCTACACTGCACAGATGTTCCGTTCTTCTGTGATACGAACGGCTGCAGTACAACGTTCAGGTCAGACAAGGAACTGAATGTGCACAGAATGAAGGTGCATGAACTGGGGCCAAAGAAATACCCCTGCTGTCATCCGGACTGCAGTATGCAGTTTGCCAAGTATGGTCACTACAAGCGCCACAAATTGACTCACATTGGTAAACAATTTCAATCCTACTCATTATTATTGTTATTATTATTATTATTATTATTATTATTATTATTATTATTATTATTATTACTACTATTATTACTACTACTACTACTACTACTACTACTACTACTACTACTACTACTACTACTACTACTACTGTACTACTATTGCTATTATTATAAGTTTGAGTAGTGGTATAGTGGTAGTTGTAGTGGTACTATTTTTACTACTGCTAGAACTACTTCTTATAATATTACTGCAACTGCTGCTGCTGCTGCTGCTGCTGCTGCTACTACTACTACTACTACTACTACTACTACTACTACTACTACTACTACTACTACTACTACTACTACTACTACTACTACTACTACCACCACCACCACTACCACTACCATTTCTGCCATATTTTAAAGCATGTAATGAGTTGAATTATTTTAAAATTTCTGAATGAAGTAAAATTATCTACTGGAAAATAAATATCCTAATATAACAAAGATCTGATTTTCAAAATCCACACAATTTACAAATTTTTTGATATTACAGTGCACTGGTTGGCTTTGATGCATTCCTTGTTGGTTCCAGATATGTCTCAGGCTCAGGCTTTGAAACATTTTAGATAAATTATTTGTTTAGATGTGACTGAAATGGTCATTGAGGAGTTCCCATTATGTTTTGACCTTTTTAAGCTCATTATTTTTGTAGATTGTCCTCTTGAGGACATATTAGGACATATTGTTTGCATACTATGCATTTTTCTTTTGGTAGTTGGAGAAAGAAAGTTCAAGTGTGACTGGCCAAACTGTGGAAAGGCTTTTTCACACACTGACAATCTTAAGGTCCACTACCGACGCCATACGGACGAGAAGCCGTACAAGTGTCAGCACTGTGAATCGGCATATCGCCAGAAGAGTGGTCTCAAGTACCACTTGGAGAAGGTTCACGACGAGAGATCAACTGGAAGACCTGGAAGAAAGCGGAAAAGCATTGGGCCCACCGAAGGCGAGCCAGAAAGGCCAGGGATGATAAGAGCTGATCATGTCATGACTGCAGATTACGAAGGTTGTGGCTATGATCATCCAGTGGTGTCGACTGCTTTGAATTCCTTGGATGGTGGGCTGAGGAAGGCGGTCGGTAATTCAGTTGCCATCGAGTTGTTAGTCAAAAAGCCTAGATTGGCGAACCGAGACGGCAAGCTTATTGAAATCTGTAAGACACCTGCATCTCAGAAGCAGGAAGTCGAGACGGACGCAAAGGTGGAGAGTGAGGGCGGTGAAAATCTTTTGACCTCTGGCGAAATTACCTCTGCGTCCAGCGCCAAACCTAAATCCGCTGGCGCCAGCGCTCGGTTGGGAGAGATCGGGTTGACTGACGAGTGGGTCATCGACGAGCCGTTTAGCGATGTTGACGTCAAGAAGGAGAAGGAGGAAAAGCCTGAAAAGCCGCAGGTCGTTCATTCGTCGTCCGATTTTCGTTGCACCTCTCCAAAGATGGAGCCACTCGATGTCGATCTCGGAGAGGAACTGCGCCGACTGAGCGACGTCATCAGCGGTGAGATCCGGACGACCCACTGTGCCGACGACCGCAAAGCGTCCTCAGTCAACCCTGCCAACGTACACGGTCTGTCAGAATTCATGTCCAGTCATCACATGGCCATCCAGCAGGGCGGCAGTGACGCGTACCTTCATAGGTTTGCCGCGCCGTTGCACGGATTGTACAGGCAACACGCTGACCTCTTCCGGGAGATACCGTCCAAGGCCGATGACCTTGACCTCTATGCCACCGGAAAATACCGGCTGTCCTCGAACAACCAACCGTACAATCAGTTCTGTAGCTCCGTATCCAATGACAAAGCTCCCGAGATGAGCTCATATTCTGCCAGCGGTTACACCAACCAGCTGCATCCGCCTCGTTTGAAACTTCGACTTGCCACGTCGACCGATCCTCTCGGTGCTTCGGGAGGAGGACACCAGATGGCGTATGACGACTCCGGCGCGCGTGTCTGGTTGCTGTCGGACGCCGGCGGTTTAGACGATGCGTCGCCCGCATCTGGCCGGAGCACTCACTCCGACCTCAGTATGGCCAACAGTGGAGACATCGCGGACCATTACCGCGAGGCACACACTGCTCTGCTACCGACCTCCTCTCCTGTCATTCAGCACCAGACGTCTGCCGATGACGAAATGAGCGGAAACGTCGCGTACGTCGAAAGGCCGGCGTCGAGGACGCGCCAGTTGCCTCTGTCCTGGTCGCGCAGTTTTGAGGAAGCAGAGGAGGAGGAGGAGGAAGAGGATGACCGCGAAGAAGAGGAAGAAGAAGAAGACGACGAAGAGGAAGATGTGGGTGGTGGTGAAGGGCGGTGGCCAGACCAGTGCGACGAATGGTGCCAGCCGCCGTTTTCCGATGATCGTCCCGTGTCCAGCAAGGGTAACTTGGATTTGCCGTTGGCGCAGGCCAAAAGCGCGTCCGCATCTGTCGCGCTCCCGATGTCCAGCTATTCAACCAATCAGGCGCCGTTGATCTGGCCTGCTGACAAATCACATGAATCTGCCTTCAGCCACAGAATGCAAGGGGTTGGAGCTGGCTACGGTGTTAGCCCAAGCACCAAGCCGTCCGGATGGAACGTGGAAGATGGAACCACGTTCGGCTACCAGCCTGGAGGCGATCGTTTTGTCGGCAACGGCGGCACCACCAAACGAACTAGCCCCTACGGCGTCCTCCGTTGCGTGGAGAAATTTTCCCCCAGAGTGGCGCTCAGAGACGAGGTCTACGAAACGGCGGCTCGCGAGCCGAACTACTACTCGGGCTCGCGCCAGCCTGCTCCTCCTGCAGATCCTCTCATGTACCGGTACTACAGGCCCAGTGGCAACCATCCGCACCACCAGTACGGTCAGGCAGGCGCAGCGGCGTTTGACCTCCAGGGGTCGGGTCGTTCGTGGGTTGGATTGGCGCCGGAAGACCCCGGCTTCCTTCCCATGACCTCCAACGCCAGGGGTTCGGTCCAGAGTCCGGTCTATCCTTCCCCGTTGATGTTGTACCCTGCGATGCCACCGTACTTTTGAATTACAGTTCCTGTAAATGTCCAGATCATGTATGCATTGAATCAGTTGCCTCGTACGGAGTCTCATCATCATCATCATCGTCGTCATCATCCACGTCGATGTCTAATCCGTAAATTCTTTGACTCTTAAAATTGTTTTTGTTTTTAAATTGGAAGTTTTATCGATGATTTGTTGCCTCGTTTGTTTGTAGTTTTTTTTGTGTTGATTTTGGCCATTTTTTGTGGAAATGGAAATTCTAAGCCACTCCAATATTGAATTTTATATTTGCAAAATCACGACGTAAAGGAACTACAGTGTGGAAAATGTTCTCAGTTTTATTCTTGTTATTGTTCTTGGTTGTTTCTTGTTAGTTTCTCATTATAATATTAGTTCAATTGTTAGGTTCCTTTTCTCTAACCCCTTCACTGCCAATGTTGCTATTGATCATTATGGCACACACTGTACAGCACATGGGAATGAAGCGGTTAACACTGTATGCATTCTGTTTATTCCACTTTTTCTAAGCACATCCTTTGTGTTAAAATAACTTGTTTATTGACTTTTGAGCCAAGAAATTTTCTTTTGCTTTTTTTATTTTGGGAGTTTTATCATGATTTGATCTCTACATTGCTAAAACTAATTTTGATTTTAGACTTTGCTTGACCTGCTATTTGATCTGACCCACATGCATAATTTTAGAACAGATATGTTTGCCAAAAGTTCTAAACTTGACAGGTTTTATGTCACTGTAAGGATTTTATCTTCACTTACTAGTCAAGGTATTAACTTTGGTCTTGGAATCTAATTTCCTACACAAATTCAAACATTGCCTGCAGATGCTGAAATAAAAAGACTCGTTCTTGTATTTAAAACCTTTAGGGAATTTTTTTAGCCTTTTGCATGGGGGCCAAAATACAGCATTTAGATTGTTTTGCATTTCTTTGGTACTGGGCATTGGTTTCCAAGTCATAAGAGCTTCTTTGCCAGGTTACAAAATCTGTTTTTAAAGTATTCCTGGCATCAGTTTTAACCCTTAAAATGAGAATACTTAGTGGTTTAAGGGTTAAGAAGATCATGTGTTCATTATGTAGAAAGTTCAGACTTTTGTTTTTAGTATTGCCAACTGTTAACCTTTATCTACCATGTGTTTGTAAATTATTTATCACTTATTTATTATTATTATTATTATTATTATTATTATTATTATTATTATTATTAATGGCAAATGTACAATGCTGATTAGTTGACGTAGAATGATTTAAATTATTTTATTTTTATTAACTATTTCATTGTTATGTTTTTTGTTTAGGTGCTAATTTTTCTGAGTTTTTGCAGTTTATGTTTTTTCAAGGATTCTCGTATAAATTCATTTTGTTTTTCCCGAAAGAATTTCTAAGTTATTTGACTTTTGCTGTTCAACAGCTTATACTGTGTGAGAAATTGGTGAGAGATTTGATTGTTAGTATGTTGACATTGTCTCATCGAAAAGTTTTTATCAATCCAACGGCTCTTCTGTTGTGTTATAATGCTGCTTATTTTTGCATACATTTTTGGCGTCTATTTCTGACATTATTGTGACTTTCGTTTAAAAGTAATTCTTATTTTTGAATTTTGACTGATGCATGCATGTTTTTCTAAGAAATTGTATTGATTTTATCTCTGGTGATTTTATAATTAATTTTCCAGTTTTTTTTCTCACGACTGCTTTGGTTTCACCTTTGAACTGTTAAAAAGGTAGATCACGGGCATTTGTTTGAATTGGTTGAAGATAGTTATGACATTGATATTTTGTTCAGATTTGACTCTAGCTCGAAATGTCTGTTCTTGCCTATTGCCTACAAGTTAGGAGTCATTTAAGTGAGCCATTTCATTAGAGGTTGTCATCACAACTCACCGTCATGCGGTGAACTGTAAAACTTGGTTGTAAGATTAGACGTAGATTCGTAGAAACCGTTATTATCTGTCTCAAGAACCTGTCATCTGTGTGTATGTCAGACTAGAAGTGTTACAATATTACATTTGTCAGAGTGTTTTAGCCTTTTTGTAAATAGCAGATGGCATAAACATGTGGTTGTCTTACGTAACGTGAGATGTCTACAATTACAGAGCATTACAGTCGTAGGTGTTTTGGTCATGTTTGTAACCTAGTGCAACATTTAGGAACGAGAGTCGCGTGGTTTTTGTTTAACGTCCATGGTGGCCACATTAACTATGACTCAATTTCGTATTATTCTATGTTTTTTGCAATGATGCTGAACGCACCCTATGTTGGTGCTCGAAGGCCGATGTCTGGGCACGTGGCTTGATTATTCACAGGGTAAAAAATGAGTTTTTTTCATGCGTTAATTTTAGGCACATTATTTTTTATCGATTGGTTGCTAGTTATTGGTAAATTTCATGACAGCTTTCTTTTATTTTGCGGTTATTTCTGGTGTGCAGTTTTAATCGCCAATATTTTGCTTTTTTATTTTGCGAGTTCATTGTTTAATTGAATTTCTTGTCGTTTGAACTTGAGATTGTTTTGGCAGTTGCACGATTGATATTTTACACATACTTTAAAATGTAGGTTGAAATCTGTCTATTTATTTATGAAAATAGGTTAAATATTTGGACAAATCTTGGAAAAGATCTTGTTATAGTTTATTCTATCTCTTTTTCTCTGTCTCCATCTGTCTGTCTGACTGTCTGTCTGTCTGTCTGACATATTGTTTGATTTGTTATTGACCATTGAAAAAGTCGTGTTTTGTTTTTTCCTTATCTTGGTGATGTGAGTTTTTAATTCTCTTTTATTGTCATTCTTGAATGGGTATTCGGGTCGCCTCATTCTTAGAGCCTTTGTTAACGTTTTAATTATATTAATTTGTATTTTCTGTTTTTCTTTAACGAGACCTACAGTTGCAGCCGTAGTACGTAGCACATGTAGCAAGTGTAGATATAATGTTGTAGTTTGAAATGTGGTTTCAATCTTCTGTTTCATTGTCAGCATAACTTTGTATTTTGTTCCGATAATGGCCGACCAGTGGTGCGTTGTTTGAACAACTGACAGCGTATGCTGTGTTATTGTTACTGTTGTTGTGCAACTGTTGCTTGCAATTTTGTACCTCGTGTTTTCTGGGTTTTTTGTCGCCTGCATCCATAGTTGTCGTTGTGTTTCAGCCAATTTGCGGTGCTTGCATTTTTTTAAGAAATTGGTGATCTTTGCTCTTTGTTTGGGTTTTATGAGCATTCTGTTTTGACTGTGCGTGGTGTGTATCTTTTGTATTTTTAGATTAGTTCCTGTGCATACCGGTTAGGCTAAATTTTAAAAGAGCATTGAACTTTGGACTGTAAAATTATAAACCTCCAGCGATGTCCAAGCAGCTAAACCACAAAGTTTTGATCTCCACTGGGGTGGGGTGGAGGGGTTTGGTCTCAACCAGTGGGGTTGATTCCCCTTTTCCCTGTGGCAAATCTTACATTAACTTACTGGCCTTTGGTGAACAGTGTGTTGAGGCTATTGCAACATGATTAGGCTTTGCAGTTATACTATTGTTTTAGTTTGCATTGTACCATGCTCAAGGGAGTTCCATAGCAATTTGTTTTGGCTTAGCGGTGTCTGATAATGAAGTGTTATTCTCAATTTCTCATTGCCTTTTCTGGCAATATATTTGACAGTTCCTGTAAGTACATGGCTTCGTTTTTAGTAAGTGCATTGAATTCTGGATAGAGTAGCATGAATCTATAATGTTGTTTATTTTTTTCGACTTCCTCTCTACCGTCAAGGATTTGATTTTAACATTCAGTTTTGATGATATGAGAAAAATTTTCTGTTAGCAGCAGCGTCAATATTCCAGTCTTTGCCATGGTTTCCTGATTGTTTTTGAAATTGCAAAATGCAGCTAACACCAACGTTTATTTTCAGTCCCGTTGTATATCTAGGCTGCCAGCTAATTGCGGCTCTTGTGATCTGCTTTAATACCTGGCACTGTGTTTGTTTTATTTTGTGCCGAAATGTCCGTATATTGTCCAAATTTATGTTGTATTGGCACATATGCAGCATCTGTACCGGCTTGTCAACTGTTTTGTGCATTGTGCTTAACACACTGTGGTATTTGGGTATTGCAGAGGCTACTAGATGCAATTGGGCATACGAAGGTTCTTTTCTCATCGAGTCGGCCGCTTTCGTAGCGTGATTGTTGTTCGTTTCTTGAAGACTTTTATTAATCTGCCAATGATATTATGTATTAGAGTCATATCTTAATTCTGTGACAGGGTAACATTTGATTTGTATTTTTTTGTTGAAATTGTCTCGTGATGTTCTTTGACTGTTTGGTTGTGATATGGCATGCCTGTGGCTGTCGGTGCGTGTCTGTCTGTCTGCCCGCTGCTGCCGCCGCCGCTGCTGCTGATGTTAAATCTGTACATAGATTTTGCATTTTATATCTTTCTGTGTCTTCAGTGTTGTTATTGCAGCAAATAAGAATACTCGTATTATCACCCGTAATGACCACATTAACAATATTATTAGTGATGATGTACTGATGTTTGGTGTTTAATGTCTCGAGTGTAGATGGTGAGTCGAGTAATTATTATCGTAGTGATCGTTAATTAGAGAGATCTTTTTTGCTTGCGGCTTTTGTTAATTGGTTTCGTTTCGTTTTAGTATTTTGTACGGTTGAATTTCAGGATTGCATGGAAATCGAATAGCGGCAAGTGATGAATATTTGCAATTTAATTAGTCTGCGAAATGATTACTTGTGGTTTGGATGGAAACCAAATATTTTTTGTAACGTGGTGAATTAATAAAAATCAGTTTACAAAACAGTCTGAGTGGTATTTTGCAATGAAAAACGATGGGTAGGTGGTCTCTGTAGACCATGCAGTAGTATCAACCAAAGATATTAAAGATCCTGTCCTCTATATCTACAATATTAACATACAGTTATTATTGTTTTGTAATTGTTATAGACATACATAAGGTTTTTATCATCTCAGGGTTCTGTTTTATTCCAATTCTATTTTTCTGGAGGATTTGTTAACATAATGGTCACAAATTACAGTTTCACAAACATCCTCATGTAAATATTATTTACAAATATATATATATATATATATATATATATATATACACACACACATATATACACACACATTATAAATATATAGAATCCCTATGGATTGCTTCCCTGCTGATCTGACTGACCTTTCTGGCTTGACCTGGCACTAATTTGGATTGGATTTGGTGTGACATCAACTGCTGCCATAGGCATTATGATAGTGGCGCTATAGAAGTTTATTGATTGAAAGATTGATTGATTATGGTGTTGTATGCAATGCAGAAGCCCTACTGATATTGGCTTTCAGTTTAAGCACAATATGTTTTCAATACAAATTTCTGATTTCTTTTGAAGCATGGTTTTCCCGATTCTACCAAAATTGACCAATATGAAGCAACTGTTTACAATGTGAATTCAATGCTGCAGCATCTTAGTGAAAAGAAGTCTACATATTTTTATGACTTTAATAACATTCTGTTGATTTTCTAATTGGTATTAAACAATTTTACAGAATTTGTGTTGAGCACCAGCAAATAATATATCTTTGGCTGTTTCCTAACAATGATAACAGACTCCTTAGCATCACAATTTATCCATTATTAATGTAAGAGCAGATTTGTTGACGCTGCCTAAAAATAAGCAGCTTAATTAAAGTGCTATAATAATTCACGATATTTTACTTACTTACTCTAATATAGCGCTATAAAATGCATTACAAATGATAGACCGAATTGTGTCTTCTATGTGGACGTGTAAACGAATGGATTTTAACAGTTTGGCGTTGAGCGCAGTCTTAAGGCCACATGATGGCGAACCGGCATCAGACTCGTCTCGAGGTTGCAACAGTAGGAAATTAAATTTCGCCTAATAATTTTAGATTTTTCTAATAATTAAAATGCAGAATTTAAAATCGGAGGCGACGCTGGCTAAAGTCCACACAAAAGACGGAGATCGTCAGCGCAACGGGCATACGAGGGACACCCCGATTTCGGTACCGATCGGCAGGGACCCCGTGGTGACTCGGGAAAAGACCTCGACGGAGGAAGATCTCGACGGTCAGGGTGTCCCGATTCTGTCGGACGAGAGCGGAGCCGATGGCAGCGACGAGGACGACTCGAAGGAACTGATACCCGTCGTGGAGCTGAGGGAATCGAGGGAGAAGCTGTGGCAAATCGCTTTTCAGATCTTCTTCCCCTACTTGATCGCCGGTTATGGGATGGTCGCTGCTGGTTCAGTCCTCGACATCGTTAAGGTAATAATAATAATAATAATAATAATAATAATAATAATAATAATAATAATAATAATAATGACGTAGTAATAAATGTGTTTAGAGTGGTTCTGTAGGATCTGTCTTATGTGAGAACCACTGTGAACTGTTCTCTTTAGCTTTTATTCTTATTTTTTGTTTTGCTTGTTGTATTTGTTCGTTGTCTTCTTGGCTCTTTGTCTTCTTGGCTTTGAAGGAGCAGAAGTTGAGCTTTGCTTAGTAGTTTCATTCACAGTATCAGCTTGTCGTTCAATTGTCATTCACTTATTGTTCACTGATTTAGCCTTTCTCATTATCATCCATTTTTAGAAATATGTTTGAGCTTTAACATTGATCATTATGCAGTAAGGGAGAGCAGATAGCCATGCGATCTTTTAGTGAATCAGCAATGTTGGTGAGAATTAGACTGATTTAGAAGATTCCGAATAGGAGAATAGACTCAAGACTTCTTCCTTCTTACTATGTGGTTGTGCCTAAATGTAACATAGACTCACACAATAATGGGCTCAGAAAATGGCTGACAATTCTTTGAAGGAAAACCTGTCACATAATACGATGGATTGTGGCAGTTCTAGGCCCCAAAATTTATGTTAGGACCTGATTTCACGGTGTCAACACCATTCAGAAAAAGGTATCTTGCCTTCTTAAAATTTCTGGACTCTGGTTATGGAATATTTATATCAATCTTTGATACTATCAATCTGATAAACTTGTGTCTATTGAGTTGTTAACATCATAGCATCTACTAAATGCTGCACCTGCAAATTAACATAGCTGTATCACCAAGCAAATTTGTTAATTTGTTAATTAAATAAGTAATGATGTCATCAACTTCTGGTTACTTTAAATGCATAGAGAGTTCATTTCTGAGTGTGACTGCCAGATTTCATAGCTGTATCACCAAGCAAACTCCAGTTGCAGCTTTTAATTGATGCTATGGTGTTAACAACTCAATGGACCCAAGTTCGTGGACCCCGAACATGGCCACTGTCAATATAATGGGTCTATGGTTTGATGTCATTGAATGGCTGGATAGTTAAGTGTAGCAATCATTATCTATGTGCCATGGTCAGTGTTAAACTTAGACCTGCCGTCTTCTATTTACTCAGTAAAATCAATTGATTGCCTGATTTATGATTGTAACGATTGCTCTTGTTGGTTGAATTGGACACAGTCTCTAGTGCAATCGATATGAATAATAACCAGAATTTTGCACTGGTTCTCCTTTCCGTCTCTTCTTGTAATTTATTGTCTAATTTAGCCAAACACCTGGCAAGCAATTGCTTTGGCTCGTAAGTTATTTATTAGCTCTGTCGGGCACTTTGATATGTAATTACGGAGTTACTTGTAAGTTTTAATTATTACTGAGTTGCCTGTAAAACTTTATGCATTACAGGGTTGTGTTTTTGCGATTTCTGTCTGCTTTCCCTTGATTGAGTGACCTTTGTGATATGGCCGTGATTTTGATGATCTCTCTGCTGAATTTGCAGAAGATGAGTGAAAAGATGCATGAAAATGTTCCGGTTTTGTCAAAATTTGTTGTGGCATTTTTACAGATTCTTGGAATTTTTGCATTTTCAGCGATGGCCGGTGTTCACAAACGTTTCTGAAGTTATAATTTTGGTTCCACCACTACTTGGTCTGAAAGGGAATCTCGAGATGACGCTGGCTTCGCGTCTGTCAACGCAGGTCATATGCATGATCATTGTGTTGTGTTGTATAGTTTTTGTTTGTCTTTCATCATGTGCTGGACTTGAAAAGAAAGAGTAGATGTGTTAATCCCTCTTGAGTAGTGGCACAGCCAAGGGGGGATTTGTGGGTTAACCACCCTTATGGCTGTTCAGTGTAGAGAAGGGGGAGTTTTGGGGTTAAAATCTCCCCTTGGCGGCTAAACAAACTATATATATTTTTTTATTGTGATCACTCTATTAGTGTACACACTCATATACCTATATATTTCATTGTTAGGATTTTTACTGCCGCTGTTAATGAAATCATGGAATGAATGATGATAACATTTTTTTGGTTGTCAGAATTTTCCAAAGTGGGTAATCATCGGAACCATATCCCCCTCCTTTTTAGGAAAATCCTGGTTACGCCACTGCTCTTGAGTATTCTTCAAGTTATACTACAGTCCTGTATTGTTATTATTTTAGCAACTGTGTTGTTGTTGTTGATTTTAGGCCAATCTGGGTCATATGGACACAGCATCAGAGCAATGGGTCATGATTGGGGGTAACCTTGCACTGATTCAGGTGATCTAGAGTTTCCCATGTTATAAAGTTATGTAATGCATTCAAAGAAAGCAAATAAACTGATTGGACTTAAGCAAACAATGTTAAAAGCATCCATGCAGTGCTCAGCATCATCCATCCTGTTCTGATCACATTAAATTTGCGTCTCACAGCTTGCGATGTGTGCCAAGTTTTTTTTCCAATATTATTATTGTTGTTGTTGTTTTTGTTGTTGTTGTTATTATTATTATTATCAGACTGACAATTAATTGTGTGTCATAATACCAAATGTCAAGAGCAGGGGCACATTACTGAGTACAGCTGTAAAAAAGTAAATACAGTAACAGTACCGTAATCATGTACAAACACAATTGAATGAAAAACAATGTAAGACACAAAAGTGTATGATTTTCTGAACAGAACTGATATGTCTTTAAATTTTTCGTGAAGGATGGCAGAAAACTAGATGATATCATGGATATTGCTAGATAGTTCCACGTCTGTTACGAACGATTTGCCATGATGTTTTTTTTGACCCTTAAACCGCCGGAAACGAGTATGCTCGGTTACATTGCATGTAGTTACAAAATATCTGGTAGTTAAAGGGTTAAGGCCACTGTGCCTATCGTTTTGTTTATGCTTTAAAGAACTTATGGTGATCAGAGACTTTTCTGATAAATTATTATGTACATTCTGTCGTAAATGTATGTATGCATTTGTGTTTTCTGTGCGTGAGAAACTGGTGGTAGTTCTTCTTCTAAGCATGATCGCATGTTTCTGTGTTTCTGTTAGGCCCAGGCAATAGTCGTTGGTCTTCTTGCTGCCTTGTTTACCATTGTTCTTGGCTGGATTCCAGAGGGAAGGTTTAGCGTCGTACATGGGTGTCTGTTGTGCGCCAGCAGCGTCTTAACCGCTGCTGTGACCAGCTTTGTGCTAGGTTAGTGGTTTATTATTTTTCCACAGTTACTGCTTCGAAGACCGGTAGATTCTAAGAATGCTACAGGCCGTTTCAGTTCGACCTGTTTCTTCAGTGCTGGCATAATTCTGTGTTGTCGCTGTGAAATAATGAAACTGCAACCTGGCCGTTGCCGGCCCGGTTGTTTAGGACAGTCTGCCAGCAACATTGCGTTACTCTGATTCACTGTTCTCTTTTAGAAAACAACTGAAGACATTCTTGTTTGTTTGATCCGGTTTGCAACTGACTTTAGCGCATTTGCTGCTTTGCGATTATGTGCGCTCTAGAAATGTTCGTAATAATAATAATAATAATAATAATAATAATAATAATGAACACAGAGTTGTGAATTTTGCAGGTTCTGTGATGGTAGGTGTCGTAATGTTGTCTAGGAAATTCCATGTAAATCCAGACAACGTGGCAACGCCAGTTGCCGCCAGTTTGGGTGACTTGTCTACCGTGTCGTTGTTGGCGGCGGTGTCAACAGTCCTCTACAACACCCTTGGTAAGTTTCTGACGTCTTTTTGTAGGATCTGAGATTGAAATATTGGAAATTGTATACATTAAGTATTAATTATGTTGCACTTATCCATATGATTTCATAGTAAATGCATGATTTGCCATTTTCCTTGTGGAGGCATACTGGTTCCATGTGGAGGCATACTGGTTCCATGTGGTGGCATTCTGGTTCCTTGTGGAGGCATACTGGTTCCATATGGAGCACACTGATTCCATGTGGAGCATACTATGCAGGCTGTGTACATTGTACAATTATGAATACTTGCACAGTTTGGCTTGCAAGCCTGATTCTACAGCATTCCACTTTTGTAGAAAATTGAGTGTGATGTATAAATTGTCGAAATGAACTGCTCCCTTTAATCTGTTTTTTTTTTGCAACAGAGCGACATCTATGGGTGTCTCCGTTGCTCATCGTTGTCATCGTTTCGCTCATACCCTTGTGGTGGTGGTTTGCCCATCACAACAGGTACACGTCGCAGGTTCTGTACTCTGGTTGGACGCCTGTAATTGGGGCCATGGTTATAAGCAGGTATGACCTTGTGAACTTTGAACTGTTATCATTGAAGTCATTGTACTTCTTCTGACTCTTTATTGAGTAAAACAATTGCATCAATTGATTCATTTAAATTGAATTATTTTTAGAAATTTGTTCTAAAATATTGATAAAATTTTACTGATATTAATGTTATTACTGAAATTCTTGGTTTCACTTTTCATTCTCTTAAATTTCTATACTGCAGTCTTTATAGAAGATAATCCTACTAAACTAATTAAATTTCAGCTATTATTATTGTGATAGAACTTCGTTATAATGTATTTAGCTGGTCTGTAAAATTTACTGTGTTATATTTGAGGTACATTATATCCAATACCATCCAATACAGTAGTGCTTCATACGTGACCGTACATTGCAGTACTTTATAATCGAGTATACATTATAACCAAGTCAGTTATAATGTAGTTTTACTGTATTATTATTATTAATTTTATTACTATTAATTTTATTATTATCATTATTATTATGTTCGTTGTTATATTTCCAGTTTTGGTGGTCTGGTTCTTGACTACACTGTCTCCAATGATGGCATTGCTGTCTTTCAGCCAGTCATAAATGGTAGAGAGCTTTGATTTTTTTAATAATAGCTAAAACCATTACAGAAAAATAGAATTAACTCAAAACTATTATTAAACTTTAATTAGCACTATAACAAAGTAATGGGATATACAGTATCTATAATTGAAACTAGTGCTAACAACCAACAATTGCAGCTGAATTTCATGTTAGTTATATGCCTATTTGCTTACTTAATTGATCTAACAACACTGATATGCCTAGATTCATTCTGACCATTGGTTGAGATGTTTATGTAAGTAACGTTTGAATATTGTTGTATGTACAGTATATTCCAGGAGATGTGCATGAAATAATGGTAGGTTTTTACCACACAACCAGAGGGTACTGGGTTCTAATCTGACCTTAGCCACTCCATAGTGAATGAAGTTGGTTAAGTTGTTCTGACCTTAATTGCTCCATGCATTAACCCTTTTGCCATGCAAGGCCGATATTTAGGCTTCATTATATATTGGTTATATGAGTCACCATGGCAAAAGGGTTAAAAGGCACCTAATAATAATAATAATAATAATAATTATTATTATTATTATTATTATTATTATTTCAAATGCACATCAATTAGATGTACTTCTAAGATTTGAGTGTTTTTTCTGAGTATTGTCTCAGGGTCCAGTGAGTTCTGACTTTTTTCCCTGCTTTTAGGTGTCGGAGGCAACCTTGTCGCAATTCAGGCGAGTCGTCTTTCCACGGCTCTCCACCAGGTTTCCATTCCCGGAGTGCTGCCAAGGAACGCAGTTCATGGGTGTCCAAATCCTCTGACCACGTTCTGTGGCAAAGGTCTGGTCCATTCACCTTCATATTCTAAGGAAATATAGTTTGGAAGAGCTCGACGTCATACCGAGTATTATGCACACATTAGTAATTAATTAATGTTTAGGTTGTAAACATTACAGATTACATATTTTACTTTTATTAGTATTATTATTATTAATATTAATATTATTATTATTATTATACTTACAAAGATTATGTTCAGTATTCACCCAAGTTTAGTATTAATAATAATAATGATGATGATAATAATAATAATAATAATAATAATAATAATAATAATAATAATAATAATAATAATAATAATAATTAATAATAATAAAATAATAATAATGGTGAATATTAATAATAATAATCTGGAGATGAAAGAGAGAGACATCCATTCTCCTACAACAAATATCCGTGACACTTCAGAGATTTAACGCTGTCGCCTTCCACGAAACTTTCACATAATAATAATAATATTATTATTTTTATTATGGTTTAATCTACTGCAGGAAAACTGTCATTGATTATTATTATTATTATTATTTTTATTATTATTATTATGGGGTTGTGGACAACTGACAAGGCTGTGGGCACTTTAACAAACATCACTTTAATGAGACATTAAACAAGTGAATCTATGAATTCCATTTTAAAATATATTAGTTAATTATTAGTTAATGCTTTAATAAATTTGACATCCATCCAGTCTAGCATTGAGACCCTCTTAAATGACTCTTCTGCTATTGGAGTCACTTATGGTCTGATCTCCAGTTACCTTTGCCTTTATACATTCAATTTTTGTTTATGTCACTGCTATGTAATTTTAAACATCACTGTTATATTACATTATTTGGATTTGTCTGTCGTTCCTTGTGAATTTTTTAAGCCAAATGGTTAATATTGGTTAAGCTTTTGCTTGCTAATTTTATTTTAGCAATATAGAAATTACTAGAGTTTGGAAAATCAAATTGTTTCACTGAGTTAACTTTTGAGCTTGTGGTTTGTCTATTTGATTGTAGGGATCAGTTCTCGCACCGCTTTCGTTCTTCTGTTTATGGTTATTCCTGGTCAGATCATCTTCTTGCTTAGTATTTATCTCATGAACGAGACAAAGAATTTCAAGATAACAGTCACTTTCGCGGCCATCTACGTCGCTGCTGCCGTTCTACAGGTTAGTGGAGGATTCAACGCGGAAGGAAAAACCAACCACTTGAAAGTTGATTGGAATTTCTACTTTTGGAAAGGATTAAATTGGGTCAGGTCAGGTCTTCGTCCTCCAGCTGTGTCCAGCTGTTGACGTCTCCATGACATCTCTCCAAAGTTCTCTGTCCTTTGCTATTTCTTCCAAAGTCATTCGGTGTCTTCCGTCAGTTTTTCCATTGAGATTCAGTCCTGCCATGTTCAGATCCTCTTCCAATCCATCCACCCACCCATCGTCTTTTCAGCCTTCCTTTAGATCTTCTCCCCTCTGGCTTGTAATTGAAATTTGTTGACAATTCGATAAAGATGAAATAACCAGCACAAATCACAGTAACTGTATTGCGATTTCAAAAGAAGGAAACTTTGGTTGTTGTATTTGTTCATGGTTGAATTGTCTTAGAATTTATCAAATGAATTTATCTTATATTTATTAGTAATATTCCTCTTATATCTCTTGGCAGGCATTGTAGGTCTCTTATTGTCTAGAAAGTAAGTAAATATAATTTCTGCAATGAGCTAACACACACACACACAAACACCATGGCACCACTATTTTGATCCATCATATATCAAATTTAATGTAATCTTAATCTTGTGTGGCATCACTTAATAATAAATACAAGCACCAGCCATTGGCACATCAAATTCTAATCACGTAACATCCAAGTAAGTATCCAGGATTCTAGAATAATGCTGTAAAATTTTAGATTTTGGAAACATTATATTATTATTATTATTATTATTATTATTATTCCATCATTGTGACAGCACAGTTAAGCCGAAATGTAGTTTGTTTGTTGAATCCGAGCATTGTCTGTTGTAGGTTGCAATACTGTTGTTCGTTGCAAACTGGTTGGTCCACTTTCTGTGGCGACGGGGCAACGACCCGGACAACTTCTCCATTCCGTACTTGACCGCAATCGGCGACCTACTTGGGACCGTACTTCTTGCTCTGGCGTTTTTTATCTACGATCGTGTATCTCACAGCACATGATAACTGCTTATTTCTTGGATCCGTATTGTATTTTGAAGATAATCATCTCAAATACTATATTTTTACATATCCAAGGCCTTCAACAAGTGAATATATTTGTCTCGGGGTTTTTGCTATTATGTCCTTTGTAACGGCAGTCTATCATGGCAGAGAGTTTATTTTGACTATGTACAGGGCACCCTAGCATGTGGCATTAGTGTTATGTGTACAGTCTGTCCTTTAGCTGTATGTTATTTGTTTTTGTTTAATCAGTTACTGTAAAGTATAGAAATTATGTTAAACTCAGAGCTTGAATTGTTTTTTGATAGTTTATTTTACTTAGCAGCAAGAGATGTTTAAGCTAAAGATGTGCCCAGTGATGTTAGCTTCAATGTTATTTTTATCCAAATTAATGGTCATGCGTTATATAATATAGAGCATTCTGTACAGTTCAAACTGTGATCGTATGCATAATTGTCAAGAGGGCTAGCATTGACAGTAGGCGAATTAATCGATTGTAATTCATTACTGATGGTTTACAATGACTGTAATTCTTTACTGATGGTTTACAGTGGACAGAATTTATAGCACATTAAGAGGGAGTGTGATATTAATGGGGTTTTGACTTTTATGGACCTTTTGACAATTTGTCCTGTGGCCGCTCGCACCCTTACTCTGCTGTGAAATTGTTTGCTTTTGGTGGTAGTATTTGCTTGTAAGTGGTATATTTGCCATAGAGATTTTGCATTCGATTTTCTTTGTCACTGTGTATGCATTTTGTTGGCAGTGTTTAAGGTCGCTTCATTATTATATAGCTGGTTACTTTAGACAGAGACTCGGCTGTTGGGTTTCTCTGCTGTCTTAGCCAGTCCTGGACAGAAACAGTCCAGTATGCTGTCTGAAATGGGTCGTCCATCTTTGATGTATTTCTGGCCGACCCTATGTTTTGATGGCCTAATCTCGGAGAATTGAAGTTCTTATCAAAGATCGTCGCTTAGATTGCCATCGTTTTTGCTCGTCGCGTCGGGGGCAAAATTTTGAAGAAATCTTTGGCACTGGGGGTTTCTTGGCCTCCATGGTTTGGGCCTTGTGTTCTCAAGACAGCTTACTCTGATGAAATTGCACTTTGGTCAGTTAAACATGCTACAGGAAGTTGAAGATCGTCAAGAAGTTTGTTGCTATATTCAGGTTTTCTTGTAGTAAGGTTTTTGTCTTTGATGGGTCCTAGGTTTTAACGAATTGAGTCAATGTTAAGTGTTAGCATGATCTTATTTATTGGTGACAGGAAGACTGAAGCATTGCATTTTGTTGCCTCTGCAGACATTCGATCGCAGAATTGAGATGTTTCCTAATTGTATTATATTGTTTAGTATTCTGTTGTGCATTTCCTTTTCTCCATACTTACTATTTTAACTCTTGTGGTCATTTGTGCACAGTATGATTTCAATCTTTTCACTCATTTAACACATCCCCGTGTGTAATGTTCACCTCTTCATACAGCATGCCGTACAGTTGTTTGTAAAAGGTTGTCTAATGTAGGGGTATTTATGAGTAGAATATTGGTTTCGCATGCAGGCTATAAGTCATTTGATGGAAATATTGTAGTGCCTTGGCATATTGCCCTCGGTATTGGCTATCTGTTAATGGTTGCCAGAAAGTGATATCATATCTTGAAATCATGTGCAGAACATTCAGAAATTGGTATCAATAAGTCATTCTGCGATTAGCAAGGAGTAAATGCCCCAGCAAGGGTGAAGGTTTCTGCATGCGTTTAAAATAACATTTTGCATTCCACTGGTTTTCTGTAATTAGTTGGTCCAAAACAATTTGCTAGAAAACACATGTACAGCCAGGCACCAGACAGTATTCATGGTAAACTACAGTGTACATGTAGATGAATTCTAAGTCAATATGAAGGATATAAGATTCGTTCAGAATATTGTCGAGAAGCCGAAATTGAAATGAAAATGAGGTTTGAAACTGTCTGAATAAGCAAATGTCAGTTGTAAAAATGCTCTGATAACAATAAACTGTTATATACGATATTCTACAATGTGTTTAGAAAATTGTGGTATTTGTTGGGATGGAGGAGGGGGATCTCCTGGTCACAGCTTACTGACTCTCTTCCACTCTCTTCCGCTGGTCCACTCCATACATAGCAAGGGCAAGTTTCTTGTTGTCATTAACTTATTTAACTAACTTATTTTTCATAATGAAACAATTAAATACCCAACCCCCTGCCCTCCACCGATCCAACTGTCAGATACCACACTGTGTTATAATATTTACTGTTTGCCGCCAATACAAAGTTATTCATGAATTGTCTTCTATGCAAAAGACAGACCTGCTTTTGGATATTTTAAAAGGGGACGCCCAGCCCCTTGGGTTCATTCATCGTCTAGTGACAGCTGTGAATAACTGACGAGATATTTTTTATCTGGAGGTGGGTGATACCCATTGGCTTAGCCACGGATGGGCCGACCCCCTACTATTCAGGCTGGGACCGGTCGTGGGATTTGCGCAAAACCTTTGAGAAATGGGGGTTGGGTTGCAGGGATGTAGCCAGGATTTTAGGTTTGGGGGGCTGGAGCCCAAGATTCACTCCCCTCCCTTTCTTTTGAACTGCAGCGCCATTTGTGCTTGAATTCATTTTCGGGAGGGGGCTAGCTTCTGGCTTGGGGGACTTGAGCCCCCAAGCCCATGTCTTCTGCGTCTCTGGAGGGCCTTGTAGTGATTCCTTTGCACCAGAAATTTTGACCGTATTCGCCTCGAATTTTCTACTAAAACGATTTCTCGCATTCTCTTAGTTTTGATGACAAAGCTTAGATTAAAAATGAAAATAAATCGAAGGCCCCAAGAGATATCAAAGATCTACAGTCCAATCTTTCTCTTCCATGTAAAAGAATGCGAGAAATCGTTTTACTGGAAAATGAGTCAAACCATAAACGAATGAAACCTCATTTTTTAAAAGTGTAAAAAATCACGGCCTTCACGCCAAGAAGGCCTCGAGACCACGCCGAAATGCCATCCGCGTTCAAATGCTCTCCGCAAATCTGAGATCCGAATGGTATCGGTACAGTGTTCAGGATAAAAAGCACAAGATCGGCACTCATTAATGAAATGGTTGCCGAAATGCCCTCCACGTCAAAATGCCCTCCGCGTTCAAATGCCCTCCGCGTTCAAATGCCCTCCGCGTCCAAATGCGTTCGTCCAAATGCCCTCCGCGTTCAAATGCTCACCGCGTTCAAATGTACATGTTTCGCGATTCTCTTGAAATTCGCAACTATTCAAGAACACTCAAAACTTTCAACGGATTTGCATTTAGTTCCTTGGATATCTTTCTGCCGATCGATTTACAGCCAGATTTTATCTAGTCTTTCTCCTCCACGTTAAAGAATGCGAGAAAAGTGGTAAAATTTAATCACAGGGGCCTATATCTCTGACTTAGGGCGATCAATATTACTTCTGAGTCTTATTGGTGCGCTAGCTGCGGGAGAACAATGCACACTGGACGCCAGTGGTAACTGTTCATATCCAGTGCTTAAAATATTTCTTTTCCAGGAATAGATAAGTTGTAAAATTTCCATACAGAAATGAATAGCGCGTTATGCAATATGAGGAGTTGTCGCGGTTGAGCAGCAATACCAGAAGCATATAAGGTTTGCTATGTTTGATCTGGGCATTGGGAACGACGCACGACTGTACGCCAGTGGCAACCGTTCAAATCTGGCGCTAAAATATACCTTTTCAAGAAATGAATAAGTTGTGAAAGTGGGCTTCAATTTCCACAAAGAATTACATATCTCTTATTCATTGAATGGTATCGGTACAGTGTTCAGGATAAAAAGCACAAGATCGGCACTCATTAATGAAATGGTTGAAATTACTTTTCTAACGAGATATTATTTATTTGAAATTTAGTCACTTCAGAATATCTGTTTCAGAAGTTCAATTGTAATTTTTATAAAAGTATTGACAGGCAGCTCCAAATCGGAACTGGTCCGCGTCAATTGGTTTTGTTAATCGATCAGTTTGAAACACCATAATCAGCAGTTTCTACGTTACGTGCACTCCTCTATCGATCCCAATCGATATAGCAAACACAGGCCTATATCACCTACATGTATCATTTCTTCTATGGCGCCTCGACGGCGACAACCCTCATTTATTTCCTTAAAACTAATGCATAGACTGTTTGCAAATTCGATCGCAATTCTCCATGTAATTAGTTATTTCTTTATGTCTTATTGTATGCCTGTGGTCTTGTGTGATGCTGAAGCTACTTAACCTAATAATGCTGTCTGTAAATATTTAATGTATACTGTAATGATAACGTTGAATGTATAATGGATATGGTTGGTCCGCAGACCAACGATATCCTTTATACATTCAACTTTATCAGTACAAAACATGTACAATACATACATAATAATACTATAAATGTACAATACATGGCACGGCGCGAAACCGTCAGCACTCATTTCTAGTGAAGTATAAGAAGAAATCATTGTTCTTTACTGGATGTATAGTAGGCCTAACTTTATGTTTGAAGTCGGAATTCCAGGACATGATGTACTGTATTGAATACTCTTGTTATTTGATTGTGTGTTACTGTTCTGTTTGTTATGTCTATTTCTGTTCTTGCAAATAAAGTTGCTCATTAATTTCTAGGAAAATTTTTAAAAGGGAACATTCAAACAAGACCAAAGGCCATTTCGTCCAAATAACTTTTGGCCAAAGGCCTAAACGGAATAGTGTTAGCCTACATTCCCAGATCATTTGTCATTTGCCATCGGAATCCAATTCGGAGGGAAGAAGTCCTCTCTCTTAAACTGACCCGCTAGAGGAGAACCCTTTCGAGGCCAATCAGAATAGTAAATGGTTGTTCCCTTCGCTATCCATGCTGCCCACCAACCGTATGTTCCAGTGGACATGATTACGTGATCGCACATTGACAGAATGGCAAAATCTTGCCCCGCTGTGTTGCCAGCAGTGTACGTAATGTTAATCGCGTTGGACGGAATGTTATTTGCGTTGACGATATGCGCATGGGTCCAATTGGAATCGTCTGAAGTGACAATGAATTGCACACGGCTGTACTTGTCGGTGAAATATTTCATCGCCTTGTAAAAGTAAGTCTCGCTCGGAACTGTGTATCCGTATTTCACGAAATTTTGAACCACGTTAATATCTCCTCGTCGACAGTGTATTCCGACTCTTACGAAGCCCACCCTCTTCCAACCGGAGGGAATCACTTCTTGAAAGTAGTTGTCAGTAAAATTTTGTATCTCGTCTCTGAAGACGAGATGTTTTCGTAATCGGCGTTCGATGGAAAGCGTATATTTCCAACTCTGACGAAATCCAGCCACTAGAATAGTTTTGTTCCAGATGGTTGGATCATTGAATGCTATCTTTTCAGTGTTAATATCATAAGCCAAATGATGTGACTCTCCGATGACGTGACACGGACAGAGGTTCTCAACTCTTTCCATGTTCAACTTAAAGACCTTTTCCAAGGCAATGTTCATAGTTTTCTCTAGGACTGCCTTTCTTCCAGCTAGTTCGGCGACAAAGATTACCGCTGCCAGATCAAAAAGCAAGTTTCCCAGCCGACGACCATCTTTGATGCAGTTATCGAAGCTTACATAGCGTGTTCTATCTGATTGTCCTGTGGTTTTACCAGAATAATTATGCGTTGTTCTGTTTGAAGGTTGCACAGTAGATTCAATATAACTGACGCTGTAATACTGTCTTTCTTTCTCTGTAGTTTCGTTATTGCTCTGCATCGTTAACCCGAATATATGCCTAGAGTTTTTGTAGAACGCCGAACGCCGAAGATCTTGAAGTGAGCCGGAGTAAATTGTGAAAGCAATGCAAACCATGAATAGGCCTAATATTGCACACAGACATAGCTTGCGATATCTGGACATGATCTTCGCTGCACAGAAACCGCGTCGGCATACGTTCAGTTGTCGAAATCGTCTTCAAATGAATAATTTCTCAATTGTGAAATTTGAACCATACAAGAAACATAATCTGCAATAGGTATATGCCTATTTTGCTGTTGTATTGGTATCCGTCAATTCTGGATGTGGAATTCATTCCGAGAACCTGAAAACAGTTACATTCGTTCACTGCAGTGGCTCCATAATCGGGTTTAAGGTAGCAAACAAGGAAAACAATACAGTTCTGGAGGATGGCTGTGCGCGCGCTAGTAGGCCTAGCTATATTACAACTAACTTAACTAAGAATAATAATTAATAGGTGACGAACTTTCTCGCTTGTCAAGGATTGTCGAAGTAGAGAATGGTTGGTCGTAATACCCCTCCCATCTCCTTCGGAAAATCCTGACTACACCACTGACTGCAGTAAAAGGTAAAGGTTCATCCATAGGCTCAAGGCCCGTGCTAAAGGTCCGGTGCTGACTCCCGATTCTTTGGCCATCAGTCCATAGATTAGTAAGATTACTTTCCCCGAGACGTTTGCCAAAAAACCTGAAAACGCACTTGTTCACAAGATAGTATATTTGACTGTTGACTGTACATCGCTTTTGGTTTTGTCTGATGGCTGTGCTACTGCGCTTCATAAATCGTCAATAATAATAATAATAATAATAATAATAATAATAATAATAATAATAATAATAATAATAATAATAATAATAATAATAATAATAATAATAAGCCATACATCAGTGGACGTGGCCAGCCTTTTCCTTTATACTGTAGTTAAGCTGTCTATTCTTGAAATGTTGAGAAAAATCAATTTGATTGATTGATTGATCGAACCCATGGTTACCTTCGCAATGTTGCCATTGCTACTCAATTTACCACTGCAATTGAATGAAGGCTGGGTCAACCTAAGGGCTCCCTCTAGTCTCGTACTCGCTTGTGTCGGCTCTACACTCCAACGAGGCATTCGTCTATCTCTCCGCGTGCAGTGCTTGACATACAAATCAATACACGTCGATATTAACTGAACACATTCAGTGGTTTTCACACAGGCTTACTTAGCCTCCTAAACCACTTAAAAATCACATTATTATTATTATTATTATTATGGTTTTCACACAGGCTTACTTAGCCTCCTAAACCACTTAAAAATCACATTATTATTATTAAGTTATTGAACACCCCATCGACCTTTACGTCTCTTTCACTTGCTTTGAGAAATGAAAAAGATAAAATATTTTTAAACGTGGGACCGGGATATTTTTCACCCCTAAAACCTCCAAACACCCCACCCCTCAATTTAATTGAGGTCGACACTCTTCCCCTCCCCCAAAATCCCTAATCTAAAAATGGTATGTACCCTAAATAGCCCCCGAACACGCCCCCCAATTTTACCGACGCCCCTAACCACCTAAATTCACAATCCTAGAAATAACCCTGGCGTGGGTTAAAAAGGGTATAGGGCCTACTCCATAGGCCAGTGCGGGACGGGGCGGATTGCCAGCCTTTCCCTCGCCGCCTTTCCTTCCACCGAGTTAGCACCCGATGTACTCATTCACAGCTGAGTCGACTGGGGGCGCTTGGGACAGAAACAACCTAAAAATTTCTGCCGCGGCCGGGAGTTGAACCACTGACCTCAATATTGACAGACCGGTGCTCTGTCCACTGTTTCCCAAAGCGTGGGAGATGTCAAAAATAAAAGAAACTGAATTTAAACGTTGAGTACAGTAAAACTTCTTTATAACATAATTAGCGGGTCTGTAAAACTGAGTATACTATATGTTAGAGGTACGTTATATCCAATGCCATTAAATACAATCGAGCCCGTTATAAAGAAGTTCTAGGCCTACTGTATTATAAGAGCGCGAACTGAACTGAATATATGTAACAATCAGTCTATCATGGTCATATAATAGTATATTACGTTATCAGAGGCGCTAGGCCTGAGTCACCCACTCTCTGAAAGGCTGTAGGTTAGTCTATAGAAGGAACAGTTACAGGTTTCCCCACTTTTTCATCCAAGTAACGACTACGACAGTCAGACGTTCGAACCTTTAAACATTTTTCGATACTAGAAACTACAAAACATTGCCAGCACAAACTGTGTTTAATTTAGACTCTGGACTCCGGGAAGGGACTGACAAGGTCGGGGGAAGTCAGCTAGCGGGGAAAGTCAGCTAGGGGGCTTCTGTTAGTTGATGTAGTATACCAAAATTTCCGGGGGGAATTTGAAATTTTCGGGGGAAAGGGCAATTCCCCCCGAAAACGGCCTAGATTACTAGGCCGTTTTCGGGGGAATTTCGGGGGCAATGAAGATGAACCATGAGCATAAAACGAGTAAAAGTACAGTAACGTTATCAGGAACAGTTGATCTAAAGTCAATAGTTTGTCAATGTGATTATCTCCAACATCTGTCTGTCAAATCCCCCTTTGCTACGCCACTATATTGCTAAGTCGACGACCATGGATTTCCACTCTTCTCTGTTTCTGGCTTTCCTTATCAGTTCGATGTTGTCTTTAGTTCTTGTTGCTTCTCTTAAAAGGCTGTCTGCATACTTTATTCTTCCTCTTTTCCCTCGATTTTTCCTCTTGTGACTAGATTTTCCAGCCCTTCATTTCTTATTAGATGTCCGAGAAATTCAAGCTGGTGCATTTTTGAACTCCCCCCCCCAACTAACTTTGCGACCCTCCCAAAAATCGCATATCGGGTACATGCAGTTTCTGTCACTCCCTGAATTTCAGTCCTCAACCCCCCACCCCCCGCCAGCTCAAATTTCACAACTCCATCACTGCTCATTGGTCATTTTTCTGTCCGTGAACGGCCTTACAATGGTGCCGATACCCTTGTCCTGTGCAAACTCCTCGAGACAAGCAACTGCGATAATTTGCAACATTTCTAGCGAACACGTTTTATTCCCAACTACAAAATTAGAAGTTAGAAGCATAAAATGAGAGGCATCGTTTAGACAAACTTGGCAAAGCTGGTCTACTCTCCACAATTTATGCGCTTTTCTGAAAACAATCGCAATCGCAGCGATCATGAAACTGTGTGATCAAACTAAACGCAAACAGTATTGACTATTTTTCCTATTTGCTGGAAACCTACAGTAGCAGGGTTGGGAAAACTACTGCCCGCAGGCTGCATGCGGCCCGCCACCGGATTCCATGCGGCCCGCGAGATCATTTAGAAATATGCACACGAGACCGGCAGAAAGTGATATAGTTTGAAATTATTTTATGGAAACAAGGCACTATGTTTTATAATCTCTTCCAATCCCCCCGCCCCCCAAACGTCAATAATGGATTCCTATTCCAAGGCAGTAATTAAAATTCTTCATTTTCCCGCTTGAAACTATAGGCCTAAGCATTTTGGCTTTTTGTACGTGCAGCCCGCCTGTAGCAGCCCATAGTAGTAATGTAGTAAACCTCAGCACTATAGGATACTAGACTGGAAGGATACAACAGTGGTTCTCACACAGGGCAAACCCTCCTGAACCACTTTAAGCCTTAATAATAAAATTATTATTATTATTATTATTATTATTATTATTATTATTATTAGTAGTAGTAGTAGTGGTAGTAGTAGTAGTAGTAGTAGTAGTAGTAGTGGTGGTAGTAGTGGTAGTAGTGGTAGCAGTGGTAGTAGTGGTAGTGGTAGCAGTAGTGGTGGTGGTGGTGGCAGTAGTAGTAGTGGTAGCAGTAGTAGCAGCAGTAGTGGTAGTAGTAGTAGTAGTAGTAGTAGTAGTAGTAGTAGTAGTAGTAGTAGTAGTAGTAGTAGTAGTAGTAGGTTTCATGCGGCCCTTTAAAGCAAAAGTTTACCCATCTAGGGCCTACACTGTATGCGGCAGATATACTTTATCTGTAGTCTATTTCCTGAATAAGACCAGCTACAACAAGGAACAAGATAAGAAAATTCGCATAATTGATCGTGGCTGTATCATTGATGTAGGAACATAGCCACGGGATGGTCACATGGTCACTGGAGCGTGTTAGTATCTGCGTTAATTAGCAATGATCGCCCCCCCTACCCTGGTACTGGTGACTTATGTACTTTCGGCAATACTAATTATCTGTAATTGATCACTGTAATATAGTGTCAACAATTAGGTTCTAGCAGTTACATGACAGATAGCCTCGCGACGATAAAAGCAGTGTTTTTGGCGCTTAATTAATAACGTATCAGGAAGTTCCTGCTTACATTAACGCTGTAATGTACCCATGCAGTAACTTTCCCATGACGGTTTTTTTGTTTGTTGACTTTTTTGCTAGACAATGTCGGGGCTTGGTGTCGGTAACTCCTATTCAGGGATGTTAGTCATTGGGCTTGGTCCTGGCCTTTTAAGGCAGGGTTTAATCTAGGCCGTTTCCGGGAAAAAATCCTTTTCCTCCTCCTCCGGAAATTTCAAATTCCTCCCGGAAATTTTGGCATACTACATCAACTAACAGCAGTCCCCTAGCTGACTTTCTTCCGTTCTTGTCAGTTCCCTCTGGAGTCCAAGAGTCTAGATTTAGGCACTGCATGCCTTAAGGACTCCTTAAGCACAAGTTACAAGTCCTTGATTCTGGTCCTCTGGTCCTGGTCTGGCCTTGAGGATTGACAGGGCCGCCCAGAGAATTTCCAGCATCTCCTCCCATAGAAGTCTATAATAGACTACAGGGTGGCCAAATGTGTAAAAAAGTTGACGATATTTTTGCTTGTCAGTCTTCTTATGGCTTCACACTATTGTTAATACATCGTCATCACCGGACCCGGGCTCCTTTGAGCTCCATGGGCCCCGGAACAATATACCGGCTGCTCCCCCTCTCCTCAGGCCTGAGGGTTGAGTCCTCTTGTTGTTTTTGAAATCAGTCAGTGACTTGGACCATAAAACATTGCTGTATCTATTCAACGTCTAGCATGTAATGTGGACTTAGTGAATAAGAGCTCATTCAAGATATATATAAGTTTTACGGCCTGTGTTTATGACTTTATGGCACCCATAAAATATTACCACACGACAATGAGAGCAGCATCTCCTCCCATAGAAGTCTATAATAGACTACAGGGTGGCCCAATAAAACCGATAGCGCCTACCACCATGTTTCAATGTAAACATGTTCACATCGCTTGAATCAGGATGCATAAAATTTGGTCCACGTCTTCATTATTCTATCTTGAATGCAGACATTTAAGCTTTTCATTGTAATTCAAATGTGCAGCGGCGTCACCTTCAGAGGCGCAGCCAGGAATCTGATTTGGGGGTTATAACGTGATTTGGAGGAGAGGGTATAAATCTTTTAAATACTTTAAAAATCTTTACAACACATTAAACACTTTAAGATAGACTGATTTTAGGGGTATATATACCGATATACCACCCCGTCGCTACGCCTCTGGTCACCTTGCGAAAACCAGGCTGGGGCAGACTCTCCCATGGATTGGGCTATAACCAGAGGCGTAGATCACATGGCAATGCGGGGGACGGTCATCACTAGAGTCTAAACATAGGGCCTAATCATGGAGGGTATACTTTTAAAAATGTATTCTATCCCCCAATGCTGTTGGCAGGAATACGCCCCTGCGGTTAACCCATGGTTTGAGTTGGGTTGGATTGGGTTGGGTCCATACTATGCTGTCGAACGTAAAGGATTGTTGCAGCAGTGAGTCCATGGATTTTGGTTCAGTAAACCGACCCATGTACAACTCTGGTCTGGCTACGGGTAGAACAAGTTCTTCATAAATATGAACTAATATGTTTTATTGCTAATATTTTTAGTGCACTTTTCCCATTGGTTCAGCGTTCATACACCTGTTTACGGTAATGATGCTTCTTTCCTTTTTGCACTCCAATCCTTTACTTTATACTGTACTATGTAGTAGTTATATGACCAAGACCTAAATGATAGCATTAAATTACAATTTAACTAGTATAGCCAAGTCCTTGGTCCTGGTCCTGGCCTTTCAGGGTTAAGCCTAGTTAACATCCCTACCCCTATTCCAGAACCCTGGCTACGCCATAGGGGCTGTCTATTAATTGCGTCAACAATTTAGGGAGGAGGGGGTTTGAAAAAAGTTTGACAGTTGTTGACAGGGGGAGGGGGTCAAGAGAAGTTGACATCAACAATTTCACTTTTTACAAATAATCAAAAAATAGGAAATTTCATGGAATACTACTTATTACAATGGAAAAAGCATGGCAAAAAGGTCATCACCACCACATTTTGACACTCGATGAACAAAAAGGGAAAAATGGTCATCACCGTAAAAATAATAACCTTGTTATTGGGTCCTGTCATTGATCTTGGGGGGGGGGGGTCAAAAGTTTTTGACGTATTTATAGGGGGGTAAGTGAAAGTTGACAGTTGTTGACAAGGAGGAAGGGGTCAAAAATTGCCCCAAAATTGTTGACATAATTAATGGACAGCCCTATATCTGTAATATATATCCAGTGATTTTTCAGTGGGAACGTACGGGAACGGCTTTCCCACGTCTTTTTTTCCGGATTCTCTTATATGTTGATATGCATTAATGCGTGTTTTACTTTCAATCGGTTCTTTTGCCAGTTGAACTTGATGAGAAAAAGAGGTCATTACCATTTTTGACACTTGATGAGCACAAAAAATCAAAAAGTCATCAAATTTTTTAGGGGCCCGTGAGAATTTCATCTCGACTGCCCTGGAAATGCGTTCCCAAACATTTTTTCATAGAAAAACCTCTGTATTCTGTATATCTATAAGAAACAGACAGGCCGCAGCACTGGCGTAAACTTGGATGAAAAAGAGCGCTCAACCCCTTTACCTCCCCTCCCATATGGTAGCCTTTCAAAAAGTGGGAACTCGAGTCTAGAGGCCTATAGAAGTTTACGCCTTTGTGTCAGGGCGCCTTTTTAATTTCAATCAAACCTAGGATGGCTAAGAAATAATGTCTAAAATGTCAGGTTTGGGTCCCTTAAGATGTTGGGGTCTAGGTTGCAGGCTAGTCGACCTAGTGGTTTAATCAGGCTTGCCTGGACCACGTGATTTACTGAAGGTTTTCGCCGGACTTGTGTCTGCAGATGCTGAAAAGGTTCAAAGCGACGTCTGTTACAAGTAATTTTCAAGTGTCCGGATGATATAGCGATCATACTAAATATAGGAACTAGGTTAATCTAGATTGATTTTCGACAATTTATAGCACTCGTACAAAGTAAGGGGCTGTCCATTAATTATGTCAATTTTTGGGCAATTTTTTACCTCTGTCCCCCTTGTCAACAACTGTCAACTTCCAGTTAACCCCCCATAATTACGTCAAAACTTTTGACCCCCCCAAGATCAATGACAGGTCCCAATAACAAGGTTAAAAATTTTTGTGATGATGACCATTTTTTCCCTTTTTTGCTCGTCGAGTGTCAAAATGTGATGGTTATGACCTTTTTGTCATGCTTTTTTCCATTATAATAAGTAGCATTCCATGAAATTTCATAGTTTTTGATTATTTGTAAAAAGTGAAATAGTTGACGTCAACTTCTCTTGACCTCCCCCTGTCAACAACTGTCAAACTTTTTAAAACCCCCTCCCCCTACATTGTTGACGTAATTAATGGACAGCCCCTAAGGAAGTCGAATCAAAGCTGCAACAGAAGTGAGAGAATTATTGTAGTCTGCCTACAACAATTGATGTACTGTACACAACTGAACAATACTATACTGCAGGCACGTCGGAACGAATTTTCAGCAGGGGTGCAGATTTTCTTAAGAAAAAAAGTTCGCATCTTAAAACACTTACCTTGACAAACAAAAAAGTCCTCATGCACGGAATTCACTCTCTAATACTCCTGACCAGCATAAAAAGGTCTATCTTCTTCCAGGGGTGCAGATGCACCCCTGCACCCCCACATCCTACGGGCCTGTAATAGGCTATATTTGGTTGTAATTTGTAAAATGAAAATTTTTTAGTAGGACGTTTATCATTGTCAATGCTTCAATAAACCGAGTGTGCGTGAGTGCGAGTGCATGATGGACAGGCATGGCCTAATTTGTCTTTGATTCGACCTCTTTACTTTATACGAGTGTTATAAATTGTCGAAAATCAATCTAGATTAGCATAGTTCCTATATTTAGTACGATCGCTATCATATCTTACTGCCCTTTGGATGTTGACTATTGCCTGGCTGATAATATACCTTCCCCATAGCTATTTCAAGAGAGGCTGAGCGCCTAAGAATAAGCAGCTACTGTTGTGCTGCTTTCCAAGGCGCTATAGAAATCCACGAGATTTTACTTTACTTTACTTTACATGTTGTGTATCAGGGCTATTCAACTTGGCTCTGCGGATCAAATATGGCCCGCCGAGGTCTATAGGAAGTGGCCCGCGGGTCATTCCAAAAACAGCGATCTGCTGACAACATAAAGCAGGAAACTTCCAGTCAGAAACATTTGAAGTTATAATGCTAACTTTTACTGAAAATTCCATCAGAGGGGGTGGAAATGTATATTTTAATCTTAAAAAGTCAATAGCACATCACTTTCCTATACACTTGAACCATGTCGTTTCAAAGCCATCATTCTGAAGCGTCAAACGCACGAGCCACTTATCATGTCATGCTTTTATAACGTTTTTTGCTTGTCAGGAAAATTTCGGAGGCGGCTTTTTTTTCTCGCCCCGGGCGGCACGTTGCCTGGCTACGCCACTGCCCCTCCCCTGGAAAACAATGAAATGACAGTCCTGTTTAGAACTCGCTTTAGAAAAGGCATTATTGTGATAGTATTTTAAACCGCGAAACGCGCAGTAAAAGGAGCGCTATGAAGTCACCGATACACCTCACTGTAAACGAAACTGCAGTGGCGTAGCAATATCCCCGGATCAAAAAAGTTTCTGGGCCCTTAAGAAAAATTTATCAAGTCTCCGAAAAACCTGACAAGCAAAAAAACTTATCAACTCTCCACAAAAACAGCCTGGCAAGCAAAAAACCTTTTCGTCACCGGATCTGGGCCCCTGAAAACTCCATGGGCCCCGGTACAATGTACCGGCTGCACCCCCCCTCTCCTCAGGCCTGGGCAGGGGGCCCTTTTCAGAGACGATCTGACAAGTTTGCGAAAATATGTTGACGACCTTTTTTTGCTTGTTGGTCTTTTTTCGATCGATCTGACAACTTGACAACTTTGCGAAAAAAAATTTTGGTTCGGGTCGGGGACTCTTTGCAGGTCGGGGCCCTTGGCATTTGGCCAGGTTGTCCACATGGCTGCTACGCCTCTGCGAAACTGCTATGAACATGGCGAAGAGAATACTTACCAAGAATTCGAAATCCATAGAAAATTAGCATCATCACGTTTCAGGAAAAATTGATTACGAAAAATATCTATCTAATCCATCGATAAGAGTCAATAGCATCGATGGTCGATGTCATACATGGCTAAGTATCAGGTAATCAGGCTTTCTACCTTGACGATCCTGCTGTACTCTTGAGCTTTGGGCTACAGGTACGCAAATCATTATCAGCTGAAGCCCATTTATCTGATCGACGACTTCTCAAAGCAGTCGATGCTCTTCAATGGCGTAGCCAGGAAGGGGCACGAGCAGGGTTATTTCCAGGGGCGTAGCGACGGGGGTATATCGGGGTATATCGGTGTATATATACCTCCAAAATCAGGCTACCTTAAAGATTTTAATAGTTTTAAAAGATTTTCAAAGTGTTTTTAAAGATTTATACCCACCCAAATCGCATTATACCACCCCAAATCACATTCCTGGCTATACGCTCCTGGTCATTTCTAGGATTATCAATTTGGGGGTGTCAGTATATTTTGAGGTTCCTGCCGAAAAAGTTTGACAAGCAAGAAAAAGGTCATCCGGCGCTCAGATTGGAAGGGTGTTTCGGGGAGTGCCGGTCTCAAATTGGGAGAGGGTGTAAAATATTCCTGGGCACGGGGGATGTCTCCTATTCGGGATGAGACCTGTCATGGGATTTTCGCCAACCGTTGGGATAATTTTGGGGTGGGTGAGGGTGAGGGCGGAGGTAGTGCGATCGAAAACAAAAGCGCAAATTTGTTTGCGAAGATCTATTTTTTGCTCGTCGGAAACTATTTTACCCGAAAATGTCGATTCCCCTATTTTGGAATCCTGTCTACGCCACTGATAATAATGCTATTAAACCTAACTCAATAGCTTCTTCTGTGTCTTCCATGGATCTGTAAGAATCTTGCCTGTTACAGACAGGGCTGGGATCAAGACAGTAATTGACAAGACCAAGACATCAGGTCTCAAGACCAAGACCAAGACCAGGACAGTAATTTTAAAAACTAACTGCGAAAAATCCAACTGTCTTGGTCTTGAAGGGCAATACCAAGGCAGTAAGGACGAGACCAAAACCAAGACCGAGACACTGACCCTCAAGACCAAGACCAAGTCCAAGACATAGAGAATGCTGTCTCGAGACTGTCTCAAGACGAGGCAGTATATTAAGAATTTAAGACATCAGTGGTTACAGAGAGTTAATTATGTCAACGTAAAGGAAGGTAAATTCAGGGCCTGCCGTAGACTCCGCTGAAGGAGACAGCGGCGACCCCAAAGCCCCGAGTCGGTCCAAACGCGTGCAAGGGCGTCATTGGGGGGGGGGGAGGTGTCATGAGGCCGTGGCCTCCCCACAAGGAAATGAAGAAATAATGTATAATGTACGCTTACCAAAACGATAAATGACTACTGCTGATTTCAAAAAACATCTGGCTATCGAGCATCAGTGGTAAAATTTAATCACGTATCTCTAACTTAGGGCGATCAATACGACTTCTGAGTGTTATTGGTGCGCAAGCTGCGGGAGCCGGCGTGGGGGTGATGCTGATTACCGTTAAGACTCACACTCAAACACCACACACCGGCGTAGCCAGGCCAACAGAATAGGGATAATAATAATAATAATAATAATAATAATAATAATAATAATAATAGTAGTAGTAGTAGTAGTAGTAGTAGTAGTAGTAGTAGTAGTAGTAGTAGTAGTAGTCACTAGCGTCGCCACGGGGGGGGGGGGCAAATGAGGGCAAGTCCCCCCTCCCAACCTGCCTCAGACCACCTACCAGATTCGCGCAAATCCGGTGAGAAAGTTTTCTGTGAAGGGAGGCAAGGGTGGGTAAGGAATCTGACCCACTAGCCCTTTTGACCCCCCCAACCAAAAATTTCTGGCGACTGCAAACAGGCTATCAATTATATAATATTTTCGTTTTCTATAGAACTTGTCTCACAAGAAACCAGCTCTCTTAAACCCCTTCTTATCTCTCGTTCGATTTTTTAGACATTTGACAGAGAACAGATTTCTGAAAGACTTTGTATAGTGTCGTTTCAAATGGCTCACCATTTTCCGGGGCATTTCGAATGCTCTGGAATAAAATTGAGACAGAATATATCGACAATTCTAGTACGGTTTGACTCAGCTAAGCTGGGGACACACGAAAATGTGGTTTTAATTTTTCCTCACTCTTCTGAATTTTGCAGATCTATAGCCTACTGTAGCAATAATCCTTGCATTGTCCAATGTCAAACAGGCACTAGCGTCGCCACGGGGGGGGGCAAATATTGGCAAATAGGGGCAAGTGCCCCCAACCTACCTCAGACCACCTACCAGATTCGCGCAAATCCGGTGAGAAAGTTTTCTGTAAAGGGGTGTGTAAGGAATCTGACAGCCAGACCCTTTTGCCCCAACCAAAAATTCCTGGCGACGCCACTGGCAGTAGCAGTATTAGTAGTATTAGTAGTAGTAGTGGTAGTAGTAGTAGTAATGCAATTCTATAGCGCCAGTTCTAATACCCACGGGTATCAATCGATGGTACTTCAAATCCACCCGCAAAATACCAGGTCATTCCAGAGATCAGTCAGAGGGAATCAAGAGTAAGACCGACTATGGGAGGGAGGGGTCAGGAAATGAAGGCACGGGCAACTACCACCCCCATCCCCCTCCCGGTCCCCCAAGGATAACTCATTATCGGGTTAGGGTTATGGAAACAAGGTATTGAGACCTCCTCCCCCTCGTCACAATTCGTAACAAATTTCCTGACCCCTTTCGCCTACTGCTTGTGTGGAAGCCACTATAGGGGCGCTAACGGAGTTTGAACCTCGCTCAGTCAGCCTACCAGGACGTAACCCACTCTGCCATCTCCCGCCCCCTAAGTACAGTACGTATTCCCGCAGAGTACCCTGCACCAAGAGAATGGACGACGAACAAGGGTGTCATTTCGCGCACGACATCTCCATGACTAAGATCCGGATGGGCAAACTTGGAATTAACGTTCAGGTTCAATGTATACACGCTGTAATTACAAAGTTCAAGTTCAAGGGTATCAAGGGCACACATTGCCAGGTAATTAAAGATTTTCACTCTAATAACTTTTCATTGTGTATCTCTTTTAATAGCCAGTTTATGTACAAATACGATGAAAACGAAAATGATTTGAAAATGAAGACAAGCGGACAGACTATAGAAAAAAAGGCCACCTGTGCTAACCAAACGAAACCTTCCAAGACCAAACACAACTTGTCCAAACAACGCTAACAGAAAAACTCACAACCCTGCGCTGGTCAAACACATGAATAAATGCAGTCACACAACGCAACAATTACAAAGTGACAAAAGAAAAACCAGCATAATTCATGCAAATGCAGTTGCAAGGGACACACACGTAATACCAACAATAACATTGACACGCCATAAGATACAGTATAATAAGCAGTCCTGTTGACTTCTTCATGAGAACAATACTTTTACACTCTATCAAAGGTTAAACGTGGACGTTTTCTTACAGGACTCAGTTAAACAAACCTACCTACAGTACTTACCTAAAAGAATTGTGGAATAATGATCAATATATAATCGAAACTTTTATGGACACAGCATAAAATAGCAAGCCATGAGACCCACTGGCACATGTCTATTCAAAATCTAAAATCACAGCGGCAGACAGGTACGTGCATCAGAATCTATGGAAGACAACTCAAACCAGAAGCAGAAATAAGGTTAAAAAATTTCATGGTACTGGTGTAAAAGTTGCCACGATTTTCAAATGTACACTGATCAATGGTTAAAAACACAATAGAACAAAGACAATGTATATGTAACCCTACAGATAGTCATCCAAATACAAACCATTATTGCGCAGAACAATGCTAAAATACTTTCTCAGGTAGAAAATTTCACAAAAGAATAAACACTAATAATAATAATAACAACAACTGTTGCACCTTTTGTGCATCAATGTACACAAGACGAGGCAGAAGTATGACATTAAAAGTAAGTAAGCAAAGCATTCTACTTCATACCACTAAAAATTAAGAAATATTAATATGAACTCCTTGCCATAAGTTCTGTCAATGCATTCTCCTAAATGATACCAAAAACCTAAACCAATGCATTAGGGTCCATCCATATAGTACATACACACTGAGGGAGAGGGGGATTGGATTTTGGAGATTTCTCCTATGTACGCTATGTGCAACAGGGAGAGGGGCGTAAAAATATGCGTACATACTATATGGATGAACCCTTACTATATGACAAAGAAGTTTCTTTTTCTAATAGTCTCTGCTTTACCTGCAAACATGCAATTAAAACCAGATAAAAAGTTAAGACATTCTAAGCACACTGTGACTGAATGGACACAAAATATACACAAAACATAATTCCAGTGTCTTTTTCTTATCTATTAAACAAGACTGCAGCTTTTTATTGCTTGCAGTTGTATCAGTTATCATCTCTACAAGTACTCAGTACAACAACTGCTGTACTGCACTGATGACATTGTGTACTGCCAAGTTTTCTTGTTATTATTTGTAGACTCAAATACAGGAAGACAAAGGAGAATACAGGAACAAACCTACAAGAGGACAAGAGGGCAAAGAATGAGATAACACAGCAAGACCATAATGTGAACGAATGGCCGGATGGAACATAGTGGTTCTCACACATTCTACCAAACCACTCTAAATCCCTGTTGTTGTTTACTATTAACACATGACCTCCCTAAATCAGACTACATAGCATTAGAACCCAAAATCTTATGTACTATCATATAATGATGAAATAAACTGAGCAAAAAATCAAGCTACAGTACATAATGCCAACTCTCACAGTAACTAATAGCCATGGGGTCTGAAGTAAACAAAATCATCTCTGAAAACACTGCAGCAGGAATGCATCACTGCAGTGGAAAAATAACCGTATACAGTTCCACAGCATTACAACCAATGAGCATCATTACTTCCAGGGCGTGATTTGTAGGGGGAAATGGGGATTTCCCCCGCCCTGCCCAACTGCATCCCACCTACTGCTACATCCTCCCACCACTACATCCCCCACTGCTACACTTCCCCAACAACTACATCCCCCCAAGCTCAAGATAACCCCCCCCCCACTGCTTCAGGTCACAAATCGCACCCTGATTACTTCTTCCCTAAAGAGCAAGCAACTACTGTAGACGACAGACAAGATGAGGGTTAACCGATTCACGATTAATTATACATAAAACACTGCACATGACAAGCAAAAACACTTCACTGCATTCGTACACACACATACACCCGTGTATAACACCATAACACCCGTGCTGTGCGCGATGCATGGACAACGTGTATAGGCCGTTCAATTAATTATATATGGTAAAATATGCTAAAATTTCATCACATGTCATACCAAGCTGGAGCAACATAGTCTATTACCAGAGAATAGAACAACTTGGGCACTATACATAAGTCCATTACAACAGCACAAAATTATGAAGTAACTAGGACGGGCAAACATCTGCAATGACACAAGACAATGCACAGAATTATATATATATATATATATATATATATATATATATATATATATATATACACACACACACACATACATACATACACACAATCTGAATGAAATATCAGGATCTTATACATTAAGTTGAAACTTTGTGGGTTGACAACCATTGCAGCCAACACATTAGTAAATGCTGGCTATAACAGAATTCGATCAAAACAGGGCGAAAATAGTCACGTGATTAATCGCTTTGGTTAAATGTCAGCGCATTACGAATGGCGATGAATCGAAAATCTTCGATGCAGAACTGCCATTTCTTAAATATTTCGGCGTAACTTCGTCAACGCAACAACAAGTAGGTTTCTGCTGCGCGCACTGCCACAGATATCCATCCTCCAGACCGCGGCAAGTAAAGGTCGGATGAATAATTCGTACGACGCGAAGGTGCGGCGCGGCTGCCGCTGCCACTGCTGCCCCACGCGCTCACAAATTCAAGTCGCCCGCGATCTTGCTCGTGATGTGCTTGTAGACTACCGCCGGGCCGAGCACGCGCTTGAACCGCACCCCGTGGAGCGAGATGCGCGGCAGCTTGCAGACCTCCATCTCCCACTGGACGAACGTCGAGCTCTGGTCGTCGCCGTGGAAACAGAACAGCACGAAGCGGTCGCGCTGCTCGTAGTCGTACGAGTTGGCGTCGAGCACGCGTCGAATCTCGTGCACGATCTCGGACGGTTCCAGTCCGCTGGTCGTCTTCATGTTCCAGGTAAAGCGAAGTGAGCGGGGTTTCGTGGCTGTCCAGCTGCGCTGATCGTGAGGTTCAGGCTTCTCGCGGGTCGACCTGTTAACTAACTTGCTAAAAATTCAACATAAACACATTATTACTACTTGGTTAAGGGTCCATCAAAATAGTACGTAAGCACTGAGGGAGAAGGAGGGGTTGAATTTAGGAGATTGTGCGTATGTACAGTGTGCAAAAGGAGGGGGAAGGGGAGAGTTTGCAAATATGCCATTTTTACGTATGTACTATATGGATGAGCTCTAACACACATTTAGTTATTCATAAAGTAAAAATCTTAAGCATAGAGCAATTAAGGGTAAAGGGTGAACAACTTGTCCAAGGTCAGTACACAGTAGCCAGGGTCAAATACTAATCTGCTGCCTTCCAGCTGCACGGTAAAAATCCTATTACCACTCCACTCCAAACCCATGATATTTTTTTTCATGTAGATTCTTAGAAGTGTTCATGTTTTTAAAAGTGCCACCATGCCAGAATGCCTGTCTCCTGGCAAAACACTACAAATTATGATTTACATAAAAGTTGCCTTGAACTAGTCTCCAAATAGCACTAAATACTGCTCTAATATGATTAATGTATTCCTTGTTGGTATGTTAACCTGAAGCAATATAGTATAATTCAGGATTTATAAAATTTTCTTCTTATTTTCTTCTACATGATCATTGTGCTTATGATTTATAATTATATTTTATGATGTTTTAGTTGGAAATAAACAGTAAACAGTAAAAAGAACTTGACTTTTGAGACAAAACTATAATCATACGGCGCTTATAAAATGACAAAATTTTGACGAACTTATTCTATAAAAAAAACCCTGGAGAACTAACTTTCTGCCAAACTTGACAGACAATTTATTGAAGAACGACAACCGCGCCGTTGTTCGCGTAAGAGGCGCTGGTTCTGGAAAATCTCCGGCGGCATTAAATGCCGGAACTTGATGCTCCTCGACAGGAGTGCCATGGACGGTGTTCCGTGCCAGAACACCACGGATGAACCTGGAGCTGCCGGGCGGAGAGGCGGCTTGAACCTGAGCGTCGGGTTTACCGCCTCTGAAATGTTTTCAAAAAGTCAACATATATGAGAAAAAGAATCAAAAACGTTTGCATCGTAAAATCAATTTGAGCATAAAAAAATTAGATTATGACTTTACAGAGCCCTATTATAACACTGAACACAAGACTGCAAACTGGACTCAAACCAAATACACATTTAGGTATATACTATGCTGAAATATATTAGTCCATTTGGGTTCAACTGTAGCCAATATAATAAAGGCGATGACAGCGTTTATGATAATCCTATGCTGCAGGCATAAATAGCAAAGAATATAAGACATCATATTATCAGATACACACAAAACTTTCTAAAACTTAAAACCAAGTAAATACACTTTTATTCTTTAGCTTAAGTCAACGCCTGATGTCTTAACTTTTGCCCCCATTGCTATATCACTGCTTAAGCCCAAAATCTGACCCAGTGTTTAATCTAGACTCTGGACTCCGGGGGGAAACTGACAAAGCCGGGGAGAAGCCAGCTATGGGCTGCTGTTAGCTGATGTAGTATGCCAAAATTTCCAGAGGGGAATTTGAAATTTCCGAGGGGAGGGCAGTTTCCCACCGGAAACAGCCTAGATTAAACCCTGATCTGACCTCTTAATGTTTGGTCTCATTGCTAGGTCGCCACGCCCGGCTGTGCTCTGTGCCCTCTCCACTGAAGCGCCTGGATGTGAGGTTCCATCGATCTTACGGTGAATCCCGATCCCGTTCTTTCCTCGGCCGCCGGGAACAAAGCCATCCTGGGCAGTGTCGGGAAAATTCTGAAATTAAAAGAGCAGCGATTACTAAAGAGATGGAAAATTTCCAAATAGAAACTTTTCTTTCCAAAGCATTTCCCCAACATAAAAGAAACTTATCGTACATACTCGTGGACAAGTTGACCTCACAGATAGGTAGACCCCGTTTTTTGGTAAAAAATTATGTAATCTGCCACGACCCGCGTATAAGTCGACAAGAAAATCCCCCCCAACGTCTCCAGGCTGTTTACAGGTCAAAGGTCACTGTAATGCATTAGGCAATGTATTCCTTTACGAAAATTCTTTGGAAAATTGCATTGACTCGCAGATAAGTCGACTCAGCGTTTTAAAGTGAATTTCAAGGCATAAATTTCTGGACTTATCCACGAGTATATACGGTAGGATACGCTTTAATGCGGTAAAGCTGTTGAAATCTGATGCTGAAAATCTGATACGATTCAAGAATTGGCACATACTGGACTCGAAGCCTCCGGGCGAGAAGATTGACTTGTTGGCGATACAGAAGACGGCAAATTCTCCTTCTGCTGTGTCAAATCCGAATCTGGTGAGCCATTCACACTGGTACCATTTGAAATCAGGGCTAAAGTGTCAATAAAAACACAAGCCTTTCATGTAATAATAAGACCAACCATCACCAGGGCCGACGAGAGGGGGATGGGGGGTACATTTTTACCCGGACCCGGCGATAAACAAAGGGCCCGTGCTAACCAGAAAAAAATAAGTGATGACCTTTTTTTGTTCGTCAACATTTACGAGGATAACCGTTTTTTGCCTGTCAAGATTTTTTTGAAGTTCTCAATATCTGTCCCCTGGCCCATATTTTCTCTCGACGGCCCAGACCAATCACATATAGCAATTGAAGATTTCAAGTGATCCCTTTTTGGTGGTACACTCCAGAAAACACCACAAAACGAGAGATGTCATGTTGAAGTCAATAGCTGGACATAGCTGGAGGACGAAGACCCGACCCCTGAATTTCAAGGCAATTAACCCGTTAACCGTGCATTTAACTGTAACTCAATGTAAAATGGATGGATATATCCGGGATCCCCAGTTAAGGGGTTAAGCTAGAAAAAGCCGAAACTAACGCTGGATCTCGTGGCCGTGTGGTTTGGTCGTCTGATGTTTGGCAGACGTGGCTGACGATGAGCTCCTCTTGACATGGCCGCTGCTTCCGGTCGGGGAATGACTCGCATTTGCCGGACTTTCTGTCATCGCTCGGTTGAGGAACGGCCGGAGGGACATATTGCTTTCGGTACGAAACACGCCTCCGTCCAACTACAACGCCAAATCACGTTCACGTTATGCTTCATTCCCAGAACTTTCAAAAGAAATGGTCACATATACTTTATAGCAGGTCTGCATTCATGATGATGATGATGATGATAATAATAATAATAATAATAATAATAATAATTAGTATTATTATTTTTATTACTATTATAGTTTGATTTAGAACGTTATAAAATAAATAAGAGTTTAATATTTAAGTTGAAAATTCAAACTATGAAAGCTCCTTTGTGCTAACTTTTGCAACGCTGCAATTTTAGTTTATAAGCAAAGGACTTTATATATTATTATTATTATTATTATTATTATTATTATTATTTTAATAACAATCCACCACCTCAATCACGTTTAATTGCTTCTACAAGGTGGTTAAAAAAACCGGACTAGTCACATTAGGTTTGGCATTTAATATAGTTCTTTTTTTGCGCCACCCTGTATATTTTAGTGCTAGAGTCGAAAGCTCAACAAAGGCAACTACATTATAGTAATTACATGGCTGTTAAGGCATTTTAAGACATTCACAAAGTGAAGAATCTTAAGCGTGAAGCAAAGTTAGGGGTGAACAACTTGTCCAAGGATGCAATGCATGGTCAGATCTGAACCTGCCATCCTCCAGTTGCATGACAAGAACCCTAATGCTATTCCATCATGCCCCCCCCCCACAACAATACATTTTCAACACAGAAGAAACCATTAATTCCCAAAAATATATTACAGAAACAGAGTTGAAAACATGACACTCTGTTTACATTACATTACATTGTAAACAACAATCTCTGTCTTCTACGTCAGGGAAAACCAGAAAATTTGCCACATCAGGAAATATGTTAGAGGTCAGGTCTTCGTCCTCCAGCTGTGTCCAGCTATCGACTTCTCCATGACATCTCTCCAAAGTTCCCTGTCCTTTGCTATTTCTTCCAAAGTCATTTGGTGTCTCCCGTCAGTTTTTCCATTGAGATTCAGTCCTGCCATGTTCAGATCCTCTTCCAATCCATCCACCCACCCACCCATCGTCTTTTCGGTCTTCCTTTAGATCTTCTCCCCTCTGGTTTGTAGTTGAAAATGTTAGAAGCACATCTGAGCATTTGAATAACTTAAGTTCCTAGCGCCCAATCACAAGTAACGAGTGTAACATTGGTAAAAGAACAACAATGGATGGTAAAACTCTTACGTCCTTCTTTCCACGACCGAGCAGTAGGTACGTTGCCGTAAGATGATCATACTTATTTTCTGTCAGGGAATCGAGAATCTCTTTTCGGCTGATGCCCATCGAAACCATCGTATCTACAAACAAAGACACTGTGCTGATTTGAAGTTACCAAATTAATCACTAAGACACCGCAGTTTAAGCCACAAACAGAATGCATCATCTTCATCACGCCTCATCTACTGAAATGCATTCCACGCAAGTGTACAATTTAAAACTGAGCAACAAACAATAAACAATATATATATATATATATATATATATATATATATATATATATATATATATATACACACAAAAAACACACACACAGTAGTATATATAATTATTATGATGACGGTGTATTTACCTATTCTTCTGTCATCAATTAAGTTCAATGGTTCCTGGTATGGTTTAAGTTTGTCATCTTCATAGCCACTGTTTACCCAAGGATCACTCATAACAGCCTAAGAGAAGCAAAGCATACCACACAACAGTAAACTACTAGATAACCAAATGCAAAGAAAACCATCCTCTTCCTCTCTTCCTCCACCTCCTCTACATTCACGCTTCATTCACTTCAACAAAGTAAAGTTCCAAAGGGTCGGAATTCTGATAAAATGGAACGTAAAGTACATTCAACAGCAACGTTCTATGTTTATATTCTATGTTTATATTCTATGTTTATATTCTATGTTTATATTCTGTGCTCTGTCAACTTTTACGTTACATCAGCAAAATACAGTAATCTTAAACACCCCTTTTTGAAACACAATTTGCTTGGCTTAAGCCATACCTCGAGAGCGATGCGCTTCAATGGATTCAAGACGAGGAACTTTTTGAGCAGATTTTCACATTCAGTCGACATGTAAAATGGAATTCTGTATTTTCCACGCAGCACGCGCTCTCTCAGCTCCTACCACAGAAATACTAATCAATAATCATCTATAACGACAACTACAATGAAACCACAATAAAAAAACCTTCAAACAAAGCAAAGTTTGTATTTTCTTTACCACGTTAAAATAACTTCCATATTTTAAAATAGTTTTTATCTCTTTGTCATTCTGCTTAATAGTGCCATATGCTACCTTAAATATCATACAGGGAAGTAGTATTAAATCTCAATTTCATCACTCACAATTCAACTTTTCCACAGAAACTTAGACAATAAATTTTTTGCTGTAAAATTATCTTTAATCTCAGATTATAAACCTTAGAGTCAACCATTATCAGTTTATGAGTTAACATTAGGCATTATCAAGCCTTTCTAAACTACACATACAACCATGCCTCCATAAATTACACTCAATATAAACTTATAAAGATTTGCTCATCATAAGCTTTTAGTTCATTCTCTCATTTGTGCATTTATTCGTTCATTAACACAAGCATGCGTTCATTCATTTACTATAAAATTTCAATAGAACGTTCATACCTTTAAGTTCTGTCCATCGAAGGGAAGAGAGCCACTGACCAATGTGTACAGAATAACACCAAGGCTCCAAGCGTCAACTTCAGGACCATCGTACTTCTTTCCTGTACACAAAAATTCAAGAGTCTAACTCACTACACTGCCCAACACAACTATAACCATAACATAAATACATCATCACCATCCTGAAGACATTAAAAACAATGGAAAAGAGGGAGGAAGCAAGATTGACTGGAGTTTTGAAAATACTTACACATCTGATAATTTCGGACGTGCCTTAAATGTCACGGCTGTCTTGGTGGCTCAATTGGTAGAGTCATCAACCTGGTCCAGGCACTAGAATGACCATTGGTGGGAAGTGGACTTTGAAGCTCGGGAAGGACTGATAATTTCGGACGTGCCTCAAATGTCACAGCTGTCTTGGTGGCTCAATTGGTAGAGTCATCAACCTGGTCCAGGCACTAGAATGACCATTGGTGGGAAGTGGACGTTGAAGCTCGGGAAGGACTTTACTTACTTTTGCTTTTTTTACTGTTATGTATCTAGAAAGTTTCAAAAGTATATCTCGATGTAATCGGATGGAGTATGGCCCGATCTGTACCTTGGAAGAGTTCTGGAGCTGCATACGGTGGACTGCCACAAAACGTGTCCAATTTGTTACCGGGTGTGAACTCGTTACTAAACCCAAAGTCTGCAATTTTTATGTTGAAATCGCTGTCCATTAGAAGGTTCTCAGCCTACAACGGCCAACAAAAGAACATCGTTATTTGTAAAAAATACATGAATTTAGTGAATTAACTTTCATTTTTATGGAGTAGTTAAGGTTAGAGCACAGAACAGAACATTCATAGAATATCACATCTTGCTTCAAACTCTTTTTTTAATGAAAAAATACCGGTAGTTACTTGCACCATAGAAAAAGTTACTTGCATCAAAATTCAACAACAAAAGTGCCCTACTGCCAAAATTCTGTAACAATGTCATTTGTGGAAATTTTCTTTACAAAGAATAAGTAAATAGTTTTTAAAATTCAAGTAAACTGCCTTCCAAGTAAATTAATCATTTCAATCTTCCAACTGTGGTATCCAAACCTTTAGATCTCGATGTAAAATGCGCTTCTGATGACAATATTGAACAGCAGATAAAATCTACAACAAAAACATTTTAAAAGTGTGAACATATTTACATAATTACAGCAGCTGTTGTCATAGTACTAGTAGTACTACTACTACTAGTAATAGTACTTATATAGTAGTAGCACTAGTAGTAGTACTAGTATTAGAGTTTTCTCATTTGTCATCTTGTGTTTGGAATATTTTTCCATGGGACCGTTACCTCACAAGTTTCCACAGCATAAGACAAGAAGAAACTTAATACCAAGCACTTTCAGCGTCTCATTTCAATAACATTATAATTAATCTACTCAAGTAATTTTTGCCATTAATTTGCAACCATGTGTCCAGTGACAGAAACAATAGCACCCCACCTCACTTAAAACTGTTCCTTCTTTCCTTCCTTCCTTCATTCATTCACCAGCTCCCAGTCATTCATTCAATCATTGTACACTAAATTCATAACAAAATGTTGTGATTCTGCCCATTCACATAGAGAGCCATTGCAAGTTAGAAGTCTAACTTATTTGGTTTGCTCATTTATTTAAAATCAGATTTGAGCCAAAATACTCAGTCGAACACAGTGATATTCTCTAAAATTCTAAATATAGCCACAGCACAAAAGGTCATCAGGTCACCTGTCTAAATTTAGCCCTAGCTTCCTTTTCTTTCATCCGGCCATGTGCCACGAGATAATCGAAAACTTCACCTGGAAAAATCAGCAACATTAAAACACCCTTAAATTTTGTTAACTGCTGCTTCTGCACAAATAATTCAAGGACTTGTTACCTCTATTAATCCTTAAACCGCCAGAATCGAGAATACTCGGCCACATTGCATATAGCTACAAAGTATCTGTCGGTTAGAGGGTTAAAATACATAACCAGTTTCTCAATAGATTCAAAATACCCGAGCTTGTATATATGGTCAATGGCTGTTTAATGCTGAATAAAATAAAAATAGGAAAAATGATTAACACATAAACCTGGCTTGAGTTTTTGAGGTTAAGAATTTGTCAAAGCCAGACACTGCAAAGGGTCAACAAGAATTCCATCATAACAAATATGTAACAATTACCGCATGTTTATCCTATGTCCATTTCACGGTATTTCAAAATTTATTGAGGTAACACCCATGCACAGAGCACTTAACTCACATGCTAAGCCATGATTTATTGAAGATATTTTAAAATATGTAACTCACCTCCACTTGCATATTCCATTACTAAGTAGAGTGACTTGTCTGTCTCAATTACTTCAAATAGTTTTACTGAAAAACAAAGGCAACATATCAATAATATAAAACATTTAAGAGAAAATTCAAAGGTAAATTATGAATCATAAAGTTTCTCTTCAAATAAACAATTCAATGTAGTTTAATTTAAAATAGAAAATTTCTCTCTATGTGACAACATAATAAAAGTATTTTCCATATAACCCTATTTAATTACCTGTGCTATATAGCAGGGGCCTGTTAAAAACTGCCATTGACTTCTGCCCTAGGCACTATGTCAGTGGCACCATAGAAGTTTATTGATTGATTGATTGATTGAATAGCAATTCACAGCAAACCAAGTCACTCACAGATATAAAGAAAATTATCAAGCAATCAATATTAATAGGCAGCCAAATGCATTCAAATCAACTCTCAGTAAGTTCAAATAAGTGCAGAAACAATCAAACACAACCACTTACCTATGTTGGGATGATTTAAATGCTTCATGATGCGAACTTCTCTAAATAACTGTTAAAAAACACTCACAAGATCAACACAGCGTATTTTAAACCAAACAGCAACAAAAATGCACAAACACAGAAACGAATGCCATATTCAAATTGTGCTATACTAGGAATTACCGTATTTTCATGCACATTGCCTGCGGGCTACACGACTTTTCACAAACAAAAACAACTATCCACAGGCGCGGGCAATGTGCGTAAAAATATGGTAGTAACAACATCAGCATGAGTTGTATATGTAATACCGGTTGTAACAAGGTAATGTTAAAGGCATAACATGAACAAATTTGACACTATAGAGGTCTGACTAGTTTTCTAGTTTATTTAAATGATTTTAATGCAAAGCAGCTAAATATAAGTAATGTTTACACAAATTACATCACCCACTGTAAATTCTAATTCAAATGGTGGATTACTTTGTATACAGCATTTAGAATTCATTTAACTGATGCAAGAACCAATGGTAATAAAATGTTTATAGTTCAGCATATAGAAACCAAGCATGACCAGAGCTGAACAGGCCCTAAATTGCAACAATTGTGCTAAATAAATATGGCAGAAGGTGCTTCAGAGGTCAATGAACCATGACTATATACTAAAGCAAGTAAAAAGACCTTTTGAAGACTGGAAGGATTGAGCTGCGTTTTGTCGATAATCTTTATGGCAACCTAACGAACAACAAAACCATGAAGTCATAAACAATTATGTAAAAAAAGACATAATTCAATAATAAATATTCCACTGCAATTCAAATAACTCAAGCCAATCGCAAACTTCATAAAAATCAGATTATTTGTAATTGTGACCATATGTCATTAGGGAATCAACATCTGTAGCTTACTTACTCATTGACTAATCACCATGACAACTCTAAATGTATGTCAAAGGTCACAAGCCCAAAGATAGAGTATTCACACCACACTTGTATTCAATAGGTTACAAATATGACTTCATATTGGACAGTGGACCAATGTAAATATCAGCAGCTCTTCTTTCTCTGGCTTTATGTTTTGTATATCATAATCCATGGCATGTTCCTTTATGTCATTTAAATCAGTTTGGCTCAGGTCACACAATGAGTCATAAATACACAGTGAGTCAGAATAAAACGTTACCAAATATATAAATAATATTATGTATGGCAACGTTTTTTTGGGACTCACTGTGTGGTTTATAAATTACCACTACTACTACTAGTAACACTATAAAAACTACAACTACTACGACACTATTACCATCACTATTATTATTCTTATTACTACTACTACTACTACTACTACTACTACTACTACTACTACTACTACTACTACTACTACTACTACTACTACTACTACTACTACCACACCTACCACCACCACTACTACCACTACTACCACTACTATTACTACTACTACTACTACTACTACTACTACTACTACTACTACTACTACTACTACTACTATAAACAAAAAGTATATTATCACTGATTACTAAGAGAACTTATATTGAATTTTCATCAGTGGCAACACAATGCAAGTACCTACACTGCAATTGCACAACTGATCCTAAGTATGCTAGTATTCACAAGTACTATAACCAGGGATTATTTTGAAAGCACTTCACATAAGCTCCAGAGAAAATTAGCATCGTCTGCAAAAACTCCAATCCAAACAACGCGGGCCAAAATTTTCTGTCTGGGTGGCATCTTGACAATAAATTGTTCCTGGATATCAACACCCAACCTGAAAACTGATAGCTTAACAGTGATACTTGGTACTGTATCAAGCAACCCTGGAACAACAGATGACATCCCATAGAGTAACACAAGGAGTGCCACGCCCAGCAATTAGCTTTCTGTTCTTGTGCATGACAAACAACACGATCAGACAGACTGGGCGGGTGGGGGGGGGGCGCAGTCTGACTAATGAAGTCCGGCAATTAGCTTAACCCACAAACTCGTCAGTAAAATGGGAAAAGATTTCATCCAAAACTGCTTAATTCTGATCTTTCAGAGATTATTTCGAAATTTTATCACCAAAAATTAGTCACCTTTCTTGCAATAAACTTGTTTTAAAACAAGAAAATACCAAGGAAAAGGAGGACATGAAAAAGATCATTAGGAAAAGAACTTAAAGAAAATGGATACACCTGGAGTGAACTGGAACACCTCATAGCAGATCAAAAGATCTTGTCCATGGCCTATGCTCCACTTGGGAGTAAAAATGGCTTTAGAAATTAGAAAAAAAGAAATCACAGAAATAAAATCACAGTTTGGCTTACTTCCTGGCCGGTTGGAACGTGCTTTGCTAGTTTTACTTTGGCAAAGTTTCCCTTTCCAATCGTCTTAATCAGTCGATATTTTCCGATGTTGTGTTCCTCTGGTCTGGACTTGGGCAACAAACGCTGGCCATCCAAATCATCCTTAAAATAAACAAACCTCAAGTGAAACTACATCAACAATAAGCATCAATAAATGAAGTTTAGGATAAAATGCTATTTAACCTATCCTAAAAAGCTGTTAAGAGTTAGATCTATTGCAGTGGCTCTTAACCTGGGGGGTACCTGTACCCCTTGGAGAGGGTACTTAAGGGACTACTTTGTGGGGGTATGCAGAATGATATGTAAATAAAGTCTGTTTTAAAGACTTTTACTACAATGTACATTGCACACTGTACAGACGCTGTACAAATGTTTGCAACAAATCAGAAATTGTAGAAGAAAAATCCCACTTTCTGGCTTGTGCACAATCTGTGGCAGAAGTATGTTGCAGTTTATAAGTTTTCATTACACTATGGAGCATGAACTCTTGTCCTCATATAAGGTACGGTAGGTTGTTTACTTGTTTCAGGGGTACATAACCACAAAAACGTTAAGAACCACTGATCTATTAGAAGACTAGAAACTAGTTATGTTAAAGTGCTCTTGACTTTGGCCCTCAGCTATGATTATTGCACTATGTAAGTTGACAGTTTAACATAACATAGGAATGAGCTAAAAAAAATCAGAGTTCAAACTAGAAGGAATGGTATCAGGAAGAGAAGAAAGACACTCAGTAGAGAAACTATCAGTGAACAGAGAACAATGGAAAGGCATCATTTCAGAGTCAATAATTGGAAGTAATTGAAGATGACAACTTGGCCTTGACCGGAAAACCAAACTGCAGATTACAGTTGGGTTCTTAACCCTTAAACCATCAAATACTTTGTAACTATCTGCAACTGGACTGAGTATACTGGATCCTGTGGTTTAAGGGTTAAGACCCCAGGCTGATCTTTAATCAAGTTGTATATCTAGGTTTCGATTCTGGCTGACGCTAAAATGTTCCAAATCAAGATGATTATTTTTCCCATCAGTTTAAGAACAAGTCAAAACTTCTAGAAAACTTGGTGACATCAAAATAATGCCCAAAATGCATAGCAAGTAGTCTGTTTCCACATGTCACTCCAATGTAAAGTCACCAAAAATAAGTCATCCAGTGATGAATATAACTACAGTAGTGTCCACACAATGTATGCCCATGAAATAAGACTTGGCAACATGATGGGCAAGCACTGAAGACACTAACATAATAGCAAACTATGTATTGAGTCTCACTAGCAGTAAGTGAATTGGTAACTCACCACTTGTGGTAAGTGAAATTTACCACACGTGGGTGAGTGCGGTAAAGGACATTAGAAAGTCAAATAACAAAAATTAATGCCAGTTTATAATACAGTGTTTCAACAACACTCAATAGTCCAAGCATATGGACACATAGGCAACTGTCCAGATTAAGTGGGACATGGTTGTGACATCTAGAATTTCATAAATAGAAATAGCAAGGCAGAGAACTGAAACAAGAATTTCAGTAACACAGACATCCAAAGCAATCTGTAAAAAGACACTGCATGTCTGTCTGTCTGTCTGTCTGTCTGTCTCTCTCTCTCTCCCTCTCTCTCTCTCTCTCTCTCTCTCTCTCTCTCTCTCTCTCTCTCTCTCTCTCTCTCTCTCTCTCTCTCTCTCTCTCTCTCTCTCTCTCTCTCTCTCTCTCTCTCTCTCTCTCTCTCTCTCTCTCTCTCTCTCTCTCAACTAAATCTCTTGCCCTGAGCTTAAATAACTTGGGGCTTAAACCTCAGTCAAATCTCTAATTAATTTAATTAATTTATCTAGAGAATTTGTGGTACAAATTAATTTTGTTCAGAACTGTTCCAAAAAAAGAAAGTTAGTCCAGAAACAAGGCTTCAAGTTAGTCGGTCCTATCCTCTGTCTGGAATGCTCTTGACCAATATATATATATATATATATATATATATATATATATATATATATATATATATATATATATACACACACACACAGTACTGCTCAAAAAATTGTGAACACAGGTGGATTTCGAAGCAAAATGAAGTTTAAGGCTTGTTAAAACATTGTAATCACAACAAAGAACACCAATGCTGTATTTTTCATTAATTATACTATTCTACGATTGATGTACAGATTGGCTATAGATATGAAAAATTCAGAAGAGTGTTGAAACGAATTATATCTACATTTTCCTGTGTCCCCATCTTCATTGCATCAAACGGTACTAGAACAGTCAATATATTCTACCTCAATTTTATTCTAGAGCATTCGAAATGCCACGAAAAATGGTAAACTATTTTTGCATATCTATATCCTTCTGTACATCAATCGTAGAATAGTATCATTAATGAAAAATACAGTAAAAATATGCGTTTTGCTTCGAAATCCACGTGTGTTCACAACTTTTTGAGCAGTACTGTATATACATATAATACCGGTAGTTGAATTTACAATATGATTAATATGGAGCACAGTCAGAGCACACATAGACAGTCTTAGGTACATTCCAGAGTGATAATGCTCATCAATAAAGCATGAGCCAGATGGGACAAAAACATTATTCATCCTAAACAAGACAGGCACAGAAAATAAACACAGCACAGATCAGCAAATCAAGGCCCAGCATTAAAATTCTCCCCTTGGTAGCTATATATACACCATATGGCTTAATTAACACATACAGCCATGACAAGCTTCTTGGCTTTACAGTAATGAAGCAGGGGTATACATAGGAAAGGTAGGACTTGCCAGCAAGATCTTAAGAGTGACAAAGACAAGCACACACCCACACACAAAATTAAAGTCAGTCCACCAGTGTCAGCTTGTATTAGTGCAATTACTGCTGTCAGACAGAGACACTCTCTGGCTCATTACAAGCGAGAGTTAGTAGCTGCTTTCTGTCACCAGGCTGTACAGTTCAACATTGGTCCAGGCCAGTTAATGAATAAATTAAATTAGCCATTAAAAAGCCCATATCCTGGAACATGCACATATTAAATATCTCTCTAAAACAAATAATTTTAATTAATTACACAATTGTAACATTTATACTTAATGCGGTTTTATAAATAACTGGTGCCAAATACTGACCTGGCTGCCACTTATATTACCTATCCTCAAAAATGATATTACTTTTCAATCAATCAGTCAATCAATAAACTTCTATGGCACCTCTATCATAATGCCCAGGGCATGAGCCAATGCTGTGCCAAATCCAAAGGGTTGTGAAATTTTTAAACAGATTTTGAAAAGATGCAACAGAGAAATGGAAAAGAAACTGACTGGACGCAAAGAGAAATGCCAAAAATGGATGAAAATCAAGACCTTGTATTCTACACAAGGATATCATGCATCATCATCATCATCATCATCATCATCATCATCATCATCATCATCATCATCATCATCATCATCATGCTCTCTGTCCTGGGACAGGTTCAGGGCTCCATTGTTTCCTTTTCTCTCTGCATCTTGCTTCTTCTTTTCCAAAAAGAGATATCAAAATCTCCTATAAACATACTACATTAGGCTCAATGCCAAACAAGTTTTAGTAGTCACCCCATTACATAACAATACAATCTACCTATTCAGTCACAACAATGTCTGCCTAACTAGGCACTTTCTCTTCCAGAAAACTGCAAGTACACAAATGCAACTTTACAATAATAATAGTTAAAGTTGTTATAATTGAAATACCTTTACCTTAAAGGCGGCATTTTCACCGTTTAAAGCAGCACCTTGCGCTGGGAGCAAAGGAGATTTGACACTCATTTTGAGCAGAGAGTTTGTAAATGCCAAATAACTGAAACAGCAAGATAGAAATTCGATGCCAAAAATATCACAGCATGCTCTAAATCAAACAAAAATGTGTACTGCCAAGAGAGGCAAAAAAGAAACCTCCCACAGCCTTATGCATATTTATGAGATGAGCAACATTGACTCTTGCCATGAAGATCACTCAATGAGTAATATTTAAACATGAATGGGCATATGTCTTGCTCAGCGGAGCAAAAAGTTGGAGGCGAGTACCGTAGACAAGATGATTTATTGTCCAATGATCAAGCTCATCAACCATAACTCTTAAATAAGGTGTCAAGTAAGGGAAATCATCTCAATTATTTGACCAATGACTAAAGGCAATGGGCAATCTTTGCTATTGTTAATCCTTTTAGGCATGTATGCTCTTGCAATCTATATACATCACCAAGCCCCTGTCATAAATTACTGTGAAACAAAATGACACCATAATAAAATGTGCATGTGCGTTTATTCCAATGTCTCAGTAAAAGCAGTCAACAGCATAATTCTTCATGTGAAGGCAAATTCCTGTTGTGCTCAAAAGTAATTGCTACAAAGGCAGACTTCAATTTTTTTCTCCTTCCACAATCAAAAGTAAAGCTCAGCATATAGCCCATATTAAAACTTCACATCACTTTCAAATATAAATCCTAAATTCTGATCCATTTTTCTGATCTTGGAGTGCTAAAAACTACTCAATACATGTTTATGTCTTAGTCACTTCACTATAGATCAATTCAGTCATCCGGTTTTCTTGCCTAAAATATTATAATTGAACATCGTTCTTATGCAATTAGGATTTAGTACGCAATCGGCTAATGCTTCTCTGCATCATAAAGTGGTGCCATAGAAGTTGACCATTGGATTGGATACTACACTGAAGATTGCTTCTGCATAAATACAGAAAAGGTATGCTCTCAGCCGAGATTTCCAATCGATCAATACAGACACAATCACAATTTAAAGAAAAGAAGCATTCACATTTCTCTAGTTCGAGGTAAATTATAAAAAGAAGTAATGTGAAATTTGCATTCCATAAAATTATACTGTTCAAATTCGTATTTGGTCATACTTTCTTGTTCAAAGCAATCGCAATGTGGACGCGTCTGAGTGATCGCCAAAATGCGCTCTATAAATGCCTTATCATATTACATTACTTTTCATTTTAAAATGCTGAAAGGTCCTTATTTATAACGAGTAAGAGATAGACAGACCTTCAAAAATCGAAGCTGCAAGAAATTCGTTGAAGAAATCGGCGCCCGTCGCTCAGCGAAAATGCGATTATTTTAGCGATTTAAACACAAAAAACATTTTATTTACTTGAAGAAAATCAACAAAGAATTTCTCAACATCAGCGCAGAGAAGATGGCGTCAGACACCGGTCACTGCGCATGTCATCGACCTCCGCGCTCAGCTGACTTCCGGTCTTTGACTACGGGCATCTTGTCAGTGGCGCCATAGAAGTCAATCAACTAATAATAATAATAATAATAATAATAATAATAATAATAATAATAATAATAATAATAATAATAATAATAATAAGGTTCAAGTTGGTTCGGTATCGGTATTCGGAATATCGGCCGGTATTATTAAAAGTCGGTTCGGTATTTCGGCATCGGTACGGCTAAATATCGCGATATTGGTATCGGTATTCTGTATTTTTTCAACGTCGATGTAACAGTGTGTTTTAATTTCCTACAGAGTTTGATAAATTACCTACACTTTTGGAATCTCCCCAACAACTCAAAAAAATTGACAATCCTAAACTAGTTTTGGCTTCTGACACCACAATAATCCCTGTTCCAACTGCTAGAAATCTCGGATTCAAATTTGACTCTTTTCTAAACTTCGAATCACAAATCTCCCAACTTTCAAAAGCCTGCTTTATTCATATTCGGGACCTTCGTCGCCTACGTCCTTGTCTTGATATTAAGACTGCGTCCACAATCGCCACCTCTATAGTCCACTCCAAATTAGATTACTGTAACTCCCTCTACTATAACCTTCCCAAAGCCTCCATCAACAAATTACAATCAATACAAAATGCACTTGCTCGTGCTGTTACTAAGTCACCTAAATTCTCCCATATTTCACCCATACTAAAATCATTACATTGGCTTAAAATAACAGAACGTATCCAATATAAGATAATAACACTTACACATAGCTCACTTCAGTCATCAAAACCTGTCTACCTTAGATCACTATTAACCCCTCAGCCTCCTCGACCCACACGTTCGTCATCTCATCTCACTCTGTCACGCCCGCTAAATCAGTCATCCCTGAAAATTTGCAACCGTGCCTTCTCATATGCTGCACCTGAACTCTGGAACTCGATCCCAGCTTCCCTTCGCACACTTGGACACTTTAAAACAATAAAATCTGATTCCTCATTTCCTATAATTCCCGCACTATCTCCTCAAGTCTTCAGGTCTAAGCTTAAATCCTTCCTGTTTCTGAAATCATTTCCGCCATAGCTGTAACAACCTAGCCTCACTGCCCTTCGGATATTGACCATTGCCTGGCTGATCCCACACCTTTCCTATAGCTATTTTAAGAGAGGCTGAGCGCCTAAGAATAAGCAGCTACTGTTGTGCTGCTTTCCAAGGCGCTATAGAAATCCACGAGATTTTACTTTACTTTACTTTACTCCCTGATTTTGAAATTCCAAACTTCTCCTTACACAACTTGAGTTCACGACCTGACACAGATTTGTGCCTGAAGAAGGTCAAATTATATGTGGACAAAGTTTTATTGAATATATTTAATTTAATAATAATAAATAAAAATTGCGATAAAATTCCAAAAAATACGTGGTTTGTGTTATGCTTCCCAGTGGATTGGCGATCATACGACGAGCCAAAGGAATCCAGATATTCGCCGGGCAGTTCAAGGACCGAGTGGATCGGAGAAATACATCTGGAATGGCTTCCAATTCCCCACCTCTGTCAGGTTATGTATCTACAGTGTAAGATTTCTATTAAATCTAATCATGAACTTATATAGCGCCACAACATGTTGTATGGAAGCATCAGCCGACGGCACACAAATCATACTCGTGCAAGATCCAGGTCAAATCCGCAGTGGTTGGATAGTGTGTCTTTTTCTGCTTAGGGACCATCCATAAATGACGTCACACCATCCAGAATTGAATGTCACATAGATAAAAGTCAGAGATAACGATTAACGACTTATGTCATGTAGGCTTGTTTTGCCTGTTGATTTGCATGCCAAATGGTTATGTATCCACTTTGTCAATTTGCCGATTAATGCATAAACAAAGTCTAAATTTGACTTTCTTTTGCGTTATGGAAGATATGAGACGAGCGTATAATTCAACAAACCAGTTCTTTGATGAAGCTGATCTTGTCTCGAAAGAACCGTTTGGAAATTTTCGCCATTGGTTTGAAGCAGCCTCAAAGCAGTCGAGTATTTTGGAGCCAAATTCTATGGCTTTAGCAACAGCAACAAAGTTAGTGTTTTAAAATGTATGCATTAGCATATTTGAAATCTTAAATCATGTTTCTTTGAGTCAAAGTTCTTTTTTTCAAAAAGCAGGGGTAAGATTGGACAGTTAGACCAAAGCCTTTCATCACTAGTGGGGAAGCCATTCCCTATCAATCGGGAGCTTAAGCCCTCAAATTGCGTTCACAATCATATGAAGTAAAGATGTATCACTGTTTGATTCATGATCTACCAGTTTCTCTGTCATTTCACAGTTTAATCTGGGAGATAACTAGAGGTAATTTCTAAATGATTAGGCTGCTGGTCCATAGATAGTAGATAGAACTCTTTGGAGCCTAACGTCAAACTGCTACAACTGTTATTTTTATATAAAGTTAAACCTATAGCACTTTGACTGTACTAATTTGAACCTGGGAGTGGCCTGGTTTTAACATAAGGGTTCATTCATATAGTACGCACGCAAAAAGAGACATATTTTCAACCCTCTCCCCTCCTTTCCGTTGCACATAGCACACATAGGAAAAATCTCCAAAATCCAACTGCCCCCATCAGTGCATTTGTACTATATGGATGGGCCCCAACATGAATTAATGTTTTCTATGCATGTCACTCATCCCTGTGCAACAGAACACTAGCTATACAGCCTCTGACTGATACACTGTGCATTGTTATTATTATGATTATTGAAACAACTTTTATAGTGCAGTAGGCATGGTGAAGGCCAAAGTCAAGGGCACTTTAACATATGTCTCTTGTATGAAATATTAAACAAGCGCATTATTAAATTCTTCATGAATGTCACAGGAGAGTTAGCTTTTGTGATATTCTCGGGCATTGAGTTTAGTAAAATTGGATTGGACGTTGAATATGATGATGCTCTAAACTTTTGATGAATTTCTGACAATTCAGGAATGGAAAGCCATCAGTTCGGATGGTGCTGCTTAAGGAATTCAGTGAAAATGGATTCAAATTCTTCACCAACTATTGCAGCCGAAAGGGGAAGGAATTGGTTTGTGTATTCCTACATCACAACAGCTTTTTTGGTCTCTCAGCGAATCTCTTACCTAGTATCTAATATATTACAATTCTCTCTGCTGCTGATGATGATGTGTGGTGTCAAAAGTCTAAATTCATTATTATTATTATTATTATTATTATTATTATTATTATTATTATTATTATTATTATTATTATTTTTATTAGTTACCAATTACATTTTAAATAAAGAACATGACTCAGAATTTCATCCATAGGCCCATGGAACTTGGATAAATTTTTCATGGATTAAGGGACAAATTTTCTATTTCTTGCTTGTCCCTGAAATTCTCTATGGCAGGGGTGTCCAATTAAATTTGTGAAGGGCCAATATTTGTTATGACTGATAACCAAATAGCCAAGTATATATATTTAGTTACAAAAATATGGTTCATGGGTATTAGGAAAATTTTTTCATCATTTCATTACCTTCACGGGCCATTTCACACTAGTTGGCAGGCCGCCATTATAATGCCTCTTGTATTTCTAGTAGAAAACTTCTTCTAGAAACAGTCCAGATTGCATGCATGCCATGCATCATACCACTGTAGACAGGTGCATTGTGGGTTTATAGATTCTGTAGTGGCATCTGTTGTTTGACCCGTTGTTCTGTGTTTTTTTTAGACTGAGAATCCGTGCGCTTCTCTGCTTTTCTACTGGGAACCTTTGCACAGACAGGTTCAACAGTCGCTTGAGAAGAATGCATTTACTTTTTTCTATGCTTTTTAAAGGAGTTAATTTGCTTTGTTGAGTGTGATGCTGTGTAGAAATAGAAGAGGCACTATACAAATGTCACATTACTTTACATTACATTACATATCTGCTATATGATGTTTGTATAATATTTTGCAGTTCATTTTGTTAACATTGTTTTAATGAGTAATTTCAGATTGTGTTCAATTAGAAAATTGCAAGCTTACTATGAACGACATCGTGTGACTTCTGGAAAATTCCAGGTACGCGTTGAAGGCACGGTCACTGAATTGTCCGAAGAAGAGGCAATAAACTACTTTCGCACTCGGCCGCGCATGAGTCAGATCGGAGCAAATGTCAGCAATCAGAGTGACGTCATCAAAGACAGATCAGTGAGTCAGTTATGGTTAATCTGTGATGTAGAGCATCAATCAATCAATCAATCAACTAGAGCATCAGTCAATCAATCAATCAACTTCTGTGGTGCCACTTTCATAAGGCTTGCAGCATCAGTCGATGCTGCAACAAATCCCATCCAAATTAGGGCCGGGTCAAGTCAGAGAGGTCAGTCAGATCGGCAGGGGGCAATGTAAGGGGAATAGGCCAAACCAAACAGGTATGTCTTAACCCTTTCACTGCTAGATCCTTCAGTCCGAAGTGTTCTTAAGCCTAGCCCTTATTTGTGACCCTTCATTTCCAATTAAGTGATATATGGTATCACTTTATATAACCAACTTGGATCCAGTCTCAAGACCTATCCTCTATTGCTTGCATCTCTATTGATTATTTGATTGACTGATGATTCATTCGTTCATTCATTCATTCATTCATTCATTCATTCATTCATTCATTCAAGATGCTTTCTAAATGCTTGTTGATCTTTATTGTTAGGTATTAGAAGCAAAGCGGGTTGCTCTTCTTGAGGAATATGGTGAAGCAAAGCCGATTCCAAAGCCTCAGCATTGGTAAGTACATCATCGGTCTCAGCACGATTTTCAATGTGGCACTCAAACTATCCAATTGTCATTGTATGGCTATACACTTTATATACTGTAGTTTGTTTATTACGTTTAGTATAACAAGATAAGTAAATGTTGAATCAATAAAAAAACAGGAGAAAAAAGGGAGAAAAAAACAAAATGCTATTTGAATCTTTGACAGTGAATTAAGATGCTAAAGGGAAATAAGAAGAATACAGGAACAAACCTACAAGAGGACAAGAGGGCAAAGAATGAGATTACACAATAAGACCATAATGTGAATGAATGGATGGGTGGAACATAATGGTTCTCACACAGGGCAGATCCTACTGAACCACTCTAAACTCTGGTGTTGCTTTCTTTTCATAGTGCTAAAATTTTCTTTGGCCTTGTTGAAATTCGTGCTGTTTACTATTATAATGTCCTTTGTGGGTTTCTAGGGGTGGATATTTGTTAAAGCCACATTCCATGGAGTTTTGGCAAGGTCAGACCGACAGACTTCACGACAGAATCGTATTTCGACGCCTTTTACCGAACGAAGTTGTTGATCCAAGTGTCACAAAGGCTGGAACAGATGGATGGTTTTATGAGAGACTCTACCCATAGCCTATAATATATCATTGGTTTCTTATTAACAGTCGAAATCAGAGTTAACTTGCCATTACTATTTACACTGACTATTATATTTCAATCAATCAATCAGTTTATTAGTATACAGATCAGGACCAAAGATCGTTAATATTACAATTCAACAGTGGCGGCTCCACCGGGGGGGCAGGGGGGGCGTGCCCCCCCTATTGAGAGCCTGGCCCCCCCAGTGGCCCCCCAGTTGGGACCCTATACTTAATGCTACATACATTAAACAACAAATGGTTGGCCCCCCATGATTAGAAGTTGCCCCACCCCCAACGGCCCCCCCACTTGCCAAATCCTAGAGCCGCCACTGCAATTCAATATCTGATAAATAGTTGTAAAGCAAATGCAAATATGTTTCATATTTTGATATTGGATCATAGTTTGATAACTCAAAAATTGATGTAAAAGAGTTAGGATTCTAAAAGTGTGAAGCAGGAAAAGAGAAACAAAACTGGTAGATTATTTCATGTGTTGCAGAGTGCAAGTTTGTATCCTTGATATTAATCGACTGAATATCACCATTCAGTAGTTGTGCTTAACGCTGTATATTATGGACATTTATTTTATGGAATTTAACCATACATGTTAGAATGTTGATCATCGAATACTTGTTCAAGCAAAAGTAAATGAAAGATTGCCTCACTGATAAAGCATTCAGTTTTCAAACATTTGTTGTGTTCTTGACCTACCGGTTGACCTGACCTATAACTACTGCAGGTCATAAGACTCATAACTTTAAATATAATGCAGTTGAAATTTTATGTAAAATGCAATGAAAAGCACTAGACGAGCATTGTTCAATGCAAGCAACATTTTAACTGATCTTTAATCTCATTGTAATCTTGAAAATGCTAAAACTGAAGTCTGCTGTAGAATTTGTTGTGGTTTGTATATAGGATAATGCCTATCTAAGCCACTTGAATTCACGTTATTATTGCTAATTAAGCGCATAAGAATAAGCAGCTAATACTGTACTGCAACCGCAGCGCTACATAAATTTACAAGATTTTACTTAACTAGATATGCACTGTGACTAAACTTTGAAGTTGACCTTCCCCGGTTGCTGACCACTAAACGTTGGTCATAGTTATTTCAGCGGTAGATTAAGCGCCTAGGAAAAATCAGCTGCCATGGTATCTAGTTATGAAGCGCCATCTCCTATCACAAGATTTTGCTTACTTACTAATACTCACTGTTTAGGATAAATATTTGAAGGGAAAATATCTCAGGTTCAGGATTTCGTAATATTCTTGATTTCTCTCCATTATCGCAGCGTCAAAAAGAAGAGGAGACGTTTTTTCGCAAATTTCCGGTCAAATTTGAGAAAATTCATGCAATAACCTGACATATTTTCACGACAAGTGTGTAAGTCTTCGTGCGAAGTTAATTGCAATTTCGTATTTTAATGGATAAATCGAAAACGTTGATTGTTTACATCGGTGATCCTTGATGGTAATGTAATGTGATGCAACAGGGACAATTTATATAGCGCCAATTTTAAAAGAGAGAACTCGTTGACATTTTAGACACACGAAGTATAATATACAGTACTGCTAAAAATTGTGAACACGTGGATTTCGAAACAAACCGAAGTTTAAGGCTTGTTAAAACATTGCAATCACAACCAAGAACACCAATACTGTATTTTTCATTAATGATACTATGCTACGATTGATGTACAGATTGGCTATAGGGTTAAAGTGGAGACCGGCGTCCCGATGTGTCCTTCCGCAAAATAACCTAACTACCACACTAGAAACCGAAACACCAAGAGATCAATCAATACACGCTTGTGAGACGGCTTAACATTCAGAAACATTGTTATAGCACACTACTTACCACACGCAGAAACATTGTTATAGCCCAATATCGACCAAAAAATATAGAAAAAGAAAACAAGAAAATGAAAAATAAAAGTAAAAAATAAGAAATAAAGATATAACTTAGAACGGCTAGGGACGCTGCTCAAGACGTTATGAGCAATCCATACAACGCTCCACAAGGCTGGGGACGCTGTGCTAGACGTTATGAGAAATCCGCATTATATATATGTGGTGTGTAGTGTTATTTTGCGGAAGGACACATCGGGACGCCGGTCTCCACTTTAACCGGCTATAGATATGAAAAATTCAGAAGAGCGTTGAAACGAATTTTATCCACATTTTCTTGTGTCCCCATCTTCATTGCATCAAACCGCACTAGAATAATCAGTATATTCGGTCTCAGTTGTATTCTAGAGCGTTCGAAATGCCACGAAAAATGGTCAACTATTTTTGCATACCTATAGCCTTCTGTACATCAGTCGTTGAACAGTATCATTAATGAAAAAATACAGTAGAAAAAATACGTTTTGCTTCGAAATCCACGTGTGTTCGCAATTTCTTGAGCAGTACTGTATATATATGTGGGAGACTATGGTTTTACCTATCTTTGTAGAAGTAACTATTATGCATTATAATTACCAGGCGATTGTAAATACTGCTGAGGTTATTCATCCTGTTTCCTGTTGTGTGTGTTTGTGTGTATATATATATATATATATATATATATATATATATATATATATATATATATATGCAGCTATGAAATTACAGGGTATATTTGTTAACCACTTGAACTTGAGGGTGTTAAGGCATCCTGTTGTTTTCAAAGGGTTAAAATTAGCGTGTTTGAATTCAGTAAAGCATTTGATTCGAGTGACATTTATTTGTTACTGGTTGCTGTTGTTTTGTTGTCCGTCCGTTGTTGACAGATGTGATGGGTCAGACGTTGTCTGAGCCAATAACCTCCAAGGAAACGTCAAAATGTGCCAACCATATGTTCAAAGTCGGATCCAGCTGCATGCAAGGATGGCGTATCAGTATCCTTTTGTACTGGTTCCCTGGTAGAGGAGGGGACGCAGACCTTGTTTATCTGGGTGCCATCGTAGCCTTGTTGCATGTTGTCTGATCAAGGTTGTTTATCATGTTCTCTTCTTCCTTCACTCGTTATGTTGAACGCAGCCACCCCTAAGACTTGTTCTTACTTACTTACTCATCCCTCCAACTGAATCAGTGTGTTTTATATCCCTCTAGGTCTAATCCCTACTAGAACCATAACCTACTTAGTAAGTATGCAGACTACTTCTTGTCCTGATTTTGAATATGTTATTCTCGCAGGAATGATACTACTAAACCACCCTGCTGAACCCCATCATCATCATCATCATCATCATCATCATCATCATCATCATCATCATCATCATCATCATCATCTTTACTTTGTTCTTCTTCATCGTCATCATCATCTTTATTACTATGGTTAATGAATTTTCTATCTTCTAATTATCATCATCATCATCATCATGTGCCATGTATTGCTACGTCGGCGACCATGGATTTCCACTCTTCTCTGTTTCTGGCTTTCCTTATCAGTTCGATGTTGTCTGTAGTTCTTGTCGCTTCTCTTAGGCTGTCCGTAAACTTTATTCTTTGTCTTCCTCTTGCTCTTTTCCCCTCTATTTTTCCTGTTATGGCTAGATTTTCCAATCCGTCTTTTCTTATTAGATGTCCAATTATAGATTTACTTAAAAGGTTTAATTTCCATGACTTTATTTTCAAAAGATATGGAAGATTCCCATACTCACATTCTCTCCATTCCAGGCGACCAAGATGCTTCATTCTTTGCAGTATTTGACGGCCATGGTGGTTAGTTGGTGACAGTGATGATTATGATGATGATGACAATGATGATAACTGTACTGTTATTAATGTAATGTCATTATTACAATGATTAAGTTTAAGACGTGGATAGACATGGATGATGGTTCCATTCCGTCTGTGAGACATTATTATTCAGGATAGTATCGATGGGATACCAACATATGGCAGAGTTATTGTTTATTGACAGCTGAAATTTTAGTAATAATTGTAATAATAATGATAATGTAATAGTAATAATGCTAATTAAGCTTTTGATGGTGACACGTCATATCAATTGTTGCTGGGACATCTCACAATTGAGGAATTGAATATGATTTGGGATTGACGGTCACGGCCAGCACCATAGATGAAAGGGAAAGCAGCAAGACAGACTTTAAAGGAAATGGAAAAACTGAAAGATGCGTGATTTATCTCTAGATGTGTGATATCATGGCATGACCAGAATCCAAGGATGAAGCTAAACCTGTTAATTTCTTGATGTAACCAAAGTACAGCAGACTAACAAATTTTAGAAGATTTTGGTAGCAGGGCTTGGGGCTAGCCAGTGCTGGGCCCCCCACAGAATAAATATTTCAGCCTACAAGGATGGAGGATGTGGGGGATGTAGCTATAAGTGTCGGGAAAGTGTAGCCTTTCGAGAGGGCCCTGTGGCCGCCAGGGGTGTCCCGCATTTTCAGACTTTGTGGGTTCCCTGTGCTGGCCCTGGCTGGGAGTAAAGAAAGTATACAACTATACACCCAATGTTCTTCTTGTAGGTGAAAAAATTGCCAAATATGCCGGCCTTCATTTGCACAAGAGAATTGTCTCACATCATCTCTACAGTAAGTTCACTTCTTCTCTTTCTGCCTAGTTCGGCTCTATGGGTCACAAAAGTGCAGACTGATACAGTTGTTAAACTGTATCAGTCTGCACTTTTGTGACTGTAATTTCCAGAAATCAGTGTTTTGTCAAGACCCCTGGCCTGGGCAGGCCAAATTGACTTGGCTGGAGGGGAAGAGACACAGTTCAATGCAAAAAATTGTGTCAGTGCTGGGATATGGGGGGGGGATTTTGAGATTGGGAGGATCCTCCCTAACAGGCCTGGATAAAACACTGCCAGAAATGCTGGTGTGTTTTGCAGGCCATCACCACCAGCCACTTGTATTTGTATCATTTTTACTAATGTATGTTTTTATATCATCTATCTTTCCTGTGTATCTTTTACCTTGAACTTTTGCTTTTGTGTCAGGTCAAGCCACAATGTATGGTATTGTTGATTTTTAAAATAAATTTCTGAATAAAATAAGCTGCAGATGACTTACAACATGACAGCTACTCTCTTTGCTCTTATGTCCAGTATTGTAGTAGCTTATATTGTTTATATTGTTATATTGTAGGCATGGGGAAAATCGAGGAGGCCATTCGCAACGCATTTCTTCTCATTGATGAAGATATGTTGAAAGGTGACGCGAAACATCTTATTTCACTTTAGTCTTAAGTCATTGTTTGTTGACATACTTACTTATGGGACGTATGTTTTCGAAACGTGAAACCGACGGGAATTCGTCAAGTGTTTGCTGATCAGGACTTTGAGAATTTTTTATGTTTTAAAAACTAAATATAGACTCAAACACTTGCTTTCATAAGGTTTCAGGAGATCTGCATTCTCTTCGTCATTGTTGTACGAAAATAATTTGTTATTGGAGCCACTTTAACCCTTAAACAGCTGGAACCGAGTGTACCGATTGCTTTGCGTATGGTTACAAAGTATCTGGAGGTTTTAGGGTGAAGCGGCAAGAGCTTTATGGGCTCGTAAGAACTGTTTTCATATTGTGACGTTTTAGACAACGAGTTGAAATGCGAAATGGCAGGATCAACCGCAAATGTTGTGATCGTAAAGAACAACAAGATATTCTGTGTTAGTCTTTATGCTTAATTTTTTTTCAACCAAGTATTTGTTACCCATTTGCTCGGAAGTATTTTGATCCCTTTCCCATTCCACAGCATTTGTCAGAAGTTAACTTTCACAAGAAGTTGAGTTGGAGTACCTTGACATGTAGGATAACCTGATGACTTAATAATAATAATAATAATAATAATAATAATAATAATAATAATAATAATAATAATAATATTTACCAAGGTTAGGAGTGATTCAGTAGGGTCTGCCCTGTGTGAGAACCATTACCTTACTTGTACCTGCACCTTCAATTTTTGCAAGTAGGCAATGATTTAGTAAGGGTGGTTTCATTTGCTTTTTCCTTACTTAATAAGCCATCAAAGTGCTTATTGAGACCCTGAAGCCTTGAATCAAGAAAATAAGAGAAAGTGTGATCTTACAGTTTTCTTCTGTGAATTCGTGCATTTTGAAGACGTCGATTTCTTGATTTCTAGGGCAACGTCGGTGATTCCCGTGCTGTTGCAAGCGTCCGCGGTCGGGTCGAAGAGCTGTCCCACGACCACAAGCCGAGCAACGAACTCGAGATTAAACGAATAACTGCGGCCGGAGGATGGGTCGAGTTCAACCGGGTCAACGGTAAAAATACTTGGCATCGACCGGAAGAGATTTAATATGTGTTGAAATTTGTATTCGTTGGTCTTTAATTGTACCGTGAAGAGTCAGTCAAGACAATCGGTCATCTTCCTCTTGATCTTTTTCTGGTCTTTATTGTACAATGGCTTTTCATAATTTTGAAACATTCATTGGCCCCAGGGATGGTTCCACGTCGAGGATGACTGGGGATGCATCCCCCACCGGCCCGACAAAAATGCGTCTTCAATGGGAGATAATCGTCTAAAAACTGCCGATGAGCATTTTGTGTGCTTTTTTGGGGGCTTAATGTACCTGGCCCCCTGCAAGTTGCCATCTTCCTAGAAATTCATTGCATCCCCCAACAAGAATTCTTGGAAATGCCACTGATTTGGGCCTGAAGGTATGCTTATGTATTTGCTGTATATGTTGTGTATAGGTTTGTGTTATCTGTTGCAAATACAGTTTATTTAATAGCATTTGCCTTCTTGTTTCCTGATCTTCTTTTCTTCTGCTTACAGCTGTGTATAATCCCAATATTATCCTTTTCTTTACATGATATTTTTCTTTGCGGGTCATTCTGTGTCCAAGTTCTTGCACATAAACGGGCTTAAATGCAAAATTTGCTCAATTTTTTTCTGTCTCATTATTGATTCTCAAGTAATTGTTAGAATTTAAAAGTTTTGTTATTCTTTGCTTAGGCAACCTTGCACTATCTCGAGCCCTTGGAGATTTTATTTTCAAGAAAAACAACTCGAAACGACCAGAGGAACAGATTGTTACTGGTTGGTTGCAATTTAGCCTTGTATTTATAGACTCAAAATGTTTCTTAATCCTTTTGCTGCAATTACGACATGTTAACACAAAGACATGACAAAGAATACATAACAAATGAAGAAGTTAGAGAGAGAACACTGCAACCGAGCATCATGGAAGTCATCAGAAAACGAAGAATGAAATGGACCAGACACATACTCAGAATGGAAGAAATAAGAAACCAAGAACGAATTTTCAACTACAAACCAGAGAGAAGGAGATCTAAAGGAAGACAGAAAAGACGATGGGTGGGTGGGTGGGTGGATGGATTGGAAGAGGATCTGCACATGGCAGGGCTGAATCTCAATGGAAAAACTGACGGAAGACACCGAATGACCTTGGAAGAAATAGCAAAGGACAGAGAACTTTTGAGAGATGTCATGGAGAAGTTGATAGCTGGACACAGCTGGAGGACGAAGACCTGACCTGACAATGATAATGATAATAACATGATCTTTAATTGGTTTAGTAGCATCTCTCCTGTGTTGAAAAGTACTGCCAATCAGCTTTATATTCCATCTTCTGTTAGACAAATCTGTAATAACTATTGCCTTTGAGTCTGCATTTTCAAAAAAACACATTTTACAGTAGTATTGTAGTATTGAATGCCAAAAGTTCTTCATAATTCTGTTCTGTGATCATTATGCATAAACTAGTGTAAAAGGGCCTGTCTTTAGATGCCTTATCTCTAATATCACAATATCCAATTGTACTTAAGTTATTTATAAATGTATTAATACTGTTCTAATGGCCGATACTGTCTTTTCATCCAATTTGTTTAATTTGTCTACTTCTACTGTCTCGCTGAAGAAATGTTGCTTGTACCTCCCAACTCACTCCTTAAACAATTTTGTATCATGTCTTTGAGTAGCACCAGTACCATTTCTAATGGCACTTCCATTTTGTGAGTCAGTATCTTGTTGGTGTGTATTATTAGATTGTCTCGTGGATATAGGCATGGAAGGGGTTAACAGTTTGTTAAACCTTTTAATTATCTTCATTCGGTTAATTGGGACAATTTTGTTGCAGCGTATCCTGACGTAATTGTAAAAGATGTTACGCCAGATCACGAATTTATCGTCTTGGCGTGCGACGGAATCTGGGACGTCCTGACAAATCAGCAGGTCGTCGATTTCGTGCGTGCCCGGCTCGGCCAAAAGATGGAGCCAGAAATAGTGAGCTGCAGCGCATTAACGCACCTTGAGTATTCCGTATATTTTACTTTATACACTGTAAATACTGAACGCTGGGCATATGTGGTGTACTGGGCTGCAAAATGGGGGACTCTAGGAATTGTTGACTTTGGGGGGCCCCCATTGGTCACAGTTGCCGCATTCCTGGTCAAGTTTATTAACTATTGAGTGCCGTGATGCATTTTATTAGACAAACCAATATATTATGACTAGTTAGTAAAACAGCAATGTATCTGTGTTGTGTATGGGTCCATAGAGTTTTTGGCCCACAGTGGTACCATAGAAATTGCTTTATCCCCGTGGCCAGTTCATCTCTTTTGAACAATATTTTGGAGTTACTTTTAGAATTTAAATACAGTAGAACTTTGTTATAACGTACTTAGCAGGTCTGTAAAATTGAGTATGTTATAGCCGAGGTGCATTATATCCAATACTACAGTAGCACTTCACGCCACAGGACCTGACATTACAATCGTATGACTGTTCCATGTAAAGCGCTCTTGACTTTGGCCCTCTCTATGTTACTGCGCTATATAAATCATCCTGTAGAAAAGAATAGAATAGACATACATACATACATTGCGTTACGTTGTAGCCGAGTATATGTTATAACTGAGTCTGTTATAAAGAAGTTCTTCTGTAGCTGGGTTGTCATTGCCTTCTGCATGTGTTATGTATAGTGATAATAATAATAATAATAATAATAATAATAATAATCATCATCATCATCATCATGGACGGTCATCATGGCAATTGAAGATGCATTGTATTATGTCTTGTAGATATGTGAGGAGCTGATGATGAGGTGCTTAGCCCGTGATAGCCATATGGGGGGCCTTGGCTGCGATAACATGACAGTCATCCTGGTTTGCTTTCTTCACGGGTCAGACTACAGGGCGCTCTGCGAAAGATGTGCCCACAGGCGACCTATTTCCTTGATCTAGATGAGGGTTTCGAGGACGACCCGACCCGGAAGTCTTTGAAAGTAGACGCGGATTGTTCTGTTGTTGGATTTTTCTAAATGTTTCCGTTTGTTGATTCTGCCGAGACTTTTTTGCCAGTTGATTGGCTGCTTTTTGTCTCTGTTTTGAAAGCGGCAGGAAGTACATTGCCGTCGATTTTACTTTTGCAATTTGAAACACAAACTCAACATACAGTGGCGATTCCACGTGGGGGATGAGTGGGGGTGCATCGGCCCCACCGGACTTTTTGTTTGTTTGTCAAACTATTTTTCGGGTGACCTTTATTTTATTTTTTGCCTGTCAGCCTATTTTTCGGTAAAAGTCTAGTAAAATTCGGGAAAATTGCCTTTTTTGCTTGTCATCTTTTTCAGCAAAGTTTTTGATTTTCCCTCTCTCTTTTCATTCCCCCCTCCCCACCATCAACCATCAACTTACTATGGATTCATTTCATCCCCCACACCAAGAAATCCTGGAACCGCCACTGTCAACATAAGCCATGATTGGAATGTATATTTTTGTCGGTACGTTCCACTACTCGAGAGTTATACATTTTGTCAATAATTTTATGATTTCATATAATTCTGATCTCTTGTTAAAACTGGAATTCATACAAGCATAGACCTGTGACATTTTTCTCACTGGTAGCTTTGCAGTTTTATTTTTCGATTTAACATTGGCAATGTGTTTACATGCAAACAAATTACATTGAATTCTATAACCTTTTCTTATTTTTGGTTTTCTTGGTTTATGTACCAAAATTTTGGCTGAGTAATTTTTACAAAGAAATATTCTTGTGTAATTTCAAGCTTTATTTTGTGAACTTTTCAAATTAAATTGTATCAATGTTTTTTATTCGGTTGGGTGCACATTTTATTTGACACGAGAGATTGATAAAAATATACAATGCATTGCTGACCTCCTACATACTGTGCATTGGTTTTGAAAAACCTTCTCTTGTGTGTTTAATTTTTTGAATTTTTAAAAACTGTTTGTTGAAACTGGAAGTTTTTAGCCAGTCATTTTGAAGACTTAACTCTCTCTGGTAAAAGAGACAGTAATTTGTTTTTTTATTTGGTTATTTTTTCAGGATATTAAATGTTTGCATAAAACGCAGTGAAATACTTGAAGCAATTTTTTTGCACTGTGAGATTCCATTTGTGTTATTTCATGTATGTGTATATGTTTGTATATCACTTATTAATATGATATTATCTCATTTTGAACAGTGCCTTTAATGTGACATTATCTGAGATTCATTGTATTAGCAACCCATGACTGGTGGAGGGCCTAGTATTAACCCCAAAGCCCAAGGATAGGTCAATGTGTGGGTAATTTCAAAATTTTCACAAAATTTGTTTTTGCTTTGTCGTTTATTTTCTAATGTAATTTTTGCATAAATTCTTCTCGGGAGCTTTGGCAATCACAGAAGTTGCCAAATTACCTGGGCCCCCATTTGGCACAGGGGCCCAGTTTGGGGATACCTAGGTGCTTCCTCCGAGTTTCGCTAGTTTGTGTCGTGTTTGAATGGATGCTGTACAAATTCGTTGAATATCTATTGAATATCTATTGAATATCTATTGAATATCTATTGAATATCTATTGAATATCTATTGAATATCTATTGAATATCTATTGAATATCTATTGAATATCTATTGAATATTCGTTGAATATCAATTCATTGCATAATAAATCTTTGTAGCAGAGTTCTTCTGATTCCATGTTAAGTGTCGTAGACATTGGAACAAGATACTGTAGGCCTGCTGTGATGTTTATCTCTTGGCTTGGACACAGTCTGCAGGGCTTTTCATTTGTGGCAAGAAGCCAATCTTACATACTGTTATAACGGGGCAGAATTCCCTTTAATTTCACTATTCATATTATTGGCGTAGCCACGGGGGCCCACCAACCCCCCTCTATCGGGTTGTAGGTCGTGGTATTTGCTTTTTTGGCTTGGGTTCTGCCCCCGACTTCATTCAGGGAGTACCCCAGTCAAGCCCCTTAATCTGGACTGGAGATGTCACTGAGTAAAGCCTTGGTATCCCCTGTATTCCGGAACCCTGGCCAGTGTTTAATCTAGACTCGGGGGGAACTGATAAAGCCGGGGGGAATTCTGCTAGGGGGCTGCTGTTAGTCCATGTAGTATGCCAAAATTTCCGGGGAAATGTGAAATTTCCGGGTGAGAAAAAGGGTAATTCCCCCCCCCGGAAACGGCCTAGATTAAACACTGACCTTGGCTACGCCACTGTTAAATCTTCAATTTATATACCGCATTGGCAGCACTGCATTGCTCGTGGTTGTAGTTTGATCAGCATTCGCTAGGGCGCCATTAAGTAGTTTCATGAGCATTCGCTAGAGTGCCCTTAAGTAGTTTCATGGGCATTCGCTAGGGGCTCGCGAACAATCAAGTGCTTAGAAGCTTAGAAGCAAACCTACGGTTTCTCTCCAGCCAGACTAACGTTCTACCGAATGAGGCAATCCGCAATCCACACACCACTGGACTCCCGCCAGTGGCGGCTCTAGGAATTGGCAAGTGGGGGGGCCGTTGGGGTGGCAACTTCTAATCATAGGGGCCAACCATTTGTTGCTTAATGTATGTAGCATTAAGTATAGGGTCCCAACAGGGGGGGTCACTGGGGGAGGGGGCAGGCACTCAATAGGGAGGGCACGGGCCCCCTGGCTCCCCCGGTGTAGCCGCCACTGACTCCCGCTGGGGATTTAAAACTGAGTAAGTGTCTGACGTCTAAGCAGTGGAAGAAGATGTTGATTCATTGGTGCTCCGAACCCAGTTTTTGTTTATACATTACACACGTGGATGGTCGGAATTTATGTTACACTCCAAAATTCCATACCACCTGCTGGGGAAGGAATTTCTCGACGGCAATAGGCCCTAATCTGAATCGTAGGCTAGAATTGGGAGACACATTCACGTCAGCCGAAATGTCTTGACGATCAAAAATAGGTTGTCGTCTGAAACGCTTTAAAGTCTGCTGTCTGGTGCGTTATCCTCGATCTAATGCCCCCCACCTCCCACCCCACCCCCGCTTTCGTTTGGGCGTGTCGCCTGCTCCAAATGCCTACTAGGCCTAGATACTGGACGTGTGACGATCCGCTTTTCTGCGCTACAAGCGATCTCCATAGATCTGATCTCGATCAGGGGCGTAGCCAGGAATTTGATTTGGGAGGGTATAAATGTTCGGGGGTATAAGCCTTAACTATAAACCATATAAACTACATATAACCACATACAGTATAATAAAAAAAATACTTTAAGGTAGACTGATTTGGGGGGTATAGGCCTATATACCGATATACCCCCCGTCGCTACGCCCCTGATCTCGGTTACTTATATCCAGAAGTAGGTCCTTTAGAAAAAAGAGTAAAGTTCAGAGGATACATCTCTTATTACGTCATACTAAAGATCTATATCGCATCAGCCAAATATGTATATAGACATCGGCAAGTATTTGTTTAACACTGTAAATTTGCACAGCAAATGTTTTAATCTATCGTTTAATCTACATCTAGTGACCCTGGCGCAACGGCGAGAGGGTGCCTGGATGACGGCCAACAGCCCCTCCCCATTCGGGTAACTTAGGATAGTCTTGGTACGCCCATATTTTGGAACCCTGGTTACGTCA